>CM060945.1:466507700-466867700 GCA_030765085.1 Allium cepa
CTATTGCCGATGTATTCAATAGATAGTTAGAGCAAGGCTATAGATGGTCGCTCCTAACCAGCCTTATTCTCCATGTTAGTTGGCAGCATTACCCTGTAGTGTCCTTGGCTTGCGTGGGTATAGAGGTGGGGCGTCACACTCATCAACCGGGAATGACTGAAAATCATGGGTTATGCAGCAAGGCTAGGTTGGTAGTGCCCATTAGAGTGAGATCATCCCAGTCTAGATGTCCCTTTTTATTCAGCTTAGTGGTGCGGTTGCTAATCCCAACGATGGGGTGATCTTACTTGGGATTATCCAGTGAGGAGTAGTCCCGGTCTTGTATTGCAGAGGATTGGGAGTAATTCTCAGTACGGTGATCTAGGTCACGTACTGTGACAAGTGGTATCCCAGTGCTTGGTCATTAGTTAGAAATCCATTCTCCCTGCATGCCTTTTGCGGTTTTGTTTGTATTACACACGACTGTAGCTAGTAGCAGGAATTTAATAAATGTAACAATTTCGGCTATTTTAATAAGTATTTGTAAATAGGTCCTATTATAATATCAGAGGATTTTAATAAAAAGTGTTTTGGCTATCGTAAGGTAAAAACCTGACATGTTTATTTGTGGCATGGCTTACGAGATGCTTTTGTTTTCAAAAAAATTTCGAAACTTTAATAATCAATTTGAGTGCGGTTTTCTCACGCTGGTATTCCAGACTGACTTGGCTGTTATTTAACTATAATGCTTAGGTCAGACCGGGTATTATAGGATACAGGAAAGGATGCTGTGGAGCTCAGGAGATGAGCAGGATGGCGATACGTACTTTCGTACTTGATTATTATTCTGCTGTGTATTCAGTTTTAAGGACAAATTTATATGACCTCCAATTGTATATTATTGATGTTGTTGAACTCTGATGATGTATTCTAGTGATGAATGTATAAAATAGATATAGCTTTCTTTTGTGTAAAGATCTATTACTATCTATTATATTTTATTCCGCTGTGATGGTTAGATTCTGATGTTGTTTTGTTTTCTCTTCTTCTACCTCTTCTTCTTTAACCCAAATGGTTCGTATTTCTGTTTATCTTGAGTTGATTGATGGAGAATAGCATTGACTCAAGGGGTATGGATTTGCGGGTCATTTCACTTGGTATCAGTGCTTAGGTTGGTGACAACCTTGGCTCTGGTGGGCATCACTCATTGAAATAGAGTCCATAGTGCTCCAGAATGAGTTTGAGTATAATAAAAGACATGAGCGCATATTTGTTAGTGAATATAAAATGATTTTATATTGTGTTGATTGGTTTATTGAGTAGTTTATGGATTGTGGTCAATATGAGTAATTAACGTTATTGATAGAGATCTCTAAACGCTTGTACATAACAGTTCGACACAGTATTGTTTTAAAATAGGGTAAATGAAATAATTTTACCCAAATTATTTTTGTATATAAAGGAAATAATTTTTCCATAAATTATTATAGTTATATATGGTTTCTTGGTTGTTAAAAGATGATGATATTAAATTATTATCATTGTTAACTGAAAGCTGAATAAAGGATTAAAATTTTAAGCAAATCTTAAGAAATAAATTCATTAAAAAAATAAAATTTATAAATGTGAATTATAAATGTGATCTATAATTGAAGATGAAATAATTAAAAAATACAGAGAAATATTTGGAAACAAATTATGATGGAAGTTCCCGAGTAATGTTTTGGATGGATTTCGAATTGGGAATTTTAGGAATTTTTTTTGAATTGGATTTGAACTATGGAGAGTTTGGAATATTTGAGAGGGATTTTAAAGTGATAAAAGCATTGAACTCTTTTTGGTTGCTGGGAAATAATTCCGATGATGATTGTGACATCATCTGTGTTCATTTCCGAGTTTCCAAGAGGGGGATTGCTACCAGGATGTTTTGGATTAATGTTTGTTTGCGAAATTGGGTTCGATATTGAAAATGAAAAGGAATAGTTTGATTTGGATATATATATATATATACATACATATATATAAATTTTAAAATTGAGTTATGAACATTTTAGTAATGGTTTAAACTCTGGAGTTGGTTTGAAATGCTTAAAGAATAAATTTAGCAACTTATATAAGTTTGAAATTTTTTTAAAATAGAAATTTAACTTAAGAAGAGTTAGATTAAAATAAGTGGAAAAGCTGATAAAAGTTAAAAATTAGAATAAAAAGATATACTTGGCTAAATTAAACGTATAACCCCTTGTTAAAAAGTAAAGTGTGAACGGGAATGATTGTAATGGATGAAAGTATGGATATAAATAAGTCGTGACTTATAAAACTTAGAAGTAGAATAAATAAGCGAAAATAAAATTGTTTTGAATTTTAGGAAATGAATAAAAATCCAAAACTTGAATTATAAAACAGATTGGACTCAAGAAAATTAAGTTAAGTGATTTTTGGAAGGTAAATATCAAATATTGAATTAAAAGTGGGAAATGAGCTAATCTGAATAAAATTTGAATTATGAGTTAAAAATGGATTTTGAGAAGTTAAACCTGAGTTATAAATTAAATTCAACTTAGAAGTGCTAAGTGAATTGAATATGATTGAAGTATAGTGAAATGAAAACGTGAGATAAAGTTTAAAATGGGTTGAATGAATATACTAATTAAATTAAATGGAATGGAATTTAATTTGGAAATGGTTAGTAATATACAAGCATGGAATGTGTCGAGCTAGATAAAATGGGTTCGAATGGAACCTATGCAAATACGAAATAAATGTAAGTTAAAATGGAAATGAATTAAATGAAAGTTGAGTTGGAATCGATTGGAAGTAGTTAAAAACTAAAATGGATATGCCACTAGGTGAATATCATCGAAATTGCATAGAAATGATTGTCTTTTGACGTAAACGAGATTTAATGAAATTCTATGAATTAGTGGAAGAAAATATAGTTGAATTTTTGAATCAATTAATATGAATATGAGTTTGTTTGGAATTATAAATGAATTGAAGGTAAGTAAGTGAGTTGTGCATCACTTAAAGTGAATGCAAGGGTAAGAAAAGCGAGTGAAAGCAATTGAATTGGTGATTGAAACCTTATTAATTACTTTTAAGTGTTGTTTAGTAGGTATGGCTTGTGAAATCCATGTGTTAGCTATTGAAAATGAGTGAAATGTAAATAAATTTCCTATATATGGCACTTACATATTCAAATTGAGTAAGTACAAGTACCGGATGACTGTTTGGCTGGATTTTGGTCACGCAAATTGCTAAAATAATAAGCCGCTTGCTTAAAAATTCTAAATAAAGGTATGTTTACGCAATAAAAATAGGAAATATGAACTGTTTTTGTTTTTTCGACCGTGTGGGTCGATGTGTATATTTATATCTCTTGTCAAATTGCAAAAGCTCTTCCGTACAAAGGAGACTCTGCCAAAAAATTTCGAAAATTTTGGGAGTTAGAAAAATTTTTGGGAAAATTTTTGTTAGCGACAAAATGATTTCAAATTGGAAACTGAAATAAATTAGTGGATGAAACTAGTTTAAAATAATGATATGAATCAGTATATATGGAAGATAAAATTCAATATTCAGAGTTGAAGATAAATTGAATTCATATGGAAATGGGAGAACCAATCTGAATAGAAGTAGATATTAACTAAAGTGGTGAAGTGAAAATAAATATAAAAAGCATATAAAATACTTATATTGAACTAAAGAAGAAATGGTGAAATTCTTAAGTAATATGGGTGTCGGGAAAATATATTGAATAAGCATTTGAGTGAAGATTTATTAAAAATATGTGAAAGGATAAGCGTTGATAAGTGAATAGAAATCAAAATGAATGTGAATAAAAGAGAATTGATATAGCTGATGATCAATGGATATAAATACGTAGGATATATGTATATTATTTTTATTTGCATATCAATTTGATCGACGATCATAGAATTTCGAGATAGTTATGTCAATCCGAGTTGGGATATTTCACTCGATTTTCAATGGTGAAGCCTGGATATGGATTCGATTGATTTTGAAAATTCTCTATCATAGTTATGACTATGCAAGGAGAATGACGGTTTATGATCAAGAAACCAGATCTGAGTCCGCACTAGGAAGTCGGGTAGACGACACTAGTTTGGAAGTGAAATTGTGTGATCGGGTAAGCAATCGGATTCAGTATTGCGTACGAATGATATAGGTACATCGTATGGGCTTGAATGAATAGATATTGAAATTTTGTTAGGAAGTCAATAAAATGTTTTTGAATGTTGTGATTGGATATTATTGCTATATAGGATATACGTGTATTATAAAGGAAAAGGAAATTTTGTTTTGATTTCAGATGATAAATTTGAATTGCTGGATAAAAAGGTATGTGTTTAAATTTCTATATGAAATTTGATTGGGTTTTTGATCTAGCCACTTGGCGTTTTGTTTTCTTTTGGAATTTGGGAGCCTGTGGAGGCATTTTGTAGTTGTACCGAGCTAGCCGCGCAAAGGAGACGCTGGCAAAAAAATTTGGAAATTTAGAGAGTTAGAAAATTTTTGAGAAAATTTTGATAATTCAAAATTTGGTTTTAAATTGAAATTTGAATGATTGAGCAAATAGTATTGTTTGAAAACTATGGGAGAGTTTGGGAAGTTAGTAAGAATGATAATGGGTCTTTTATAAAAAGATAGTTGGTTGGATGTTGAATTGTTGGTTCTGGGAAAAGTAAACAGGTATTGGACCATTCTTCCTAACTAGTTATTTCGGGGAAGAAATTCTTTTAAGGGGGGATGAATGTGACGACCCGGAATTTTAGATGTTTGCAATTGGAATATTTAAATAGATTTTAAACATGTAAAAGTTAATTTTTAATTTGAATTCAAATATCACTATTTATTCGATAATTAAATTATTGAATTAAATAATTTGAAGTTGGGTAAAATGTTGAATCTGGTGTTTTAATCCTGTTAAAAATAATTTGAAGGCTTGTAAAATTTATATTGATAGTTCTGAAGATAATAATAGCTTTTAAATTGAAATTGAAAGTGATACGTTCGGATTTAAAAATATATCGTTTAAAATAGATATTTAAATAGCCTTCCGAGGCACAGTCTCGGAATTCGACGAAACCACTTCCATTGGATCCGTAATATTGTATTATTATCGAATTTCAAATTTCATAGTATTTAGAGTTGTCGTGTGATCATACGGTTGATAAACGCGCTGAAATTTGTATCGAAAATTCAATGTAATAACTGAATCCAAAAAGCTATCTTCTCCATACGATCGAATTAGGACTCGAAACCTTTTCCATTGCATTCGAAATAGGGGTATAACATTATAAACGCCTAGCGACACGTTGGGATAAGAGGTGGAGATTTTAGGTTGTGTAATTCGATTCGATTTAAATTTATATTTAAATCAAATTAATACATTGTTTAACCAGTCAAATTAATTTCGCGTCAAAACTTTTTCCTTTCATTTCATATTCACTATAGCCTATCTGCTACACTCTTCCATCTTTTAGTGTCCCCTGTTCTTTCTTTTATAATAATATAACGCAGAGCTATAAAAAACTAAATAAACAGAAAACCTAGCCTTAACTTTATCTTCAAAAACCAAATCGATATCAATTATTATAAATAATGGCCGCCCCTTTCGAAATTCGAAATCGAGATTCTATTTCATTTTGAAATCGTTATACGAGGGAGTGGGAATCGAGGCATGAGCAAGTCGATGGAAGGGAGACTCGGGTCGATGGTCATTTAGGTTTTGCGAAGGGTAGTCTTGCGTAGAGGTGACGTCGCGATCGAGGGTGGCTCGAGGTCGGCATCGCGCGCGTTGGATGTAGGCATGGCGGTGGTCGAAGTCAGGGTCGAGTTTGGAGGCGCGGCGAGGCAGCAAGAGGTTTCGTACGAGGATGAGGCTGCTGGGCACGTCGCTCATGCACGCGAGGGGTGGGGGGTCGATATTTAAGGCGGTGACTTGATTTGCTGGCGGCGAAGCTAGGGTTGGCATAGGCGAGTGCGCACACATTTAGGCAAGGCATTCTTGTTTTTTTATTTATTCATTTATCTGTATATGCATATGTACAAAATGAAATTTTACAGTATGATGTATATAATTTATTCCAATTTAATATGTATATGAATGAGAACAGAAAATAAAATAAAATAAAAATAATATACATATACATTTTTTTTAACTTACTAGTTTAGTTTTTGAAATGATGAATTATGGTGGTTAATTCGTTTAGCAACCTATTTAATTACTTTAGCTACTAAAAATAATGTATTAAAGAAAATTTAGTTTTAGATTTAACAATCAGTTGATTCAATCTATTAAGTGGAAATTAATTGTTCAATTAGTTCAAATATTAATAAAATCACAAAATGTTTATTCAAGGTTAGAAATTTGAAAAGAAACAAGCTGGCCTGGAGTGGATTGCAAAACAAAAATCAAAGGTGTGTTAATCTCACTCATCTGGGTTTAATTTAAATTTAAATGGTTAAATTTAAATGATTGATTGAATGATAGAATTGATTTTATGTGCTATATTATATAGTAGTATATAGTATATATATTGGAATGATTGATTTCCTGCATTATATAGTGGATGAGGCCCTATGCGCCGCATAATAGCGGATGATATTATATTAATCCCATATACTGTAATATACCGGAATTTCCAGGAGTTTAAAATGCTGATAGTCTCTTAATTTAAATTATTTGGATTGATAAATTGTTATTTTCAAAAATAATTAACCAAGTAATGTTTTAATTTTGGTTATAAATTGGTTTTACATTAAGATTAATTATTTTATTTGTGTAAATAAATTCTAAATTGGTATATTGTTTTCAAAATTTATAAGTATGTTTAAAATGCATTTAAATGTGTGTATTTTAAATTGATTTTAAAATAGGATATATAATTTGTAAAAAATAATGAGCTTATTTTAAAATAGTTGTTTATGTTTATTTAAATTTATTTTAGATTTGATTTTTTTAATTTGACTTTGAAAATGAATATAAATTTGAAATTCAAAGAAATACATACATCTTAAAATATAATAATAATATAGTTTGGTTTTAAATTATATAGATAATGTTTCAATTAGAAATAAGATTTTGTTTTATTTTTCTTTTTATAGAAAATTATCAATAGAAATTTGATTTGTGTTTATTTAATAAGAATGAATACAAGGCTTTTTGAAACAACATTTTAAATGAGTATTGCAATATGTATATAAATTTTATTTAAATTATATTTAGTTGCATTTCTTTTTAAAGATTTTATTTTATATAAACTAGCATACATTTATAAATGTATAAGTGTATTTGTTTAGAAAAGTATTTTTTAAATTTAAGAAACATATTAGTAATTAGGAAATTTATTTAAAAGGGTTTTTAAATTTCTTCTAAAATTAAAACAAACTCAATTTGACAAATGTTTTGTTTTAAGACACCATGTTAATAAGTGTTACAGCATTCATGAAATTAAAAGAAAAGTGTCACAATATTTGTATTTTCTTTTATTTTTATTAAAATCTGAAATTTATCCTATAAAAACCCTCTTTATAATTTTCTTGAATTCTTTGTTCATTTCTAAGATGAAACTAAAACCGTCAATGAAACTTTTACTCATCCAAAACCAAAATTATTCAAACAAAATCCTCCTCAAAACAAATTTGCAATTTTGTAACCTGTACAAATTTTCCCATGCCTGCATCTGGTCTTCAATTCAAAGCAAATGCTCAAGTCATTAAACCTGAAACACTCTCCAAATATCAATCCCTGTTACCAAAGCCTGAAGTATCACAGTTAAACCCAAATCTGCAAAATATTTTTAAGAGCTTAATGCAAGTTATCAACCCAGTTCTACATTTTCAATGTCTGCCTCAATTTTTCAAGTGCATGCATGTTTCAAACTCCAGTTTTTAAAGCTTCAAGCTCTGCCAAAAGTTGCTTATGTTCTCTGCATAACCTAAAAAAAAGTGAGTAAACAACAACTTAAAGGCTTAAGTGATTATTGATCTGTTGCTTGTTTAATTTTTGTAATAATTAATGCTTGCATATTTATATGTTGATGATTGATCTGTGTATATGAATGTTGAGCATGCATGCTAATTAAACTGCTACTCTCTGTTATTTTTTGTACAGAGATTAAAAAGAACCAAAAGACCAAAACTCTTTATCAAATCACTTTGAAGTTTTGATTCTAAACAAGTTGATTTGGTTTAAACATTATCTAGTTTTTAAATGACAAGTTCACGTTTTTTTTTTGTTTGGAAATTTACTGGAACCAAGATAATACAGTAAATCTAAGATATAGGATAAAATCAAATGTTAAATTTTATTAATTGAAGCTTATATCTTAGATCAGTTAGGAGAGTTAGGATTTTTGAAGCAAGTATCTCAATTTTTAAAATCATAGTGAGGAAGGAATTGGGGGTTTCCTGCAATTTTGGATTCTGCAAATTCTATTGATTCGGTGCAATTGGGTAACTTGAGATTGCTGACGGAGCTAGAATCATGGCTGTGGATTGAGGCAAAAATCATTGAAGAATTTATAAATCATTGTGGGTTTTGATTTTTGCCTTAGACTGATTTAAAACCTAGTTTTGGGTTCTACTGTAAATGAACCACTGCATATTCAGTATTGCATCGAGCTTGAAGTAGATTCTTGGGAAGGAAGCATGGTGTGTTAGCAAGCTTTGACCGAAATAGTGGCGATTATAGATGATCGGCGGCGTGGATTCTGGGGAAGTTCTGATGGTGTTTGAGTTATGTTCAACCTGATGTACTCGATTTTGATTCGAGGCATGAGTTGTTGTTTGGTGGGTCGTAGGTGGATGTAGGGTGCTTGGATGACTCGGCGGTGGGTTCGACGTTGGCCAGAGGAGGTCCGGCAACGGTGCAGGTTGCACGGTGATGGGGAGGTGTCTGCAGTTTTCTTTTTGTTGGGTTGCTATGTTTTCTCGAAATAGGTCACGGGATTTAGGGGAGGTGGCTCGGGTTATAGCTCGTGTGTGATCTGGGTTTATGTACAGAGTTAACTGTCATGTTTTAACAGTTTTAGTTTTAACTTAAACAGTTTTAAAATTTAAAATCCTATTTAACTGTGAACTGGAAACTATAAGAAAGAAGAACAGAGTTGTACTTTGTTCTGGGATTCATGTAATCATGGGTTGAACCCAGATTTTTATTCCACCTGATATTTAGTTTAAATATAAAATAGGTTTTAAAGCTTTTAAAAAGTTTAAGTTAAATTAAAATTTATTGAAATTGAATTATTTTTATGGATAAATTTGTATAATGTTTTAAATAACTTAAGTAACAATCTTAATATTATTTCAAATCTTATTTTGGAATATAAAGAGAATTTAAGTAAATGTTTTATTTAAATTGATTAGTGGAAATGATTTATAAATTTACAATTAAAGTTTAAGATAATTTATTAACTTGAATTAGGAATTGTTAATTAATGATTAAAGGAAAGTAATTAATGATTTCTTTATAATTTAATTTAATTAAAGAATTAAGTTAAGTAAAGATTTCAAGATTTATTTAAGATAATGTTTTATCTTAAAATAATTAATTATGTATTAATAATTTGTAATTAGTTAGTTAATTTAAGAATTTTAAGTTAGTTAATTTATTTAAATAATTATTTAAAAGGGTTTAATTAAGTAATTAATTTAGTATAATTATTTATTTAATTACCTATTAATTAAGATGATAATTTAATTAATGTCTAATGATTAATTAAATTGTAATTACTTATTAATTAAGTAATTAAGGGTTAATTAAAATTTTAATAAATTAATAAAGGTTTTATTAAGTCTTAATTGAGTTTTCTTAGTTAATAATTAAAGGAATATTAAATTTAATGCAGGTTAATTAAAAATTAATTAACTATTTTTATTTAAGGTTAATTAATTTTAATTAAGGATTAATTAATTATATTTATGGATTAATTAATTCGTAATTAAGATTGTTAATTAATAATTAAGTTTATTAATTAATGTTTAAGAGTTGATGAATTAGTTAATTAAGGTTAATTAATTAATTATAAAAGTAATTAGTGATTAATTACTTTTTACTAAAGGATTGATTAATAATTAAGGTTTATTAATTAATAGTTGGAGATAATTAATCTGATAATTGAAGATTAATTTGGGTTAATGAGTAATTAGGGATGAATTACTCAATTTTGTTTTATGAGATGAGTGAAATCAAGAAAGTTAATTAATTTGTTAATTGATTAAATAGTCACTTGATTAAGGATTAAGTATGTTTACTTAATAAGTTTAGTAAGGCTAATTACTTAAGATAAGTAATTGATAAATTACAGAGATAATTGAGTTAGATAAATTACTGATTAGGAAATAATTTTAAATGAATAATTACTTGTTAAAGTAATTAAAAGTTTATTACTTGGTGTAATAAATCAAAGAATTTATAAGTAATTAGAAGTAATTAAGAATAATTAATTACTGTTTATTTAAGTTGATTAATTGAAAGTAATTAATTTAAGCATGGTTAATTAATGTAATTAATTAAGGAATAATGTAATTAATTATAATTAATTAATTAATGGAAGTAATTATTTAAGGTTCATTAATTGATATGATTAATGAAAATAATTAAGGATTAATTACTTGATTAAGAGATAATTAACCAAGTTTGATTAATTAGGATGATGATTAATTAATTTGTTTAATTGAGGAATAAGTAAGCAATATATTTGGATGAAGTAATTAATTTAATTAATTTTAAATTAATTAAGAAGTAATTAATTTAATTCACTTTAAATTAATTAGAGATAGAGATAGTTAATTTAATTCATTTTAAATTAATTATATTGGTATGAGTAAGTCATTGCTTATGTATGATGGATGACACTGATTGTCTTGAATGCTTTGTGAACTCGGTAATAAGATAAGTATGGTTGTATGATAGGAATGCTTGGTTACATTATGATGATTACATAAATTATCAATTGGGATGTTGATATATGGATTACCTATTATGATATTGATATATGGATTATCTATTATGATATTGATTATGTGGATTACCTGTTATTCGATAATGTTGATTATCAATTGTGGCTTGTGAATTATCTATCCTGTGTATATATAGATAGTTGAATTTAACTGTTTTAAAACCTTTAAAACAACTTGGACCTAAAAGACACGCTTTGGATTTCGATGAGACCGGGATCGGGTTTCCATATTGGATATCCGAAAACCACATCGATTCCAAATAACGTTAGGTCGTGAGTCAAAGTGGAGCTTTGTGAAGACTCGAGTTGTAAGGGCTATACGTCAGTATAACTTTGTGCGTGATTCCGTAATGAGTTTGATAGAATAGATGTTATAGATTCGAGATGGTGATTTAGAGTGCAAGGGTTATTGTCGTTAACTCTGAGGGTGATATCAAAAATGAGTGTAACGAGATAATGCCTTCGGTTTCGTTCGAACCCGGAACGAACTTGTATGGATTGAATGCTTTCAGAACATCGTCTGGTGGACGATGAGCATTCTAAGTGATATGTTCTATAAAGGTAATCGTAGCCTCAAGCCTCATCAACCAGGAATGGCTAAAACAGGGGAGGTGCAGCAAAGCTTCGTGGGTAGCCCCCACTTGAGAGTAAGATTTACCCCTGTCTAGAGGTCCCTTTTTATATTCGGTTGTGTGGGCGATTGATAGCTAGAATCGCCGGGGTTGTCTTATTCGGAACTGTTCAGTAAGGAATGGGTCCGGCTTTGTGTTGCAGGGGATCGGGAGTGGTCCTCGGTACGGTGATCTAGGCCACGTACTGTGACGGGCGGTACCCCAGTAGCCCTGCCATTGTATGGAATCCAAAATCCAATAAGTGCCGTACGTATTAGTTGTGCCAAACTATGTTGGAACTTGAGATGTAAGCATTCCAGCTATTTCTGTATTTTACTTGAAAACTCTAGACACTATTATAATATCGCAGAATTTCCTATCAAATGTTTTGGTTAGCGTAAGGTAAAAACTTTTCCATGTTTATGTGTAGGTAGTCTTACGTGATACCTTTTCTTTCAAAAGGTTTTTAAAGTTAAGCAACTTTAACCGTTTACTCACACCAGTCCCATGTCTGACCCAGAGTTTATTCTGCTTTTCATAAACTCTTGGGTACTCAAATTTTTATGAGTAGCCAAGGGATTCAGGCTAGGATTTAGGTTAGCTTGACGAATTCTGGAGGAGCAATGGAGCAGGTGGCTTCTGCGTTTAGTTATAGAGTATTCCGCTGTGTGTTCTCTGAGTAGTTTGTCGTTGAGTTATATTGAGTTGTATAACTAGACAGGTGTTTATAACTGTCTAGTATGAGTTGATTATGCTGTGTATCTCTAATGTATATGATACTATGTAAACTATTATGTTATTAATATAATTTATTCGTTCCGTTGTTTAGATTCTGGTGTTGTTTCTTTCTTCTTCTCTATCTTTTCTCTTTTCTATCCCTTTCTTTCTTATAGATGATGCGATTTTATGGGGTAAGAAAGTAGGGTCGTCTCAGTTGGTATCAGAGCATTAGGTTGAGTGAATACCTAGGCCCTGTAGTGGTGTCTTTCTTGAGAGAGCGTATTTGTAACTTATATATATATATATATATATACATATACATATATATATATTACTACCTATCTGTTGGGTTACCTGTTTGGGTTTTCCAATATAAGTTATAAAGGTAGATGAGGTAGTGGTGTGTGTAACAAAACTACCAATGGTTGGAGTTTGAATGATTGAGGTTAGAAGTGTATTTGTCGAGACTGTAGACCTAATACCGTCTCGGGTAATCTTTGTAGTTTGGTGTAAGGATTTCATTTGATCTCTGAAGGAAACCTGTTAAGGTTCGGAGTTCATCTTTGAAGTGTAAGTTTGATTGCGCTCGTGTGAGCGGATTTTTGAGAATTTGGATCTGTCGGTTGGGCAGAAGTAAGTGATGGTATTTTGATACCTCTGGAAGTAGTAGCTGCGTGATGAGATGCAGTGACTATGCAAGTCTCTGGAGATGTTTTCTTTCGAGACAAGTTTAAGGAAGTATGTTTGCTTCGGTGTTGTCGCTGAGTTCAGTAGGATGTTTGTGTTTAGTTGGAGGTCCGAGTTTCTCAGAGAGCTTTGTTTTGGAATTCTTTGGTATCTGTGGCAGAAGTGCAGCTTGGAGTGTTCGCGGTGTTGGCAAAAGATCTTTTTGGCTTAGAATTTCCTAGAGGTGGAATTCAGAGGCAGCAGTGAGGACCTGTTTCTTAAATGGATTAGTTGGTTAAGGATAAACTGTTCTGATTAGTGGAGAGAGAACAGTATCTTGGATATTGGATTGGTTGATCGCAAAAGTGACTTGCGATGGTTTGATAATTATCAGATAGTCTTTGCTTGGATTTGTGGCATTTCTAGAGGATGTAGAAGTTAAGGAGTTGCTGAAGATTTTTTTGGATATATTTTCAGGAAAGTTAATGATTTGCTGCATTGGAGTTTGAGTTCTGAATCGACTTGATGTCAGGAGTGATACCGGTGATTCAAAGGTTGTTTCCTAGGTTGATTGTTTGGTGTAGCAGCTCTGTATCTCTTGGAACTTCTGTTGAACCTTATTTCTGAAATGTGATGTTTAGTCTGTGCCCGTGTTCATTTGTCAACATTTTCATCTGCTCCAGATCAGAGTTGTGCAGCGGAAGCAAGGTGGCTGTTGTTCTTGAGTAGAAGCAACTGGATGTTGCAGTATTTTGGATTAGAGAGTTTCTTCTGAATTTATTTTTCAGAATCTGAGGCAAGTTGGCGAGTGATTCTGTTCTGTCTTTTCAGGATAGGAGAAGTTGTTTTCTTCTGTTGATAGTAAAGTTTGGTTTTGATTTTTAGATTTATCTTGTGAGGATCAGTTTGTGAGTTGATCCAGTTTGTTTGTAGAAGCATCAGCGAAGGTTGAGCTGATCGGGAAGGATCTATAGGCAGCCCGGATCGTCCGGGATGTTTTGAGGTTAAGTAACGGAGAATTTGGAATTCGAAGTTGGAGACTTCGATGTTGTTGAAGTTTTCTTTGGAAAAGGAAGCAATAAGTTTTGGTAAGTTTCGAGGCATATTGGATTCTTCTGAGTTTTTGTAGAGATCAGTGTTTTGGTTTGAAGAGTTGAATTGCCAGTTTGGAAGAATGGAATTCAAAATATTTCACGTGTCTCTAAGGGAGTACATGTTTGGTATATCACTGGTTTTGAGACCAGTAATTCTGTGTAGGATTTAGTAGTTGATCAGACTTGTCTTTGGTCTGGTATCTTAGGTAGATTATAGATCTAGCTGAATAGGAACTCAGTAGCTTATAAGTATAGTTAGTTCGGGTTTAGTAGAGCGAGTATCCCTGTGTCTATACTGGGGAAACTCGAGATATTTTAGGAAGTTTATCCGGATCTGTGTCCGGATAGCTGGTGTTATTTATTTGAATTGGTTGTTTGGATGAAATTGTTTGTTTGATTGATAGTGTATAGCTGATATGTATGTTTGAATTTGTTGAAATAATAAAAAATAAAACTTTGGATTATCTTTGTTTTAAATTTCGAGGACGAAATTCTGTTAAGGGGGGAGGATTGTAATATCCCGGAATTTCCAGGAGTTTAAAATGCTGATAATCTCTTAATTTAAATTATTTGGATTGATAAATTGTTATTTTCTAAAATAATTAACCAAGTAATGTTTTAATTTTGGCTATAAATTGGTTTTATATTAAGATTAATTATTTTATTTGTGTAAATAAATTCTAAATTGGTATATTGTTTTCAAAATTTATAAGTATGTTTAAAATGCATTTAAATCTGTGTATTTTAAATTGATTTTAAAATAGGATATATTATTTGTAAATAATAATGAGCTTATTTTAAAATAGTTGTTTATATTTATTTAAATTTATTTTAGATTTGATTTTTTTAATTTGACTTTGAAAATGAATATAAATTTGAAATTCAAAGAAATACATACATCTTAAAATATAATAATAATATAGTTTGGTTTTAAATTATATAGATAATGTTTTCAATTAGAAATAAGATTTTGTTTTATTTTTCTTTTTATAGAAAATTATCAATAGAAATTTGATTTGTGTTTATTTAATAAGAATGAATACAAGGCTTTTTGAAACAACATTTTAAATGAGTATTGCAATATGTATATAAATTTTATTTAAATTATATTTAGTTGCATTTCTTTTTAAAGATTTTATTTTATATAAACTAGCATACATTTATAAATGTATAAGTGTATTTGTTTAGAAAAGTATTTTTTAAATTTAAGAAACATATTAGTAATTAGGAAATTTATTTAAAAGGGTTTTTAAATTTCTTTTAAAATTAAAACAAACTCAATTTGACAAATGTTTTGTTTTAAGACACCATGTTAACAAGTGTTACAACATTCATGAAATTAAAAGACAAGTGTCACAATATTTGTATTTTCTTTTATTTTTATTAAAATCTGAAATTTATCCGATAAAAACCCTCTTTATCATTTTCTTTAATTCTTTGTTCATTTCTAAGATGAAACTAAAACCATCAATGAAACTTTTACTCATCCAAAACCAGAAATTATACAAACAAAATCCTCCTCAAAACAAATTTGCAATTTTGTTACCTGTACAAATTTTCCCATGCCTGCATCTGCTCTTCAATTCAAAGCAAATGCTCAAGTCATTAAACCTGAAACACTCTTCAAATATCAATCCCTGTTACCAAAGCCTGAAGTATCACAGTTAAACCCAAATCTGCAAAATATTTTTAAGAGCTTGATGCAAGTTATCAACCCAGTTCTACATTTTCAATGCCTGCCTCAATTTTTTAAGTGCATACATGTTTCAAACTCCAGTTTTTAAAGCTTCAAGATCTGCCAAAAGTTGCTTATGTTCTCTGCATAACCTAAAAAAAAGTGAGTAAACAACAACTTAAAGGCTTAAGTGATTACTGATCTGTTGCTTGTTTAATTTTTGTAATAATTAATGCTTACATATTTATATGTTGATGATTGATCTGTGTATATGAATGTTGAGCATGCATGCTACTTAAACTGCTACTCTCTGTTATTTTTTGTACAGAGATTAAAATGAACCAAAAGACCAAAACTCTTTATCAAATCACTTTGAAGTTTTGATTCTAAACAAGTTGATTTGGTTTAAACATCATCTAGTTTTTAAATGACAAGTTCAAGTTTTTTTTTAGTTTGGAAATTTACTGGAACCAAGATAATACAGTAAATCTAAGATATAGGATAAAATCAAATGTTAAATTTTATTAATTGAAGCTTATATCTTAGATCAGTTAGGAGAATTAGGATTTTTGAAGCAAGTATCTCAATTTTTAAAATCATAGTGAGGAAGGAATTGGGGGTTTCCTGCAATTTTGGATTCTGCAAATTCTATTGATTCGGTGCAATTGGGTAACTCGAGATTGCTGATGGAGCTGGAATCATGGCTGTGGATTGAGGCAAAAATCATTGAACAATTTATAAATCATTGTGGGTTTTGATTTTTGCCTTAGACTGATTTAAAACCAAGTTTTGGGTTCTACTGTAAATGAACCACTACATCTTCAGTATTGCATCGAGCTTGAAGTAGATTCTTGGGAAGGAAGCGAGGTGTGTTAGCAAGCTTTGATCGAAATAGTGGTGATTATAGATGATCGGCGGCGTGGATTCTGGGGAAGTTCTGATGGTGTTTGAGTTATGTTCAACTTGATGTACTCGATTTTGATTCGAGGCATGAGTTGTTGTTCGGTGGGTCGTAGGTGGATGTAGGGTGCTTGGATGACTCGGCGGTGGGTTCGACGTTGGCCAGAGGAGGTCCGACAACGGTGCAGGTTGCACGGTGATGGGGAGGTGTCTGTAGTTTTCTTTTTGTTGGGTTGCTTTATTTTCTCGAAGTAGGTCACGGGATTTAGGGGAGGTGGCTCGGGTTATAGCTCGTGTGTGATCTGGGTTTGTGTGTAGAGTTAACTGTCATGTTTTAACAGTTTTAGTTTTAACTTAAACAGTTTTAAAATTTAAAATCCTATTTAACTATGAACTGGAAACTATAAGAAAGAAGAACAGAGTTGTACTTTGTTCTGGGATTCATGCAAACATGGGTTGAACCTAGATTTTTGTTCCACCTGATATTTAGTTTAAATATAAAATAGGTTTTAAAGCTTTTAAAAAGTTTAAGTTAAATTAAAATTTATTGAAATTGAATTATTTTTATGGATAAATTTGTATAATGTTTTAAATAACTTATGTAACAATCTTAATATTATTTCAAATCTTATTTTGGTATATAAAGAGAATTTAAGTAAATGTTTTATTTAAATTGATTAATGGAAATGATTTATAAATTTACAATTAAAGTTTAAGATAATTTATTAACTTGAATTAGGAATTGTTAATTAATGATTAAAGGAAAGTAATTAATGATTTCTTTATAATTTAATTTAATTAAAGAATTAAGTTAAGTAAAGATTTCAAGATTTATTTAAGATAATGTTTTATCTGAAAATAATTAATTATGCATTAATAATTTGTAATTAGTTAGTTAATTTAAGAATTTTAAGTTAGTTAATTTATTTAAATAATTATTTAAAAGGGTTTAATTAACCAATTAATTTAGTATAATTATTTATTTAATTAACTATTAATTAAGGTGATAATTTAATTAATGTCTAGTTATTAATTAAATTGTAATTACTTATTAATTAAGTAATTAAGGGTTAATTAAAATAGTAATAAATTAATAAAGGTTTTATTAAGTCTTAATTGAGTTTTCTTAGTCAATAATTAAAGGATTATTAAATTTAATGCTAGTTAATTAAAAATTAATTAACTATTTTTATTTAAGGTTAATTACCTTTAATTAAGGATTAATTAATTATATTTATGGATCAATTAATTCGTTATTAAGATTGTTAATTAATAATTAAGTTTATTAATTAATGTTTAAGAGTTGATTAATTAGTTAATTAAGGTTAATTAATTAATTATAAAAGTAATTAGTGACAATAATTAAGGTTTATTAATTAATAGTTGGAGATAATTAATCTGATAATTGAAGATTAATTTGGGTTAATGAGTAATTAGGGATGAATTACTCAATTTTGTTTTATGAGATGAGTGAAATCAAGAAAGTTAATTAATTTGTTAATTGATTAAATATAGTCACTTGATTAAGGATTAAGTATGTTTACTTAATAAGTTTGGTAAGGCTAATTACTTAAGATAAGTAATTGATAAATTACAGAGATAATTGAGTTAGATAAATTACTGATTAGGAAATAATTTTAAATGAATAATTACTTGTTAAAGTAATTAAAAGTTTATTACTTGGTGTAATAAATCAAAGAATTTATAAGTAATTAAGAATAATTAATTACTGTTTATTTAAGTTGATTAATTGAAAGTAATTAATTTAAGCATGATTAATTAATGTAATTAATTAAGGAATAATGTAATTAATTATAATTAATTAATTAATGGAAGTAATTATTTAAGGTTCATTAATTGATATGATTAATGAAAATAATTAAGGATTAATTACTTGATTAAGAGATAATTAACCAAGGTTGATTAATTAGGATGATGATTAATTAATTTGTTTAATTGAGGAATAAGTAAGCAATATATTTGGATGAAGTAAATAATTTAATTAATTTTAAATTATTTAAGAAGTAATTAATTTAATTCACTTTAAATTAATTAGAGATAGAGTTAGTTAATTTAATTCATTTTAAATTAATTAAATTGGTATGAGTAAGTCATTGCTTATGCATGATGGATGACACTGATTGTCTTGAATGCTTTGTGAACTCAGTAATGACATAAGTGTGGTTGTATGATAGGAATGCTTGGTTACAGTATGATGATTACATAAATTATCAATTGGGATGTTGATATATGGATTACCTATTATGATATTGATATATGGATTATCTATTATGATATTGATTATGTGGATTACCTGTTATTCGATAATGTTGATTATCAATTGTGGCTTGTGAATTATCTATTCTGTGTATATGTAGATAGTTGAATTTAACTGTTTTAAAACCTTTAAAACAACTTGGACCTAAAAGACACGCTTTGTATTTCGATGAGACCGGGATCGGGTCCATATTTGGATATCCGAAAACCACATCGATTCCAAATAACGTTAGGTCGTGAGTCAAAGTGTAGCTTTGTGAAGACTCGAGGTGTAAGGGCTATACGTCAGTATAACTCTGTGGGTGATTCCGTAATGAGTTTGACGGAATAGATTTTATAGATTCGAGATGGTGATTTAGAGTGCAAGGGTTATTGTCGTTAACTCTGAGGGTGATTCCAAAAATGAGTGTAACGAGATAATGCCTTCGGTTTCGTTCGAACCCGGAACGAACTTGTATGGATTGAATGCTTTCAGAACATCGTCAAGTGGACGATGGGTATTCTAAGTGATATGCTCTATAAAGGTAATCGTAGCCTCAAGCCTCATCAACCTGGAATGGCTAAACCAGGGGAGGTGCAGCAAAGCTTCGTGGGTAGCCCCCACTTGAGAGTAAGATTTACCCCTGTCTAGAGGTCCCTTTTTATATTCGGTTGTGTGGGCGATTGATAGCTAGAATCGCCGGGGTTGTCTTATTCGGAACTATTCAGTAAGGAATGGGTTCGGCTTTGTGTTGCAGGGGATCAGGAGTGGTCCTCGGTATGGTGATCTAGGCCACGTACTGTGATGGGCGGTACCCCAGTAGCCTTGCCATTGTATGGAATCCAAAATCCAATAAGTGTCGTACGTATTAGTTGTGCCCAACTATGTTGGAACGTGAGATGTAAGCATTCCAGCTATTTCTGTATTTTACTTGAAAACCTTAGACACTATTATAATATCATAGAATTTCCTATCAAATGTTTTGGTTAGCGTAAGGTAAAAACTTTTCCATGTTTATGTGTGGGAAGTCTTACGTGATACCCTTTCTTTCAAAAGGTTTTAAAGTTAAGCAACTTTAACCGTTTACTCACACCAGACCCATGTCTGACCCAGAGTTTATTCTGCTTTTCATAAATTCTTGGGTACTCAAATTTTTACGAGTAGCCAAGGGATTCAGGTTAGGATTTAGGTTAGCATGACGAATTCTGGAGGAGCAATGGAGTTGGAGGCTTCTGCGTTTAGTTATAGAGTATTCCGTTGTGTGTTCTCTGAGTAATTTGTCGTTGAGATATATTGAGTTGTATAACTAGACAGGTGTTTATAACTGTCTAGTATGAGTTGATTATGTTGTGTTTCTCTGACGTATATGATACTATGTAAAGTATTATGTTATTAATATAATTTATTCGTTCCGCTGTTTAGATTCTGGTGTTGTTTCTTTCTTCTTCTCTATCTTTTCTATTTTCTATCCCTTTCTTTCTTATAGATGATTCGATTTTCTGGGGTAAGAAAGTCGGGTCGTCTCATATACCGCGATATTCCACCTCGAAGTGGAATTGGTATGGTGCTAACATCTATGGATGCAGGGAAACAGGTTGGAGGGATCCAACTGGATTCCTCAAAATTATCTAGATTATTTAATATTTTGTGTTATCAATATTTGACATTCTGTGATGAATTATATTGATAATTGGAATATTGAATTCTATGGTTTGCTTGAATATATTTCGGTACACTGGGTTGTCAAAATATATAGAATTGGATTTTTGAAAGAAAATAAAAGAGTGAATTTTTAAGTAAAATAATCGTTGAGAATTTGAATAAATTTAAGAATGAATTAGACAACAGTAAAAGTGATTTTAAAATTCTAATAAATAATTTGGAGTATGTAAAAAAGGGATTTTGAATAAATAGAAAATAATGAATTGTAAAACTTAAGTGATATTATTTAAAGGAATAAAGAATTTACTTTAAAAATTTAAGGTTTGAATTTATTTAAAAGGGTAAAGAAGGAATTTAGGGAAAAATGAAATTGGAATTTTCAGTTAAAAGATTTTAAATCATAATTAGGGAATAAAAATCTAAAGTCAATGTGTTTTGAAGTAAATAAGTAAGTAAAGGAATTTATTGCAAATGGAGTAAATTGGTAATCAATTTGGAAATTGATTTAAGTTTTTGAAATTGAAAATTTAAAGGAGAATGTGACTATGAGATTTATAAACTAGGTTTATAAAAGTAAAGTTATATATCAGTGGATATTTGGAAGAATAAATTCACGATGAGAATTATTAAAGGAATGGGAAATTTTGTTTAAAAATAAATACTGATTTATTTTTAAAGATAGAAAGAGAAGAGTATTTCCCAGGATAGCCAAGTACGTTTCAACGTAAATTTTTAGATATAAGTTATGTTAAAAGGCATGTTTTAGAAATTTTATTATTTCTAAATGTTTGAATTTTAAAGCAAGTATTTTCTTTTAATCTATTGTAGTAGTAATTATTAAAAAGTGATTTGGTATTTGTTTTAAAGAGAAAATCTAGTTTTATATTTTATAAAATAACCTTATTTTAAATATTCCTAATATGTATATTTTTAATAAAGTATTGAAGTAGTTTACAATCTAAATGTTAAAATATATTTTATAATAAAGTTTTTTTAAATTATTTAAAAATCTAAAGCTTTGTACTTGGTATTTTCAGTGGAAATAAATATTTGGGAATTTATTTCATGAGAAGAGTGTGGTTTGAAAACTGTTTTCAAAAGGGTTGGACATGAAAATATATCTTGCGAAGATATTTTGGGGATAATAAATAATTTGGAGAAATTATTTATTGTTTGATGGTTATTGTGAATGTTAATTGATAGTTAAATAACCGACTATCAATATTGGCCAATGCGCTGATCGTTTCGGAGAAACCGGGATCGGGATTAATTTCTCGAAAACCACTTCGATCCGGTTTGTACGTTTTCGTGAGGAAGACGAGTTTGGATTCGAAGATGGAACAGTGAAGTGCAAGGGCTAGTCGATACTAGTCATGAGGATGATTCCAAAATGGATGTAGTAGGAGTAGTGCCTTTAGTTCCGTTCGAACCCGGGACAGACTTGTATGGATGAATGCTTTCAGAACATCGTCAGGTGGGCGATAGGCATTCTAAGTGAAACGATCTAAAAGGTAATGCTTAGCCTCAAGCCTCATCAACCGGGAATGACTGAAAACAGGGATTATGTAGCAAGGCTAGGTGGGTAGCGCACATTAGGGCGAGGTCATCCCTGTCAAGATGTCCCTTATTATTCGTCTCAGTGGTGCGGTTGCTGATCCCAACCGTGGGGTGATCTTACTCGGGATTATCCAGTAAGAGGTAGTCCCCGTCTTTTGTTGCAGGGGATTGGGAGTAATCCTTGGTACGGTGACCTAGGCCACGTATTGTGACTGTGGTACCCCAGTGCCTAGTCATTAGTTGGAAATCCATTCTTCCTACGTGCCTTTTATGGTTTTGTTTGTATTACCCACGAATGTGGCTAATAGCTGGAATTTAATGAATGTAACAATTTCGGCTATTTTAATAAGTATTTTTAAATAGGCCCTATTATAATATCAGAGGATTTCAATAAAAGGTGTTTTGGCTATCGTAAGGTAAAAACCCGACATGTTTATTTGTGGCTTGGTCTTACGAGATGCTTTTGTTTTCAAAAGAATTTTGAAACTTTAATAATAAATTTGAGTGTGGTTTACTCACGCTGGTATTCCAGACTGACTCGGGTGTTATTCAACTATAATGCTCGGGTCAGACTGAGTATTATAGGATATAGGAAAGGATACTGTGGAGCTTAGAAGACGAGCGAGATGGCGATGCGTACTTCCGTACTTGATTATTATTTTGTCGTGTATTCAGTTTTGAGGACAAATTTATATGTCTATCTAGTTGTATATTATTGACGTTGTTGAACTCTGATGATGTATTCTGGTGATGAATGTATAAAATAGATATAGCTTTCTTTTGTGTAAAGATATGTTATTATCTATTATATTTTATTCCACTACGATGGTTAGATACTGATGTTATTTTGCTTTCTCTTCTTCTACCTCTTCTTCTTTAACCCAAATGGTTCGTATTTCCATTCATCTTGAGTTGATTATGGAGAAGAGCGTTGACTCAAGGGGTACGGATTTGCGGGTCGTTTCAGGTCAATAATAATGTTATTATTGAACCAAGGATTTTATTTATGGACTAACTGAGTTGAATGTGGATAATATTAGGGTCTGTCCAAACCCAAATTCTATTAAATCCAAAAGTGATATAGTGTTGATGAAAAGAATTAGTGTAATTAATCATTACTAAATAGTGTCTCTTAAGTTATAAAATTAGATTTTACCAAATGACATATAGGAAATAAATTCGACCAAACTGTCATACCACTAACTAAGGTGATGTGTGAACATTAATATTCGAATTATTTGATATTAATCACCAATTGGATCTACAACTACGAATTGCAAAACCGTATTGGTGAATTCACTAAAATACCACAAGATTAATTGATTAATAAAAAGTTATAAATTAATTAAAATTAGCTAATACTTATGGAATATCAATTATTTATCTATATAATGTACTAGGTGCTATTGTTAGGGAAAAAATTCTAAAGGACAAATTAAAGAAAATACTTAGTCAAAAGGACACGCGCATAAAATTTTTACCGTAAGGACAAAGCCCAAAACCTAAATACAATTTCAAACAAAATATTCTGTTCGTTTCTTCCATCTCCTTCCTTAACTCAGAATTTGACGAAATTTTACTCGAAAGAAAAAAGGGCACCGCAAACCAGAAACAGATCTACATCTCCAACACAACCTCAAAAATCAACGGTAGATGAACAACGAGCAAAACAATCGACAGCCGATGAAAACCTAACTAAGTCGGAAGCGAATCAACAAAATGAAAATCGAAATGTCGAATCACTTCCGGCAGCAGATGTTCAAAAAGAAAATGCACTTATAGAAGAGGAAAACGTACCTCTCGCGGAAACGATAGCGACGGCAGTAAAGGGAAAAAGCAACAAGTTAAAGCTTAGAAAACCTACATCAACAGAAGAGGAAAAGCAAAATGGAGAAAAAAGAACAAAGATAAGACATGAAAAAATTACAGCAAGTGGAAGCAGACCAGAAATAAGCGAAAGCATACCAAAGAAGGTAACTAATAATATAAAATCAAACATAACAAAGTTAGTATAGTTTTGTTACAGTAACAATGAATTTTTTTGCATAGAACGAAGAAGAGAACATGCAGCCACAAATTCCTACAAAGAAAAAGGTTAAAGACAATATGCAGAAAAGAGAACAAAGAACAAAAAGAAGAAATGAAAAAATGATTCAGAACAAAATACAAAAAGAAACAGAGGTAACTGAAATTGCAAAATTATAAATGTAATACTAATAATTTCATACTGTTAAATGTATTCTAATGTTATGAAAAATGTCAAACAGGAAAAATCTCAGAAAAAAGAAGGGAAAAAGTCGTGGATGAAGAATCAGAAGAAAAACAACTCAATTCGGTAAAATAATTTGCATCATAACTTTATTCCATGATAAATATTTCAAAAATATTACCTGTAAATCATTTGGTAAAAGAAAAGGCTGATAAGTACAACAAACTGATACCAAATTACAAGTAATAATAGTCAGTATCATTAAGCGTAAACTGTTTGATAAAATAATATGTGGTATCATTTAGTTGAAATATGATACAAACAAAAAATTGATACTACTTACAAAAGAACTGATACTTATTCACAAAGGAACTGATAACTACTTGAAAAAATGATACGTGGTTACAAAAAACTGATACCTACTTAGTACCAATGATACCTAGTTACTGCAAACCGATACCTAGTTACTACAAACTTTAAATTATTACGTACTCAAACATAATTTGTTTCACAAAAAACTTATAGTCTTTATTTTTAAGTAATAAGATGATGATGATGATGATTTTGTTGATCCACGTCCAAAATGCATAAAAGAAAGATCAAAAACAAAACAACAAACTGAAGATAAAAAGCATGAAACTGGTTACAGATGTGGATTGCAGGCAGTATTCAAAACGGTAAAACTAATATAAAAAAATGCTCTATCCAAGAAGCAGATGGACATAATGAATATCACTCCTTTCTACAACTTCTTTAGAGTTTTCGATGAAGAGAAATTTTGATGAAAAAATGCAAAAAGCATCAACACAATTTGGATGCTTTATACAAATGCTACTCAGTTGTGGAAGATGCATTCTTATTTTCCAAAGAAAGGATGAAAGTCACAGCAACGGATATAAGTTTGATTTTGGACCTACCACTAAAAGGAATTAACATTGAGCCAACTCAGAAAATGACAAAGAGAACAATTCCAATACAACGTATGGAATTTGCAAAGAGAAACTTCAGCAATTGCACTTATATAACAAGAAATGTCGTCGAAAAAACAATAAAGCAAGAAGTTGCAAAGAAGAAAAAAGAGTATGAAGAAGACTTGCCAATGTTAATAGTAATTGAAATGCTATTAACATTCTTCTTTCCAAGCAACCAGCAAAAGTTAAGATGGGGACTTCTACCATAATTAATGTAGAGTCAATGCAATTGGTTTCTTGGCCACTAACAATAGAAAAGAATTTCAATAAATTTGTTAAGAAGTTCATCCATAATCAAAGAAATATGTTGTAACGTCCCGCCTTGTAACAACCCGCATATTTATCGGTTTTATATTTAAATATTTTATTGATACTTGGAATTTAGTTCGAAAAACCACCTTTTGCAAACAGCCGAATTAGGACTCGAGACCACTTCCATTGAATTCAAAACGCCGTTTGCGATCTTTTTGAGTATAAGCTTTGATATGTTTGGAGTTAGTGGAATTTTGCTACTTTTTCACTTAGGGCTTCGGTTAGGGCTGAGCCCATTAACCCTACTTATGTATTCAGTCCCAACCCCTTCTCCTCTTCATTACTTCATTCCTCATTTCCTAATAACTCAAGCTTTTATAGCAATGGAGAGTGGAAGAGGAAATTAAAACTCCAAGCCCTAGTCTTCATTAGCAAATCCAACTTCTAGCTCCAAATTCAAGAGAACCCATTGGTAAGCCTTCTCTTCTTCTTCTCCAACTCATTCTCTTATCAATTTCAGAAATTCCTAAACCTAACTTTGGGAATGTTCTCCTTTAAAAGCTTAGAATCAAGCTTCTTGTGTTGGATTTGAAGAGTGGTTAATTCTCCTTTGCTTTCATGCTTCTTCTTCATTTGTTTGGGTTCAAAGGTGAGATTTTTATCTCACCTCTTAGTCTATATTTATCTTCGATTGTTAGGTATGAATTCCTAACACTTATTCATGTGAAATTGCTTTTGGTTTGGATTGAATTGGTGAATATCCAAATTTTTATTGTTTGGCTTAAATTCTTTAAAGATCCTAACTTTGGTGTTTGAACATGTTTTTGGTGGCGGATCGGAGAGCTAATGGAGCTGGGGTATCAATTGGCTAAGGCTCCTTAGGTCCATTGCTCGAACGGTCGCGTTTTGGTGGAATTTGCGCTTCATTGAAAAAGGGCAGGAACTGCAGAAATTTGCAGTTCGGCCAACCGAGCCCTGTGGCCGGTCGACCGACCTGCTACTCTGTGCAAGTTTTATGTTTCTGGCCAGCTGACCGAGCTCTGTAGTCGCCCGACCGACCTGATGCTATTTTGCCTACTTTGTCTATTTTGTTGAATTTCCAACTTTAATCGATTCGTGTTGATTCCCTTTTGTTGTTATCACTTATTATCGACTTTGATGACATTTTCTTCATAATTTTGAGAATATCCATTTTAATGGATTCGGTATCGATTTCTTTGGATTTTATTCACGTCTTCGAATGTGAATTTTAGTGATTGATTGTTCCTATAATCTTTCTTTGTGATTTGTCACTTTAAAAATATAAAGGTTTCTATACTAGTAGTAAATATCAAAAATCTTTCTTCAAACGATTTCAACACTATTTTATGACAACGCTCGTTTTCTCAAACCGATTTCCAATCTATTAGTATGTACAAGCCTTTACCTCACTCGTATAAGAAATCTAATTAAACGACTTAGTAAAAAAAGTGGTATGAAACGCTTGCGTTTACTTCGTCGGTTAATTCTTGGACTTGTTCGATTGAATCTCTTGTGACAATTTTCTAGTGGAGATCTACATTTTTTCGTAAATATTTAAGTTAAGCTAGTGGTTATGGGACATGAAGCTAAGCTCATATATTTACTATCTTACTGTAATTGACACTTCTTGATGATCATGACGATCTTTTTTGTGATTTGGACAAGAAATGTGCGATGTCTCTTTGTCTGCGAGGGAGACTAAACCCCGTTTTGTGGAGTTTCGACTCAAATTGGTGGGGTAGCAACCCATGGTCTTCGGGCCATTTGTGGAGCTTCGGCTCAATTTGTGATGGTTAGCAACCATGGAATTAGCGTTCCGTTTGTGATACACGTGTTGACGAGCTTTATGCTCCTGCTTGTGATAGGCCTTTCCCCCTTTTGTGATTTCTGGACGTCTTGAGATGATTTCTAGAATTTGTGCTTCACCAATTTTCGTGATTTTCATTGATAAGTTTTATCAATATTTGTGCATTGGTGAATTTGTGTGTCATTGACTTTTGTGATTGATATTGATATAATCGCCAATATTTATGGTTTGGTGAACGAAATAAAGAGTATGACATTTCTTTTGATCCTTGAGTATATTTTTGTGATATTGATTAATCTCTTGTTATTTTCAATTACTTATATATCACAGCTTGGCATTGTGATTATTATGTGTTTAGTCATACCTCTTATTTTATATCGTCTTATCTGATATTTATAGCTAGATTGATCCGTTTATTATTTTCTTATTAAATAATACTCGGGTCGGACCGTGATGCTACAGGTGCTTCTGCTTGACTTCTCACTTGGGATTGACTTCTCTGACTTATGGCTAACTACTTAGATTAGTAGTTTATTTTTTTGTATACACTTGAGATATGGACTCATAGTTGTATTCTTTTGTATAGCACGTGTTGCAATCCTGCTGTATTATTGTGGATCTTTCTGACCACTACTCTGATGTACACTTTCATGTGTTAGTTATATACTCATATCTTCTTCCGCCTTTTTGATATGAAGTATCTGTGACTGATTTGTGTTATGTTTATTTCTATATTTGTTTCCGAAGACATAACAGCCGCTGTGTAGTAGCTTTGAGTTTGTGTTGGTATGTCGGATGTCCTCTTGAAAGAAATGCAAGTTACATCTTATCTGGCATATCGGTACTCGCACAAAGCAATTATACAGATGGTCGCTCCTCAACAGCCTTATTCTCTGTGCTAGTTGACGGCATTACACCGCAGTGTCCTTGGCTAGCGTGGGTATAGAGGTGGGGCGTCACAGCTTGGTATCAGAGCCAAACTTCGGAACAATGTAGAATAATTTAACAAGGATCATAGTCCTAAGTCCTTCTTAGGAGTCGTGCCTTAGGATTTAATTCGAGTCTTCGTACCGATTCATCCTATTTTCTTTATGATTCCTTGTTTTATCTATCAAGATTGCTTAATATTTATTTTGTGAATAACCTTTTTCTTCTTCTTTATTTCTTTCTAAAGGAAGAGAAATGGTTAGACCTGGCCGTCCCAGCACCGGTCAATCTAGTGCTACTCGCCAAGATGGAGTTTTTATGACTACCCAGCAACTTCTTGACCTTATCACGAATGCTCAAGCAGCTGGTTCTAATCCGGAACTTACTCACCCTAAATCTGGGTTCGCACGTTTGTGCAATGATTACACCAACCAGGGTGGGAAGCCATTTAAAGGTTCTGAAACTATTATTGAAGTCCAGGCTTGGTTAAGGACATGCGATCTAATCTTTTCTCGCATGAACCTCATTGATCTTCATCGAGTTCAGGTGGCTTCTAGTATGCTGCAAGAAAGAGCATTAGACTGGTACGAGCTTCTGATTTTTGAAATAAATGAAGCGGATCTCACTTGGGAGAAATTTCGAGAGCGCTTCGAGTTAAAATTCATACCAGAAGCTGAGAAGGTGACTTTGGCTTGCCGTTTTATTGACCTTGTTTAAGGTGAAGCCTCCGTGGCTGATTATGTTGCATCCTTCGAGCCATTTTCCAAATGTGGGGTTGAATACATCAACACCCCGTTGAAGAAGAACCAAAGATTTGTCTATGGACTAAACAAAAATCTCAAGAAGCCATTACTTGTAAAATTAGAAGTTTCTTTCGACCAACTCATTGATATCGCTCTTCGTCTTGAAGAGGCAGATAGGGAAAATGATGTTGAAGTGGTGGGTTCCAAACCAAGCTTCAACAACAACAAGAAAAGGCCTAATAAATTCAAAGGTCCTTATCCCAATAAGAAAGGGAAGCAAGCGACCCCTGAGGCAAAGACTTCTTCCTTTGGTCGTGGAGAATGCTATAATTGTGGTTCAAGGGACCATTATTCAAATAAGTGTTCGATGACCCTCTCTTGTCGCTACTGCAAAGGTCCCGGTCATGTTATATCTTCATGCCCCAAGCTTCAGGGCAAGAAGGAGGGAAAGTTAAATGTTGCTCAAGCCCCTAGCAACACATTTCGTAGTCAAGGTATGTCTCGTTCTATCCTTGATGGCACCATTATATTTCATGATCAACCCGTTCGAGTTCTTTTTGATACGGGTGCATCCCATTCTTTTATATCAAACATATGACAAAGCACGTGAGGCAGTGTCCAAGGTTGGATACTACCTGTTTGGGTCACAGGGCTGGTGGTAACACATCGTAGCCACGATCTCTCACAGCGTACATCCATCCCATATCAATTCAAAGGGAGGTTATCCTAAAATCAAAAGTGCACCAATCGACACCAACATCAAAAGTAACAGCATGGACCAAGTCTAAAACAAATCGAAGATCGGATTTCCGCTAGAGGTAATTAGCCTCATTGGCCCTATCAAGCCATCTTATTTTAGTCATTTGAAATTGGCACAAGTGTCGGGGTCTATCCATCGTCGTTCACTTTTTTCAAATCTAGCAAACGTACACCAAGTCTAACCACGTCGTTCTAGAGTCTCCTCCACAAACACAGTTGTTAAAGTGGTTCCAATATTGATAGAGAGTATGCCAATAAGTTCTCTCGGTCTCTTTGACAACCGAACGTCGTTTTACCCACCTGTTGGCACTTTTACATTTCAAAAATGATTCATACTTGATATCAAAATATCACATTCACTTCAAAATCTATTTCTTTTCAAAGTCATCATATTTACAAATGTGTCAATTTCATTCAAAATATCATATCATTCAAATTTCTCAATTTTACTCCAAAATCGTTTCGAATTTCCATTTGGACTATAACTTCATTTTAACCTAATTTACATTTAAATCGACGACTTAAATATAAACATTCCAAGCTTGCATAGTTTGAATTTTTAAAAAATTGTTTGGATTGTTTAAATAGTTTAAAAGATAAAATAGTTTGATATAAAATGGTTTGAGTATTGAAAATGGTTTACATAATAAAATAGTTTGGAAAATAAAAGTAATTTACATATTTGAAAGGTAGGTTTTTAAAAAGTTTCTATAATAAAATAATTTATTTCAAAAATAGTTTCAACTCAAACTATCTCTTCAAATTCAACAAATCTGGACCCAGGTCCAAATTTCCATCAAATTGATCCAATTACAAATCTCCCAATTTAAGATCAGCTTCAATCTCAATTCAATTCAAATTAATTCAATTTCAATTTCAATTCGAATTAACTATAATTTTAATTCTAATTCAAACTAATTTCGATTTTGAAATGTTATTTTTAACTTTAAATTCACGATTTGATTCGATGGTTTAAATTTCAATTCAGTTTTCAATTTTAAACCATTTTAGTTTATATAAAGTTCGAATTCATGTTCAGAATATCAATTTAAATCATTTAAATTAAACTTATCTTTGATGTTCAATTTAATGATCAAAACTTTTCAAATAATTCATTTCCGAGTTCACATTTGAATTATCATTTAAATTACTTTTGCTTGGATGTATTCAAAGTTCGAATAAAAGTTCAAACCTTTTAAACAAATCAATTTCCATAATTCAAATCATATTTCAATTATAACTTTCAATTTCAATTCTAGTCTCAACATTTCGAGCTCAAGTTCGAAACTTATTTAATTTCGATAACTTCAATTTTTATTTCTTTAAATCAAAATAATTTAAATAAATGCGAACCAAAAATTTTAAAATCATTTAATTTAAACAATTCGATATTTGTATATAATTTTCTATCCTATGGCCAGGTGATCATTTATTTCAGTTTACTTTCAAGGATGGATATATATCATTTCAATCCAAAATAAATGCCATAGGTATATATCATTTCAATCTATTTCTTAATTTATCTGAATATAATTCAAATAATAGCTTATATGCTGTCAAATAATATGCAGGATGATAACAAGATATACAAAAATATCCAAGTCATCCAAAATATCAACTGATAGTCATCCACCACATTCAACATCCAAAATTGCCAATAAATCAAAGTTAACCAATTATCAATAATCGAGAATTTAACTAGCAGTTTAATTCCAATTCCAATTTAACTATCAATTTTAATTTCTAACAATCAATTCAAATGTTAATTGAATTACCAAACGATAGTCAATAAAATTAAATTACTTTGTGTGTCAATTTAACGAGCAAAAAAAAAACATTAGTACTTCGTAAGTGTTATAAAACACCCACCTTTTATTCAAAACTTAAAATATTTCAGCTACGAATAATTATGAATCCAATTCCATGTCATAGAAGACTTCGATACGAACCCAACGCGACTTGTTTCCTTCGAAACGAGCCACGTATGAAATATATTTTCAATTATAAACATTTTATAATTAATAATTTAATTAACAAAATTAAATAAAATATTAAACTATATCTAACACCCTTCTTCTCCACGAACAAAACCAGGCCACTCTCGAACCCACACTCGAGACCAACAACCACCGTGTACATGCAACCCCAAGCTACCGGGCCTTGATCGGCCATCGCCACGACGATTGCCACAGCCTCCGCCACCATAGCCAGAGACGCGGCCCCTTCCAATGCCACCATTTCCATGTAGAACGCAAAAAATGCACGACCATCAAGGCCAGATTTTGGCGAATACAAGATGATTCGCCTCGATAACATCGTTTGATGTCTAGAGCTCGTCGAGTTCAACATTTTCTCGTTTGGGTTGAGCGATTTCATTGTATAGATTGAAAGAAATGAAGAAGAGAAAGACATGTGATTTCGGCCACTAATCAATAAAAGAGAAAGTGGCTGATGTTTATCTCTAGGGTTACGCGAAAGAGGGCCTTATATAGGAAATTACAAAACACTATCCACACGATAAATTTTCTGAACTCCAGACAAAGCATGTCGTCTGGCATTCTATATTTCATACCCTCATTCCAAACACAATTGAACTAGTTTCGGGTGTCAATTCCATCATATTCAGAAGATGGCACTTCAAAATCAATTTATTTTAATTAAAGTTCTCAAAATAAATCCTATGCATTCTAAGCTCACACACCCAAACGATAAGTCTGATTGCTACAAAACTTGAAATCCTATAATATATTCACTATTACGGATTTACCAAAATTAGTTCCATCGAAATCCGAGACAGTAGCCAAAATGGCTATTTTCATTAGTTAAAACAAGTAATTTCCAAAATTAACTATTCACTTTAAATTCAATTTTTAAAATCAACAATCTTCATTCATATTTAAAAAAATTGTCAACTTCTGACATCATTTTCATTCACATTAAATTCAAGATTCCACTATTTAAATAATTGCAATATTAATATAAACAATTTTAATTATCCAATAAATCACTATATTTTAAATATAAGTTATTAAACGTATAAATTTTAACATTTTAAAAAGAATTCAAATAATAAAACAACTACTACACTTAGTTCGGCTTCTTATTTTAAAGTATTCTAATAATCTAATTTCAATGAATTCCAAAATTAAGATTTCAAATGAATTTTAGTTATCAAACTATTATTGTATTTTCATCTAAATAATTCAACTTTTATTACTCAATTCCAGCTATTGATTATAAACACATTCAATGTGTTGAACTTCATTTCAATACTTGTTATTGCCTAAATCTTCGAAATTGGTTATTTTAAAATTTTATTCAAGTTCGTGTTAAATAAATTACATAAATAAAACATAAATTTTTATTTCTAACTATTTTTATTCAGTAACGATATTGAACTTAATTATTTAAAAAATTTAAAAATACGGGTCGTTATAGTGTGTGTGTGTGTGTGTTAAAAGTTATGAATCTTTAATATATAAAGTTATCCACTATCGTTTATATATCAATAGATTACTTGCATATTGTTGAGCAGACTCGAGCTAGGGATGTATCTATAGTACTATCAATATATATACTATACGAAGTAAGTTGCATGCTTGTATTTGTTTAGTAAACTCAAGTTATATGCATTATACTTAGGCCACTGTAAAATGGTAGGTACAAATGAATAATCCTTTTCAATTTATTAAGAAAACTCAAGGTCGAGATGAGATTAAGAAAAACACCGTAAGTTAGGAGTTGTATATGAAACGAATAATAATGTGTTACCCATCTCTTGTGGGCCTATGATTTGTTGAGCAAACTCAAGGTTATAATCCCAAGGTAAGTGAGTCCCAACATCCATTGTAGAAATCAAAATTTTCTATGTTTTTCTTAGTGGAAGCTTATTAGAAAAATGAAATAAATATATTTAAACTTTTTACTAATATAAGAACATCTCCATGTGTAAATTACTTTAGTCTACTTAAATTAACACTACAATAGAAAGGCAGTTTATGACGCCATTAGGTCGTTGATGCAGCATCGATAAATAGAATACCAACACTGCACCAGCTCCATCATATGTATAGGCAAACAAGGCATCAAATTTTTTTTATCATTGTTTTGTTGATGACTTGAATGGGGTATTACCTAAGCCATATCAGCGCCATCTATTGAAGCCTTACCGACGTCATTCTTCAGATGTCATTTTGACACTATTCTGATGCCAATATGTCGATGCCATGTTTACGACATTTTGATGCCTATAAAATTTATTTGTCGATGCCACACCGATGCTTTTGTGGTGCATGTTGAAACAACGATATATATGTTGAACTCTGTACCATCTAGATCTGTGCCTAAAACACCATACGAGTTATAGACAGGAAAGAAACCTCATACTAATTATCTTAAGGTATAGTGTTTACTTTCTTGCTTTAAGAATATAAACCCATGTAAACTTGAGGTGATAATACTTTGATGCTAGTATATAGGGGAATCCTCAAAATTCTCATGGGTACATATTTTATCATACAGTGGAATAAAATTTCAAGATTCATTACATTTTTCAAAAAATAATTTATGCCATGAGAAATTACTAGTAGTAAGATAAATTTAGATGTCTCTTCAAGAAACTGAATACTTCGACATTAACTCAACACCCATTGTAACAAGCCAATTTAGAATTAGAGTATTAATTTGAATAATTTCAGTGAATTTAATTCTACCTTGGATTCATTTCATTTAGAAAGGGAATATAGGTTTAAAAATGCAAATTTTAGAATTGTAATTTAAAAAAATCTGAAAATTGTCTCATAATTAGTTTTGATATATTTAAAATAGTATTAGTGATATTTTTGAATTTTATTAGGGAAAAAAAATTATTTTAAAATTGTTCAAAACTAAAAGGTGATATTTTTAATAAATGAAAAATCATAACAAAGCCAGAATAAAATTTTGTAAAAATGCCATGAATTACAATTTAAAATGTTTGTTAAAGCTGATTTAAAATTGGCCTAACTAATGGTGGTTAGAGGTTTGGTCTTTAAGATAAAAAGAAAGTAAATAAATAAATAAAAGGATTATCTTCATTTTAAAAATTATCCCAGACATAATCATTTATTTTTGATTTCATTCTATTTTAACCTATATCCAAACTAAATTCCTAAGGCTTCAATACCCAATCTATAAATACATTAGGGTTTCCTCATATTTTCTCCATCATAAACCTAAAAGAAAATCATGCAGGATTTCTTAATTTTCCAACCTACCAGGGTTTAAAATCACTTCATCAATCCAAAAGAACTCAAGCTAGCTGTGAGTATAAGTACTACAACTTTCAAACTATCCTTTCTATGCTTTCGTATTAGTTTTTAAGCTAACACAAAATCTGGAGAGAAATAAATTTATAATGAATTGAGTTCATTTGTGTTGCTAGAGAGTAATCCTTTGTTTATAAGCTTTGATAAGGACTATATGTTGTTTTAGATCACATTAGTGGTAATTTTATGTATATTTTAAATTGTGGACGGAGGCTATCCATGCCAATGTTTATGATGTTATAAGACATGTTAGCTATGTAAAAACTTGACATTGATTACCATTTACTTTGAATTGATTTCACTTATAAAATAATATGAAGTTATGTTGTTTTTATGATTTAATTTATACCTGAAACTAATTATAGATGTTGTAAAAATTGATTAATTGATTGGCATGATATTGTGATGATAGTACTATTATATATACAATTATATTTAATTATAGTCGATGTATAAAGATTGTAGGTATATAATTAGCATAACTTGCTGTCACAAACTTAATATTATTTTTAAATGAACATACTGATTGAATATGGTTTGCTTGACATGATGGACAAAGTGGTTGAGCCATGAATTGAAAATATGACTATAAAACCATGAATGCAATTTCAAAGTTTGATAAAATAGATTATAGCTTAAAACGAGTCCGAATTTACGCTATCGAGAGCACTATAAGGCAGAAGTGAAGAAGCTCAAAGTAGCTGCAGCAATGGTGCTTGTTTCGTTGCCGTGCTAGGGGAAAACTAGCCTCCGAATAGCAAATCAGATGTTTACACCTGATGAACCAGATGTCTGAAATACTCCTCCGGAAGTAGCCAATCATGTCATTGACCCATTTTTACTTATTTCTTTCTTTTTTCTATGTTATGACCTCTCGGCATAGTTAGGTGACCATATCAAATTACTTTACAATTAATTTGAATTCATTTTTAAATTCAAACAAGGAATCAAAATGAAGTGGCAACATGGAGTCAGGTGTCTGAAAACCCTGAATAATCGTCTATATTCCCAATCTAACATTTGAATATTTAGGTTAGACATCTTAATGAACCTTTAGACATATGAATACTTGTTGATGCCGAAATTTAAATATTGAATAAGAATTTTATTGACTAATCTATATATTCAAAGAAATTTGAGATTAATAACTTTTGTGCGATTTTATAAACTTGAGAATTTTATTAAATGAATGTGAATTATTTTCAAATTAACAATCATTAATGTTGAGTTGAAATATGAATTATTTTTAAACGAGAGAAACAAAAGTGTCAAAATGGAAATTATGTTTAAACCTTAAATAGTCAATGATTTAAGTAAATGATTATATGCACGAAGATTGTATGAATTGGATGCCTGTTTGAATGTGACGTGCATTACAAGTCTTGCTATCTTGCAGGAGCCTCGTACGCTGGGTTCCACCTTTATTTATGAAAACATCAACATTTTTAATTTTATTTTAAATATTTTATGCAGGATATGAAGTTAGCACTAGTAAAGATTAATCCAATATGATACAAGATATGAAAATACCATATCTTCCAATCAATAGAGTTAAATTTTTAAAAGATATGAAAATACCATAACTTCCATATGTTGGATTAAATAAATAAGATATGAAGTTAGCACTAGTAAAATTTAATCCAACATGATACAAGATATGAAAATTTTAACTCCGTTGATTTACTATCTGTTGATTTAAAAATTTGTTTGGAAATTAATACAAGATATGAAATATTATTTTATATATGAAGTTAGCACTAGTAAAGATCTTAAGTAAGTTAAATCAACAGAAGTAAATATAAGTGTAGTAACTTAAAAGACGCTCGGGATTCACATCTCTTAAGGGTCCGTTAAACTATTTACTATGTAATATATTTCGCTATTATAATAGTGTCTATTTGTAAAATAAACTTACTTTTAAATAGCGTTAAAGGGTTACCCATATTGCCCTTAACGCAAATATACTCCCATAGTCTATACAGTACCGTAATCTCCCCCATACTGGGCGCCGTCAAAGGGCACTCCATAGATATGGTACAAAACAAAATCGTATAAGGCGCACTAGGGTATGTGACATGGCACAACTAGGCAATGCCAGGGTAGATATACCAATTGCTATCCGGGCTGGTGGTAACGCGTAGTAGCTACTACCGCCCACCTCGGACAAACTTCCCCCTAAAATCAGAGAAATCAAAAGTGGCCGCCGAATCAATCCAAAGTCAGAGTATAATATCGAAGAGGAGTATCCGATAAAGGGCGCTAACCCCCTTAGCCCGAGAATCGCTCCTGTTTTAGCCGCCTTATGCCAACTCACGGGAGTCAGGTTCACATATTTACCTCAAAGGAAACGCCGCCGCCATCCTACTTCATTCTGGAATCTCCACGCCTACACGGTTGTTAAAGTGGTTTTCGGAGTTGGCAGAGAGTATGACAACTTTCTATCCCGGTCTCTTTAACAACTCAACGTTATTATAACATCGCGGTCTTTTAAAAATAATTATACTTTCTAACCAAATTATAATATCCATTTCAAAACCATATAATACGATATTATTTCTAATTTAAAGACCCAAACCAATATGATATCATCTTTTCAAATATATTTCTTTCCCAAAAACATACCACTTTATATTTTATAAGATCTCGAAACCAACATTTGGATTACAACTTTTCAAAACATAATACTTCGAAACTCATAGCTTTAGAACCATACTTCCAAAACTTAAAGGGTTTGGATATTCAACAGTATATAAAATAAAACAGTTGAATTTAAAATTTCTTTATAAAGTAAACAATTTCCCCGCTTTTACAATTTTGTTCACTTTAAATTCAGTCTAAACCCATAAATTTTAAATTCACTTTCAGTTTAAATAAACACTTCGATTTCAATATTTTCAAACTTGGAGTATTTAATAAATTTCAAAACTAAGATTGGGAATTTCTATTCAACAATTCATTGTCCTATTATTTAGTTTTTAAATGTTTACATAATAGATCCATAACCATTTAAAATAAAACTCAGTTTATTAACACTAAATATTTCCTTCCATTTATTTATACTATAATTATTCATTTAATTTATCTTGAACAAAAATCCAAATATATATTCCATACCTTTTAAAATTTCAAGTTTAACAAGTTTTACATCAACTTATGGAGTTAAATTTTTAAATAAGCTCAATTCCAAATAAATTTCCAATTTATCTTCCAATCTTAATTGGTTTAAAATATTAAAACTCTATATATATACCATATCTTAAACCTGTACTTGACCATATAATATAAATTATCAAACTCCATTATTCAACTTATTTATTTTATTTAACAGATTTATATATAGCTTAAATTCAAAAATTTAACTATATACGTATATATATAAAATAATATTTATCTAATATCAAAATTTAATATTTATTAAACCGTATCTTATCCAAACCATAGAAATCATTTCAATTTTTTTTTATATATATACCGTGGCGCCTGTATACAATTTTCTATCCTATGGTCAAGTGATACGGATATTTATCATTTCAATCCACAATTTAAAAATAAAAATGCGGTTGTGTATCATTTCAAACTGCAATCCCGAATGAAATAAAAGTGCATAATAATAATTTGCAGTTTATACAAACAGCATCCATTCGTCCGTCATATCAATCATCAAACATTCATCAATTTATCATCCAATTCAAACAATCACAACAATAAATAATAATTAATTACTGATAATTAAATTTCCAATAATGAATTAAATAACTGTTTAACTGTATTTTATATGCAATATAAATAAATTTAACTAGCAGGTTATATACAGTAATAAATTTTACTAAAAATCTTAACTGGTAGTTTTAAATGCAATGAATAAATAAATTAACAATTAACTGGCAGTTTTTAAATTCAATAATGAATTAAATAACGCGTAAATTAAATGAATGTAATTTCACTGAGAAAATGATGAAATATATGCCAAGCAGCTACAAATAAAATTTTAAACACATCATAAATCAATTTAACTAACATAAGAAATCTTAGAAGTTGTGAGTGGGTTAAAACACTCACCTTTTGAATTTAAATCGAATTTAAATTCAATTTAAATCTAAAATTTGCATAGTCTCCAAATCTATCCAAACCAGCACCAAAGCGTCAGAAATTTTATCACGATCCAAACAAAAATAAGTCGTGCGTGAAATGGAGCTCGTATGAAAAAGTTAGGAAAATTAGAAGATTGAAAAATTCTGGTCCTTAGTCGACTTCGGGTTCAACTTCGGTCCACCGCCTCAATTCCCCGGTGCTTGCTTGGAGTTTTTGCCAAAATAACCCGGAGCGACCCGAGCAACTTTTTTTTCTAACCCGAAGTAGATGCAGCGTTTTTGCCTCTGAAACTCGAAGCGCGACCAGAAGTTGCTGCAGATCCGCAACTTTTATTTTGAAATTGAAATTGAAATTGGATTGGGAAGATTAGGGTTAGCAGTGGAATGAGGAAGAGCATACGTTCAGAATGAGGAATAAGCAATGACCTAGGGTTTATAACCACATATATATAGGAAACAGAATATAAAGAACGGTCTAGGTTGGATTTGGGTTTTGAACGATAATTGACGCGAAAAGCCCGTTTCGATTCCGGAATGGAAAAAGGTCAACCCATATATCAAAATATATGTTTAAAAATATTTTAAACGCGATGGAAAAAGTTTCACATTCAAATTCCACCGTATGAAGAAGTTATGCTAAATTCAAATTTTCCAAATTGATTTCACTTGATTTAAATTACATAAATTTCAAGGCGTTTCGAGTCCGTACGATCAAACGATAAGTCCGATCGCTACGAAACTTGAAACACTATTATAATTCACCGTTACGGATCCGATGTAACTTGTTTCGTCGAAATCCGAGTTAGTGGCCAAAATGGCTATTTTTCCATTAATTAAATTTAAAATAAATCAATTAAATCAAATTTTGCGTTTAAATTGTGAAATTTGCAATCTTTATCACTTTAAAATTCTCAAACATTTACAATGGTTTAACAATTTTTAAATGTCAACTTATTAAAGATTAATCAATATAAATCTTTAATTTCATAAAATTCAAAATTATAGATAAAATTTCCATTAAATTGAATTAATTCTAATTATTCCATTCATTAATTTCAAATGGAAGGGTTTACCATTGGTTTTAAAAATTATTACATAAATATTTCCCAATTTCAACTTAATTTTTAAATTAACGTAATAATTAAATATTTGATTTCATTCATTTTCAATAAATCAAATTGTTATAAATTAAATAAATTAACTCACTATTAAAAATTCAAATTATATTATTCAATACACTATCATTAAACGGATAAAATATTGGATTTACAATACCATAATATTCTTACATTCCATTTAACTTTCTATTAATGTAATAATTAGATGTTTGATTTCATTTAATTATAATAAAACCTACTATTATATGCTAATTTCCAATATATTGACACAACTTAAATTAGCATTCTTTCCATTCAATATCAACTGTCATTTTATAAGCAAAATTTACATTAATTCATACTCATTACATAAATAACTACAGTTTCATCTAAATAAATATTTACGAAATTTTCAAATATTAAATCCATTTAATTGCAATAAACCATATTATCGTGATTTAAATTCAAATAAATAAATAAATAATTGTTGATTCCCATTCTTTTTATCCAAACAATCGTTATCCTATAAGCATATTTAACATTTTTTTACATTTCATTACACTGATACTTCTATATACCTCTTAGATTTGTATCAACGGTTATATTTAAAAATGTGAATCTTGCCAATTACGCGTATTAATTTAGGTTTTAAACTCAATTAACAAAGTTTCCTAAGTCCAATCCCTTTTTACCAAATTTGACAATCCCTAACCATTTTGTACTACACCTTATTAATGCAATATTTATTAGATTTTATTTCAAATTAACGTACAACTTCATTTCCCTTAATTGAGATCTGATTCCTAAATTTTTATTTAACATATTAAATGAATAAATAACCTAAATAAACGGTCACCTACTTACTTTCTTTCATTTATAAGTTTACTACTTACCCACCCAGGTATAAATCCCATAACACTAATTAATTTCCATTAACACTACATTATTCAATTATTTATTCAATATATACTCTTGTCTACTTATAAATAAATTTATGTGTTCTATAAATTCTCATTCACTCTTCCGTTACTAAATTAAAATCATTAAGTAACGTTGCCTCCATAACAGTATTAAAATTCCTTAACATTTAAGAGGACTTTATATTCAAATAAATTGGTTGACCAATAAATTAGGTAATATATAATAATTTTTATCATACCCTTAAGATTTACGCTTGTTCTCTTCTATTTGATTTATAGCCTAAAACAAAATAAACAATCTAACTCCATAAATAAACTTATTTTATTACCTAAATTATACATAGTTTGAGTTCAATACTTACTTTTTTCCGTATTCAATTATATTCAGGTATAATACTTACCCTATTTCATTTATTTCGGTTTCATTAAATCTATCCAAATTTTATTCGCTTCAATATTATTCCATTTATTACAATTGCTCATTTAAATTCTAGCATTCATTTTATTATAAATTATAAGATTTCCTTCTCTATCTAAACATTAATCCAAAATCATATTAAATTCCAGTTTTAAATCTTAAAAATTTCAGCTCGTTACACTAGCAGATGGGAAAAGACGTGGGGTTCGACACTTGGAAAAACACGGAGGATGGGATGGGTTAAAGCTTGCGCGAGTGGAAGAAGATGAAGAAAAAAGAAAGGTAGGTAAAGGAAAGAGGTAGGTAGAGGAATAGGCGACTGTAGTAGTATAAAATAAATAGAAACTTATATATAAATGTATATGCTCAAACGAAAGGACACGAAGAATTTTTAAAATAGCCAAAAATAAAAGTCAAAGTTAGGGAAAAACAAAAGTCATCAATGAACAGGTGGCTGAAATTATGAAGCTCTTCTATGCACATGGGTAACTGAAAAGACAAATGAAACCAACGGATTATAAACTGGTACCGATACGAAATCGTATCACGTTTTCGCTGTACACCGGACACCAAAACACAAAAATGAATATACGACAGAAATCAACAGGATAGGACGATCAAAAAGGTACACAGATATCTATGGTACGACCGTCCTATCAAAATTCCATAATCAGTATCGAAAGTGCTACTAAAACGCCGAAAATAAGATGAACGGAGCAATAACAGTCCAAATTAGGCGAAACGAAGTATGACGTCACACTCACAATATGATTTATAAATTTATTATATAAAAATATTCGGGTTTGGAAAACATTTTATTATCATCAAATATCAACTGATTTAAATTGAAATGGAATTATACAATAAAATAAACTTTCCATTTTATCAGATGGAAATTTACCAATTGCTATGATTAATTAGATGTATTCGAAATATCAAATTTTTATTTCAAAATTTTATTATTTAAAATTTCACTAAATTCCTGTTAATTACCTTATTAAAACTGTTAAAATTTACAGGTCGTTACAATTTATATTTAATAATTTTATAATGTTTATACTAATAAATATTTACAAAAATATCTAAATATAAAATTTATAAAATAATAAAATGTTTTTGGATTTTAGTTTCATTTATTATGGCTGAAAAGAAATTTAATATAAATATAAGTTTTGATATTTATTTCTTTGTAAATATATGCTTAATTCATTTATGCAATTTTAAATTATTCATGATTTAAAAAAGTGTTAATTTAATTTTTGGCAACTATATATATTATTATATAAATTTATAAAATATAAATTTATATTTATTTAAAATGATTAATAAATATTTTATCTAATTTACGTTTTGATCTAGATCTGAAATATAAATTATTTTACAATTTCAAACTAGATATATTAGATATTAACTTTAATTCAAAATCTACTAACTTGGTCATATTTTTGATATTTTAAAACTTTATTCTATTTGATATACAAAATTATTTTCAAAATTTCATAATACACACGCATACACAAATGTATGTATGTATGTATGTATTTTAGATAATATTTTTGGACAACAAATGCATATATGAACGACAAATGAATGCATTGTAGATGCAAATCCCAACATCTATATACGTAGACATTAATTGTGTACACTTTGCTATATGTCGTACATGAACGACATACACACATTAGTATATAATGATATACTCATCTGCTGAATAAATATTAATTAATTAAATTCGTTAATTAAATAAATCTGAAAATTAAATGAAATTGGATTTTATTTAGATTAATTAGATTGGATTTACTAAATCCCGTTAAACCTCATTGGTTCGCTATGATCCAAATATAGTTTTTTTGAAATTCATTTAATTTACCCACTAGTGAAAAGCTAGATCTAACAATGGTAACAGAGCCCAAATGGTCTCTTTGGTCCAATTAGAAACTTTAGGAACAACTTGTAACAAATGAGATTTTCAACCCTCGAAAATCAAAATAATACGGCCACAGTATCACATGTCGAGCAATCGAGTGCCAAAATGTCCAGTTGTTAGGGGAAAAGAAGAAGGAAGAAAGAAAGAAAGAAGAAACTAAACAACACAGAATGAAATACCCCAAACCACTTAGTATACCCAAAAAGACTCACTTAAAGGCATAGTGTATTGTAAGTATAACAAAAACTAGTAGAGACTAAGATTCACAAGACAAAAATCAAATAATAATAACAATAGTAACATAGCAGAGACAATAAGTATTATGCTAAAAATCAAATTCGATAATATAAGATGATAAAAATAAGTCACCAAATACCTAATACAAGTCTCATGAAATAAAAAATCAAAGTCTCAAGTAACATCACATTACAATACACCCCTCTCAAAATATCTGCTCAACAAAAGAACTAAAAACTGAAACTGAAGGAAAGAAATACATCATAGAAATCCTAATTCTACCCTTTGACCAGTCTGCTACTCCATAGACCTTACCGTGGACTAGACACTATATAGCTCCCTACACAGAAATGGTGTCTACGAATTACATGCAAAGTATCTATTGTGGGCTAGATGTTATATAACTCCCTACACAGAAGGCAACGGTGCCCACGAAAGGCACACATACTAAGCGCTTGGAACTCATAATGATTACTGAGCATCCTAATGGAAGTCGCATGCGTAACTGCCACCATGCTCATGTTACATGTTGTTCCACCTATTGGGTCTTCTTGTTACCTCAAGCTCCAACAAAGCGTGCCCCTCATCCCACTTTAGGCTAATGTGAGATCACTTTGTCCATAGAAAATAAGGAAAATACTATTGGTACTGGCCCGTCATCCAAACAGTATCTAGTTGCGCCCCTGCCTAAATCCCGATGATTAGGACTTCTACTTGTTGACTAATTAGTACCATTATTAGCATAAATGTGCCCCTTGTCTCACTTCAGGATTTAATGAAACACCGTGTTCATAGAAATAATAGGGGAATGCTATTTGGTATTAGTCCTGCATTATTTCTTGCTTATTAATTTAGATAAAATATTTAATTAAGCCTTTACATTTGTTCTTGCTATCTTTGCTTATTAATTAATCCTAAGTCTTAAAATAAGCATCATTTTGTTCTTTTTCTTATTACAACCTACGTTATTATTTAGCTTATTTACTTAACCCAAAAGTCTAAGTGTAAAAAATAAGCTCCTTTCATCTTATACTTATTTTTAGTTATAACTAGGCCAATTATCATTAATTGGTCTAGTTCTAACATTAGGCTCAATTCCAGTCTTAACTCCATTTTTATTACAATTTTTACAATTTACATCTTATCTTCCGTTGTTTCAATATTCTTATAATTTTAACCCATATTTGCGTTTTAATCTATTCTAATCCATAGGCGAAGTAGAAGGAGAAATAAAAGAAAATTGAAAATAGAAGAAAATCCGAAGCGTATGAAAAAGATGTAAATAACGTATAAATAACAGTAAATAAATTAAATACTGTAAATAAACTATAAATAAGTGGAAAATCTATAATTAGCAGAATTAAAATAAAATTAACTGAAAAAATAGCTAAATGAAATAGAATGAAAATAATTCTAAAAACTGTAAATAAATTACTAAAAAGGTTATTCTAAAAATCTTATTAAAAGCCACAACTATTGCAAACCCTATTATTTTAAATTGCTTAAAGAAATCTAAAAAAATTACAGTTACTCGCCTATTGTCCAAAGCTTTTCCCTTCAGGTCTTCCCGAATCCACTTGGGGTTGTTAAATTTTTTTTATATAAAATGATTTCCTCCTTGGAAAATTATTCCGTTTAGGGTCCTTTCTGAAAAGTCGAACCCAATTGGAGAAAAATCTTAGAATAAGAAAAAGTGTTAGGCCTAGGGTCTTATTTAAAGGGCTAGAAGTGGAGATTGAATAGGATGCAACCACGTCATAGGCCAGATAGGAGCCATTAGATGGAAGCACGAAGGGACTAGATGAGCTAGAAGAATCCAGATGATGAAATTTTTTTGGTAAAAAACATTACAGGACGAAGGAGAATTTCCTTCGTCTACAACCCAAGGCAGGTCAACCTCCCCTCCGCCTAGGTTGACCAGCCGGTCGACCTCAACTACTTGGTTGACCAAGCCCACTGAATTTTTTTTCTTTTTTTCCCGTTTTCTATCTTAATTTGTAACTCTCTCATATTAACTCGGATTCTGACGTTTTATGTATGGAAATTGACCACAAAATTGCTACGAACATAATGGTGCAACTCCCATGACTTGATTAAGGTAATTTCAAAAAGTTATTTTATTATTTCATTAATTAACGAATTAATTATTATGTAACAACCCGAAATTTTCGAAGTCGAAAATTCCAGATAGTTATGAAAAAGAAGAAAGAGAAAGAAGAAAAAGAAGAAACACAAACACCAAAACACAGAAAACCTCACATTCGCAGCGGATCAAAATATAATAATAAATAATTACAGTCTACAAAAGAATATTATATCTGTCGATTACATTTTAATACATCAGAGTTTCACATATATACAATCACTGAATATATACAATTATCATACCACAGATTTACAATAATATAACATAGCGGAAATACTCTATAGTTCCTGCCATCTTGCTCGTCTCTTGAGCTCCAAAACGTCCTTACCTGAAAATCTGTAATACTCGGCCAGACCCGAGCATTACACCAAAGTAACACACAGGTCAGGCTGGAAACCAGTGTGAGTAAACCCATCTAACATGGAATACAAAAGCATACAACTTATATAAACCCGGGGTACCTGTATCGGTTTCAAATTCACAAATTGTTTTAGACATCACTTATTTCGTCCTTCAAATTTTAAGTTCCAAACCTTAGGTTAAATGGTCCAGTTTTATTAAATCATTCCATCCCAGTCTGTAGATTCCACATCTCAAATCTGTACAGATTTGTTATAGATTACAAATCGAAGTGGCTTCGGCAATTACTAGTACCGGACTCCGGTCTCTTCGAATTCAAAGATCATGTTAACCCAGATTAATCAAGTGAAATATTTTCAAAAATAAAAGATGTTACCTTTTACACAGCAATTTATTACTGATAGATAATCACAATATCATTGTCCACTCAAACATATCATATCACAATGCATTCCATATCAGAGATATCAATCCATTCAAGACATTTAACATCATCTATTCATTCATAAGCAAGATTGATCATTTCCAAATTTATTTAAATTTATCTCTAATTAAATTAATTACTATTCTTAAATCACTTAGATTACCTTTGCTTAATATTAATCAATTACAACCAAATTAATTATCATCCTCTACTTATCCACTATTAATTAATAATTCTTGACTAATTTTATTTTACACAAATTAATTAACCTTCACCCATCATATATAAAAAAATCGCTTAATTATTTTTAACAATGATTTATTACATTAATCCTCATTAATTACTCAAATTAATTATTCTGCAATTACTTACATTGATTAATTATTCTTCAATTAATCACCCTCATTAATTGACTAACTCTTAATTAATTTACTAATTAATTCTTTAACTAATTACATTAAATAGTTTCAGTTAAGGGATTAATTACTAAATTAATTTATCCCGAAATATGAATTAATTAGTCTCTAATTAATTATCTCGTAATTACTTACTTAACTATTCTTAATTTATCAATTAATTAAACAAATTAGTTACTTTTATATTACTTATCAATTTTATTTAATCTAAAATGCAAACCCTTAATTTATCATAAGATAACACTTTTAAATCTTTATTACTTCTAAATAAATCTCAGAATCTCTTGTCATTAACATATGATACAAAAACGTGTTAATCCTTTAATAAACTACTTAATTACATATCAAGTTAAATAAACTTAAAAGTCATCTAAATTAATTTAAATAACAAAATTGTTCAACTTATTAACTCAAAATAAGTAATGAAAAAACATTGATTCCTTAAAATCGAAAACGATTTTAGACACATGACTCAGTCAGAGTCAAATACCCTTTCTTCAATAAACCCGAAAAAATATCTAAATCAGATATTAAACTCGAGAACTACTGAAGGCCAACAGCACATAACTCGAGTTGAACCCCGAGCTCAAACCCTAAAACCCCGATCGACAACTCGAGTCAACCCTGAAACTTCCCCGTCCACTCTTCCTCTTCTTCTTACTTCCACAGCATCATCACAGACGATAAAAAAATTCCACCTATACATCATTGCACCGTGCACGTGTACACGCGACCAACCTCCTCTAGCTCCCTTCTCTGATCATCCACAAATCATCGGCAACTTCTCCGCTGCCCTCGATAACCCAGAATACAACATTTGACATTCAATTGAAAATCGAGATTTCCAAACAAAACAGGAACTATACACCATCATCAACTATTCCACGCCGTCGATGATCCCCGCCTCCAGATGACTCAAAACTTCGTCTAAAACCTTGCCCCGATCTAAGCCTTAGTTTTCCCCTCGATCGGCCTTCTCCGGTGCTCCCATGATGGAACGGTAACCATCTTTCCGTTCCTGACGAAAACCCACTCGAAACCATACATTGACCAAATCCCAACGCCTCGACGATCTAGAATGGTTTCAACTATTTCTCCCAACCTTGTCAAGCCCCCAGCTTCCTACAGCCAAGACCCGATTCACAACTGTGCCATCAATCACCCGAGAAAGCTTTAAATCCAAAATCCGTTCATCACTTAAATTCTCTTCCGATTCTAAGTTAAAATATTCGGTTTAACTTCTAAAAATCATGGTTTACAATGGAGATTATGATTATATAGGTGAATCCAAGAATTGTTATACTTGAGTTTTACCTATTTACAATTTTTCACTGTCTTTTTAAATATTTCCAGAATTGTGCTAAATTATTTCACCTAAAAATAATTTTAAATCTTAGTAAATATGTAAACAAACATAATTCATTTGAAATCCTAAGTCTAACAGAGATTAGATAGGAAGAATTTGAATTTTGATTTAATTTTTTAATTCTGAACTTAAAACAGTGGTGATTCAGATGTCTTCATTCATGTATATTGGTTCCTGCTTCATATATACATATTTCTAGATCTACGCAAACTTACATACATAACTTCAAAAATGCATCAAAATTTTACTTTCAACATTTTCCATATGAATCCATATTAAAATTAGTTTAAGCATAGATAACTTACAGAATTTGATTTAAACAAAGTAAATATCTTTTTTTTCAGTCATGCATGCATCAATTTCAGGTATACAAATACTTGCAAGCAACTTTTCATTCCAAACTTCACTGATTAATGCATAATGATCAAAATACAGGTAGATTTTAATGGTAGTTTACTCACCAAATAAGGGGCAGTGAACTTTATTTTTGGTTCCAGCTTTAAATTCCTTTGATCTGAAATTGCTATGTTTTTTAATCAGTACTGTTTTGTTGTTGAATTGCTCAGATTGAAGTTATATTTGAACTATGTTTGATTTCAGGTAGGCTTCATTATCTCAGGTTGACAAAAAATGCAGGCTTTAGATGATTTGATTCTTGTACTTGATTCTCCTTCAGGTCCTGTTTGTCAATTTCCTCTTCGCTTTTTTTTCTAGGCTGCTAGTATTTGGGTTTATAGATCTTTGTTTACTATGTTTTTTTTTTGAGCAAAATAAAAATGATAATAGAGGATATTTAATGATATGTATAACTTTGTTTTTCTTTGAATTATTATTATTAAAGAAAAGAAGCTAATGACACTTGTCACTATATGTATATAAATGCCACAAATGTTAATTTCATGTATCATAATACTTACAAATGTTTAGAGCCTTTATTTAAAAATATTTCTTATGTTTCTTTTTTTTATTAGATTAAAACAGAGCTTCCAATTATAATAGATATACATATATATATACACACACACACACACACTTACATACCTATATATGTATATACTTATAACTTCCAACTTATAGAATTTGCATATCTACTGATATCTTTGTTATTTTAAAATGTGTATACCCTTAGTATTACTTATATTACATTTATTTCTATTTTAATCATATATATATTATAAATTTATAATTATACTTCTCTTTTATTTGTATTTATATGCCCTTTTGAGAAAATAAGTTTAAAGCTAATCTATACATAATTAAATAGTAACATTTTCATACTTATATATTTAAATCCAATTTTATTTCAAGATATTTATCTTTTGAATTTCAAATTCAAATCCAAATTCCATTCAAAATCAACTCATTCAAATATATATGTAAACAACACATATTTAATCTGTTTGGAAATAATAAGTTTTGCCAGCGTAAATAATCATATCAGGAGATTGTCATATAAATATCTTCCCAGGTGTATATATATATATATTAATTATCAGATTTATTCGTTCAACTTAAAATCGGTATTAATAACAGTTAAAATCAGATAATTATCCAAATACCTGATGTCAAAAATCCGAGTTATTACATATTACGAGTTAAATTTCAAGTTGTTACATTCTCCCTTCCTTAAGGGATTTCGCCCCCAAAATCTCTAAGGATAAAAGAATGAACTATTGTTTTCATCCAAGTTCGAAAACCAACTACTTAACCATCATCCATTCATCCATTATCCTTAAATTATTTTTATAATGCAACTTATGATACTTGTACGATTAGTTTAGTGTCTATGTCCCTAACTAATGCAAAAGGTTAGGCAGTCCACTGATTCAGTTGGCCTCCTCTTATGCAATCATGTTCATTCCATGTGTCCAAATGAATGCAAAAATTCCTAATGATAACAGATAGTTCTATATGCGTGCTACAAACACCATCCAAGCGCGATAATCATCTGAAAATCATCTATTTTTGGCAACCATGGAAAATAGGATAAAAATGCATAGACATCCATATGCATATGCTCTAATGTCCTAGTTCGGCCGATCCCTAAGGGATAATAGTGCCTAGCGTACATATATGCATCTATAGCATCCACGAGCAAACACTTGCAACCACTAGCATACATCATACACAACATGTTCTACTAACAAGTTTTCGTCAAACCCTACCATCCATAGGTTAAACCCTAAGTTATACCCGCCCAAGGATAATAAGGGAAAGATCCTATCCAAAACTAAAGATTGGAAATAGGAAATTCCAAAAAATTATTATCGAAAAGGTAAGGACAGGAAGTACGAATCTTCTCTTCAGTTTTCGAAGTAGCATCTACAACATCATCACTAATGGAACCTCATTATTCCTAAGTTACTTGGTGTCTCTTCCAACAATCTTCGTAGGGACACGATGAACATATGCTTCCCTTTCTACTTCCACCTCCTCCAACTGGCTAGGCTCTACAACCTTCGTTGAGTCATGTAAGCATTTTTGCAAGTGCAAAAAACTTGAAAGATGTCATGCAGTCCTACGAGCCTTTCTGGTAGCTTCACTCGATCAGCCATCTTCCTAACTCTCTCCATGATAGGAAATGGTCCAACAAATCCGGGGCTAACTTTCCATTCGATCCAAACATTAATACTTTCCTAAGTGGGGATACTTTGATAAAAACTCAATCTCCAACCTCAAACTCAATGTCTCTCCTCTGCTTGTCCGCATAAGACTTCTGCCTGTCTTGGGTTGTCTTCATCCTTCGCTGAATCAAATCCAATTTCTTCGATGTATCCCTCATCATGTCAGACCCAAGTAGCAAATTCTCCGTAGATTCTACCCAACATGAAGGGACTTACAAGGTCTTTCACATAAAGCCTCGAATGGTGCCATTCCTATGCTCTCTTGGGAATTGTTATTATACTAAAACTCAACCAATGGAAGATGCTCCTCTAAGGTCCTCCAAAGTCCAAAATGCGTGTCCGCAACAAATCCTCGAGCACTCTATTCACTCTCTCCATTTGGCCATCGTCCGTGTGTGACAGGCCGTACTTAACCTAAGCCGCGTCCCAAGCGCCTCCTTTAAGCTTCTCCAAAAATCACTAGTGCGGGGAACATAAAGCCTCCCATCTCTCCTAAGCCATCCTTTTCCATCTATGGAATAATGTTTGAGATGTCTAGAAACCTCCCCTTGGCTAATCCTATCCATAATGTCCATGAGCTCTGAATCCCCTCGTTGCCTCGAGCAAATCTGATCCATAAGGGTAGGCCTCATTTCAAGCATAGCTAACAATCTAGGTGTATTGTCTGTAGAGGGCTTTAAATCAAAAGTTGAAATAAATTCCAAGCTCCTCTACTCTATGAACAATGGACTAAGCGTTGCCTTCATCCTACTTAATGCATCCACAATCACATTACACTTGCCTTGGGTATAAACTATCTCAAAATCCTACGATGCCAAAAACTCCATCCACTTCTGCTGCCTCAAGTTCAAATCCTTCTACGAGAATAGGTGCTCTATGACTTGTAGTCGGTGAAAATCTGAAAACCTCTCTCTAAGCAAATAGTGCCTCCAAGACTTGAGTGCAAAAACAATGGCAGTTAACTCCAAACATAGGTAGAGTAGTTGTTCTCATGTGTCCTCAACTGCATACTACCATAACATACTACCCTTCCTTCTTGCATCAACACTACTCCTAGACCTGTTCCACATGAATCAGTGAGTACAGCAGAAGGCCAGCTTCATTGGGTAGAACTAACACTGGTGCACTAGTAAGGGCTCTTTTAAGTTTCATGAAGGAATCCTCACAATCCACGTCCCAGACGAAAGTTTTATTCTTCTAAGTAAGGTGCTTGAGTGGTGCCGAAATCTTGGCAAGTTTAATGAACATCCTATAGTATCCTACCAATCCTAGGAAGCTACTAACTTCAGTGACGTTCTTGGGGGCCTTCCAATCTTGCACTACAATCACCTTAGCGGGGTCAATAACCAAACCTCACGTTCCTTAGAAACGTACCTCTTTTCTTCAAAAGTGACATTTTGAAAACTTAGCTCTCAAATGATGACTACAAAGTATGCGAATAACCTCCTTTAAATGAACAACATGCTCCTCCATATTCTTTGAAAATAAAAGGATGTCAACCACGAATACCACTACAAACTTATTTAGGACCTCTCTAAAGACACGGTTCATCAAGTCCAGAAATTAGGCTGGGGAATTAGTTAGCCCAAAAAGGCATAATCAACCACTCATAAAATCCGTATAAAGACCTAAACGCAATCTTATCTATGCTGTCATCAGCGACCGTAGGCTGATGGCATCCTATGGCTAAATCAAGCTGGGAGAATACCGAGAGCCAACTAAATGGTCGAAAAGATCATCGATCCTAGGGAGTGGATATCATTTCTTCTTTGTGAGCTTATTTAATTCTCTATAATCAACATAAATTCGAAGAGAACCATCCACCTTAGTAGCGAAGACGATTGGCGCTTCCCATTTCGATATGCTCCTTCTTATGATACCTTTCTCCAAAAGCTCACCAATCTGCTTGTTCAACTCCTTCCACTCCCTAAGTGACATTTTCCTCATGGATAATGCTACTGGCTTAGCATTCTCAGTCAAATAAATCATGACGTCAATCTCTCTCTTAGGGGGTAGTCCCCTAACCTCCTCAAAGACGTTTGGAAAATATCTAACAATAGGAACCGAGTCTAACTTTGATAATGAAGAATCGAGGGAATAAAGGAAGCTCAACATGACTGACCTTTTTGGGTCGCAAGAAACCTTAAGAATCCTACCGCTGCATGTCTTAGTGTAATGACTCTCCTCTCGCAGTCTAATATAGCTCCATATGTTGATAGCCAATCCATTACCAAGATCAGCCCATACCCCGAAAACCCAATACATAGGCATCACAGTAAAATTCTATGCCTAGGATATAAATTTTCAGAACCCTACAAACTGTAGATTAGTGTGCCAATCCTTCATGGGGTTTGAAACAACGATGTGGTCTAATACCAAAGAAATGTCTAAGTGCAAACAATCCACAAGAGAAGCAGAGATAAAAGAGTGTGATGCACTAGAATCGAATAAAGTTTGAATGAGAAAAGCAGAAATGGAAATCAAACCTTCAACTATGACTTCCCAACCTCTATCTGGAATGACGCCTGAAGGTGCTACATCTAATGCCTGAATCTGCGCAACTAGTGTGCTAGCTCCCTGTCCTGTCCTATGGGGACAACTCCAACTCAAGTCACCAGGCTGGCCGTAATTAAAGTAGTTTCCCTTCATCTTCTCCCTCTTGCAATCTTTGGTTATATGCCCCACAATTCTATAGCTATTGCACCTTAGTCCTTTCTTAATCTACTTCTTAGAGCCACTGGCTTTCTTCTTCTCTTTGTTGTTCCTCCACCATTTCTTCTTTGGACCTTCCGACTTAGCAACTTCCTTAGACTCTCCTTCCTTGACTGCATCAGACATATGTGCCATCTCTACCAAAGACTCATAAGAAGCTCCCATCGGTACGTGAGTCAACAACAATCTCTGAAGGTGCTGATCCAATCCCTTTGCAAACTTCATAGTTTTCTTCTGCGGCATATTCACTAACACCATTCCAAACCGAGATAATTCATTAAATTGATTGATCTGCTCCTTCATTGATAAACTCCCTTGCTTCAAATTAATGAATCGCTCTAGTTGAACACTCTTATCTGCTTAAGGCAAACTTCCTATCAAATCGCTCTCGGAACCAATTCAAGTAACCTTTCTTCCTTTTAACTCAATAACCTCCCACCAATACGAAGCTTCCTTTTTCAGCTGCCAAGATGCTAGCTGAACTCGCTATTGATCATCCTATCCTAATAGTACGAATATCTTCTCCGTGTCTCTAAGCCAAGCTCTCGCCTCCACATAAGTCACCTTACCAGAAATAGTCTTTCCACCCAAATTCGCAAAATCCTTACAAAGCTTACAGAAATTGGCGACGACAGGTGGGTTGATGGGATTCCCACCCGCTGGTGCTGGACTATGTGCTTGCACACGTACCTCTAGAGTCATGGCTTGCAGATACCTACGAAACCCGATAGGGACTAGAATGCCTTCGGGAGTGTTCGGGACATCCGTCATTCTAAGAAAATAAAATGATAGTTTAGGAAAGAGTTGAAAGAAGATTGAACTGGACTCTTGAGGGGATTTTTATAAATAATCTTTTATACTTAAAACATACCTTTAAGAGTTCTTTTCTGAAAAATACTTTAAGGCAAGTTATTTTGAAAAATACTTTACTTTTAAAATAAATTTTTAGGAATCCTGCAACCTTAGGCTCTGATACCAAATGAATCACCCTACACTCCTTAGTATACCCAAAAAGACACATTAAAAGGCATGGTGCATTGTAGGTATAACTAAAACTAGTAGAGACTAAGATTAACAAGACAAAAATCAAATAATAATAACAACAATAGTAACACAGCGGAGACAATTATAGTATTTTGCTAAAAATCAAATTCCACGATATAAAATGATAAAAATAAGTCACCAAACACCCTATACAAGTTTCATGAAATCAAAACTAAAGTCTCAAATAATATTAAACTACAATACATCCCTCTCAAAATACCAGCTCAACAAAAAACTAAAAATTGAAACTGAAGGAAGAAATACATGATAGAATCTCCAATAAGTCTGCAAGAAGCTGCCGTCTATCTTCCTTGCCCCTGATTGCCTATGGGGGGAAGGGAAAAATAGAGGAGTGGGTTAGACTAAAAGTCTGGTGAATGATAGTAATTACTAGAATCTTTAAGCAAAGTAAAAGTAATAGACCATGCAATAGTTCTAGCACATAAATGGGAACAAAGGAAATAAGAAGAAGCATTAAGATGGAAATAAATATGAATTAACTAAATTAATTAACTTTGTTTGCACTTATCCTTGATTTCCATTTTGATTAGGTTGAATCCCTAATTTTATAATTAGGCCGAAATCCTAATTCTACCCTTTGATCGGCCTACTACTCCATAGACCTTACAGCAGACTGGACGCTATATAGCTCCCTACATAGAAATGATGTCTACGAATGACACGCAATGTATCAACTTTGGACTGGATGTTATATAGCTCCCTACACAAAAGGCAACGGTGCCTAAGAAAGGCACACATACTAAGCGCTTGGAAATCATAACGATTACTGAGCCCTCGAATGGAAGTCATACGCGTAACCCCACCATGCTCATGTTACCTGTTGTTCCACCTATTTGGTCTTCTTATTACCTCAAGCTCCACCATAAGTGTGCCCCTCATCCCACTTCAGGCTAATGTGAGATCACCGTGACCATAGAAAATAGGGGAAATGCTATTGGTATTGGTCCGTTCATCTAAACACTATCTAGTTGCGCCCCTTGCCCAAATCCCCATGATTGGGACTTTTACTTATTGATCAATTATGTAATATCCCAAAATTATCAATTAAAATAAACAATATAGTTTGAAACCTTTGGCATTTAATTTGAAAAATAAATTGAGGAAAATCTCAAACAAATAAAATAAGTGAAAATAGATATGAATAAAAATTCCAATTTTTATTTTGAGTTTAAAATATTGAAATAATAAATGTTTTAAAAGTCATTTGAATTTAAAATCTTATATACATGTATATTACATATATGAGTAAGGTTGAATACATATTGAAATTTAATTAAAAAATTTCAAGACATGTGTGAACACGTTAATGGACATAAATGTTTATATTTCAAGTTTGAAATTGAAATTGAAATTTAAAATAAAAGTTTTTAAGAATAAGTAGCATTTAAAATAATTAAGATGTAATGTATATAATATAAATATTGGTTAAAAACAATTCCTTTAACAATTGTATACGTATATACACAAATGAATATGATATAAAAATTATAATTTTTTTTATTTTGTCTTGTAAAAATCACAAATGTAAACATACATTGACATGGGAGATGGAGTAAGGCGATTAACAAAATCTAGATCTTATGATTATCTTTTTACAAATGGCACAAAACATCATTACTTTAATAAAATAATCAAATTAAAATTTTCAGAAAACTTTTCAGCTTCCCATTTCAAATTTATTTAGCTCCAAATCTCTGAAAAGTTCAGTAATCAAAAGATTTAGCAACTCAAACTCCAACACTCAAGAAAAGTGAAAATCAGAAAAAAGAAAGAAAAAAACTGCCAACCTTGTTCTTCAATTCAAAAGTTAAATCTGAGGTTCTTTCTAAAGCATTAAGCTGTAGGGACATACTCCACCTCTCATCTAAGTTTTTAAAACTTTATAGTTTAATAAAATTATAATTTTAAAAATCAAGCTTTTAACATTAGTTAAAAAAAACTACAGATTTGCTTTGAACAGGGGGGCTTTAGTTTGTTGACAGTGCAAGAATTTCTAAAATATTTTAAGGCAAGTGAATCATTTCTTTTAATTTGAATTCGAAGTTTGCTAAACAATATTAAAGTAGAAAAGTAAGAATCTGAGTAATTGAATAAATTATTTGCAGGAAAAATCAAGTTCAAAGCTTTAATCTACTTCTAGTTTTCAAGTTGCAGACAAAAAGAAACTTCTCTATTATTCAATTGTAAGTCATTAAAAACTATTGTTATTAATGATTTAGTAAATAAATACAAAAAAGAATAACCAAAGATCTGTAATTCTAACTTGCAGATCTAAAAATCCAAATTTTACAATAGGAAAAGAAGGAAAAGTTAAAGGCCTTCATTTTCTTTTGAAAACTTTCAGGAAACATTTCTGTCTTCTGCAAAATAAGGGGAGTAAACCTATGCTTATTCAATTATTTGTGTATGTATGCCTGAATGGATTGTGAATAGCCTTTGCATGTGAATGAATGGTTGTGCTTGTGCTTCCTTTTGCTTGAAATGTTATGATCAGGATTTATTTTCCTGTTCTTCTGTTTTCTAGTCCCTAGTTTACTAAAAAAAAGAAACCATGATAGATTTAATATCTTTCTCTCTATTGTCCTCTGGAATTAAGGTCTAAACAAGTTGGAGTTTGTTTTAAACTTGAACTATGTTTTTAGAAACTTATCAAAGCAAGTTTTGTATTTTTTTTTCACTAGAAACTGTGAAATTCAAGTATCATGTTTACAAGCAAACCATGATAAAATTCACGATCTCTCTCCCTATCTACTCTGAGATTAAAGTATAAACAAATTAAAGTGATGTTGAACCTGCAGTTGGTTTAGTAACAGATCAAAAGCAAAGCAATATGTTTTGTTCTTTCTAGAAGATGTAAAACACTATCACCATCCAAATAAGCAAGAAATTCGAACATCACAGATTCTTTTTTTTAGTAATATCATTTGAATCCCCTTCAAGAATGAGGATTTTAAAAACAAAAATTTAGATTTTTCATTAACACTTCACCGAGGTATTTGTGAAAAATGAGCTTTTGCCAAATTCCGGTGATCAAGGTGATCATGGCCCTCGAATTCGTCGTCACAGATTGTTTGGGTGTTCGAGATTACTAGAAAAATACGATTAGAATTTATAAATCCTAAAATTTTCAATTCGAGACAAAATTTGGGTTTAAGCTCTACATTTTGATGGTGAGGTCATGGGTTAACTACGTCATCAACACGGCATTTCAAGCGATCAGTCTTAGGGGATTTGAATCCTTGGGTATCAGGAAGGCTTTGAGCAAGATAGCATGATCGCCGATTGTCGGAGGTGATAGTTCGAAGCAGTTTTGGGAGACCCAGTTTTTGTACAATCGAACCCATAGGCTCGATTTTCGATTTCGCGACGAATGCTAGGTTCTGGGTGCTTGGGGTGCTTGAGTGGGTTGACGTTGTCTTGTCGGAGGTGGAGTCGACAACCAGAACATCGTCCACTTGTTATGCACGTACACGTGATACGTTGCGTATCAGTTTTTTAGTGTTGGGAAGAAGAAAGGGAAACTCGAAGCACAACGCGGGGGATTAAGGAGAAAGCTCGAAGCCAAGCTCGTGTCTTTTAAACGTTGGACCGGGTTGTTTTAAAAACTTAAACAAATTTTTAAAAAAAATGACACTCAGGGAAGTTGGGTTAAAACTCGAAGTAGGGGGTGTTCGTCTCGGGGACAACTCGAGGCAGTCTCGGGTAGTCATGAAAACAGCAAAAAAGATCCAGTTTTTAATTAAATTTTTGAAAAACAAGTTAAATAATTTTTATGAATAAATTTAATGATAATTGTAAATTGAATTTCAGGTAAATAGTATTGAATCAATTATTTAAAATTTATGAAGTTCAAAGATATTTTAAATCTCATATTTTCTTTTAAATAAAAGTTGTTTAAAATTTAACTTACTAATTTTATTTTTCAAATATTCAAGTGTTAATTTTAAACCAAATTTATTTACAAGGATGAAATAGCAATTAACAATTAATGTTTTGTAATGATTTCATAATTAATAATTAATTAATTAAAGAATAGTCAATGAATAAAGGTAATTAAACTTAATTAATTAACAATTAAGAATTAATAAACTAAGAAAATCAAATAAAGGGATAATTAATTAATAAAGCCTATAAAGATTTAATTAATTCATAATTAAGTAAAATTAAACATTGATTTAAAATAATTTAATGAAGATAATTATATTGTTAATTCACCTTAATCACAATCACCTTAATTAGAGATGATTGACCATCACCAAATATTCTATACTGGATTGATATTTCTGTTGTGATACTGTGATTGCTTTGTGACGAACTGTAATTTGTGATTTGTTCCTATATGTATGCGAAAACCCCTTTTTGCCCGTAAAACGGCATTTAAACTTCGATGCGATAGGGAGTCGAATTTCAGTCAGTTATCCGAAACCCACATCGAACTTTGAATGTGAATCCTTGTGATTGATACAACCACATGTTTTAAAATTGAGCGCTCACTATTCGGATTAGCCGAGAGAGGACCTTTGTGTCATATAACCCATTCTGAATATTGATTCGACGAAATGGATTGCATTTGATGACCGTTGTTGAAGACCGGGTGTCTTCGAAAACGACAGGATAACCTATCTATTGTCCCTGCATTGAGTTGCTCCGGTATAGAGATTCCCTAAGTGATGGGAAGTCCGTTTGGAATTATGGATACCCGAATTTGCAAGGGCTTCTTCCTTTATTGGACGAAGTACCTTCGTTCTGTTCGAACACGGAGAATTTATTCTCTTAGCTTAATACCCTTCTCTGAGACGTACGAGCACAGAGGCTATGTAGTTGAAGGCTATCAACAATATACTCCCAATTTGGTAGTGTGGTATGCTAAGTGCTGATGTGTGTTGATGATCATTTGTTGATCATTTATGATCAAAGCATGGCTTTCGTGTAAAGCGTAGCTTTGTGGACGAGACCTCATCGGACCTCACACCCCGAAAATGGTCGAAACAGGGAAGATGCGGCAAGGTTATGAGGGTCGCGCCCTTTAGGGTATGTCATTTCCTTCTGGAAAAAGGTGGTATCGTGGTATGGAGCCCAGATATTTCACCTTTGTGGTTGCTTCAATCTCATTTGCTGTGTGGTTGTTGCTTTGTGATGGACGGCCCTCGGATAAAGGTCCCAAAGGACCGGGGAATGGCATAGTCGTGTAGTAGTTACCTAGTTACAGAGGTAACCCGACCTTGTGTTGGAAGAGAACTGGTTAAGTTCTCGGGACGTCCCGCCAGAGGCGTACCCATGTGGCATAGGAAGTTCCTTAGCCTGACCAATTGTTGGAAATCCAAAAAAACAATACGAGCCTTCACGATTGTAATTTGTATAACCTGCTACCTTAGGTGGCAGCTATAGTAGGCATAGTATCATGGTACCTATGCTAGCTAGGATTAATATTATATCTTCGAAATGTTTTCGCACTATGCACTAATAATAATATCAAAGAACTTTTCTCGTATTAAGCATATTTGACTATCATAAGGGGAAATCTCCCCCAAGTGTGCGATTGCATTGTGTGTGTGATGGGAGGCCTTATGGTAGTTTCATTTTCCAAAAGCATACTGGTTTTTCTTGTATAAACTTGTTTTATTTAAAAGCAACTATCCTTGTTTACTCATACCAGTCTCCTGACTGACTCGAAGTTTATTGTTTCCCTCCTAAGCTCTGGGTGCCCACCATTTCTACACGGGCAGCCTAGTAGCAGGTTTTCCGTTTTTTGGCATTACTGTATTTTGGTTTGGAGATTATCGGTTTTTGCAGGATTTACCTTAGAGACATTTGGGAAGCTTTTGGATCTCAAGGTGCTTATTTTGGAAGTTCACTACCACTCCATCTTCTAGAAGATTTTTGGCATATGATCTCTTGTTGTTCTATCATGACATTCTACTTGGAGTTGTGATTCATGTATTATGATACTATGATGTTGTAACAGATATTATGATGATGTTGTATCTATGATGTTATGCATGATATTCATTTTGTTTTCCGCTGTTTTATATTCATCTAATGTTGTTATAAACTCCATCCGACTGGAGTTCGATGTTTGAATCTTTGGCAGTCGAATACAAGTGAGGTATTTGATGTCGATTTCCGAACATTGGATTTCGGGTGGTGACATGTGGTATCGGAGTTAAAGGTTGAGTAAGAACTTTAGCTACGGAGTATAACACATTAGATGGCTCATTAGAAATAGGGTGAAGTATGCCCTAGAATGAGTATAACTGAGACCGAAACCCCATATTTTCTTAGTCTATTTCCTTTAACTCCTGATATTCCCTAATATATCTCATTCGAAATCTAAATCAATTTTTCTTACTAATTACAGATAGTAAGGATGAGCGGATGAAGAGGAAGAGCTGGGGGCGAGGAAATGTCACAGCACCTAGTCAAGTTCCCCATACAGCAGAAGCAGCTTTACCTTCTCAACATCAGCCGAATCCGGCTGATTTATATATGAGTTTCTCAAGGCTTAGTGGTAAGCCGTTCACCGGCAAGGAAACGATTGTTGAGGCCCAAGCATAGATTAGATCATGTGAAAAAATCTTTAAAGGGCTTAAGCTGCAAGATGATCAGATGCGTCTCATAGCTTCTTGGCAACTTCAAGATGAAGCCTTAGCATGGTAGGAGACAGTCACTATTGATGAGCCTGTAGACGAGTTTACCTATGAGAGATTCAAAGAAGTATTTGAGAAGCGCTACATGCCATCAGCTGGGATTTCTCGGACGTACCAGGAATTCATGGACTTGAAGCAGGGGAGTTTGTCATTCGAGGAGTATCTTAACAAATTCAATGAATTGTCTCGCTTCGGTCCAGAATTAGTGAACACACCTTTGAAGAAGAATGAAAGGTTCATTCGTGGGATGAATAAAAAGTTTCACGAAAGGATGACTGGCCACGTCAAAGAATCCTTCTCATATTTGGTTGATATGTGATACCATTATGCTACACTTGACATGCAAGAAGCCTCGGTGGAGAAAGGAAATTCGAGCAATCAAAAGTGGAAGAAGAGAAAATTTGGACGCAATAAACCATGGCACGGTTAAGAGAAAAAGAAGAGCAATCAGGGAACCGCAACAAAGAATATCACTTGCTATAATTGCTTGGAGAAGGGCCATTATTCTAGCAGATGTACGAAGCCTAAGAGACAAGTCAATCAATCCGTTCAAGCAAAGCCCAGGAAATGCTATTATTGTCAGAAAGTGGGACATGAAGTTAAAGACTGCCCATTTATGAAGTAAGCTCAGACAGCCAAGGTATACGCAATCAAAGACAAACCCGCATCTTCCAAAGCAGAAAAGGGGAAAGGAATTCTAGAAGGTAATCTCACTATTTATGATAGCATTGTTAGAGTTATTTTTGATACGGGCGCTACACAGTTTTATCTCTCAACAAGCTATTAATGAATTGAATCTTGAACCTGATTTTGTTGATAAGCCTATATGTGTAAAGAATCTAGTTGGAGGTCCCGCGAATCTTTATCTTCGATGTAGAGATGTTCCTATCTCATATTCCTGCTACCAATTCCCTATTGGTCTCTTTGTTCTTGATTTCAACGAGTTTGAAGTCTTACTCGGAATGGATTGGCTAGCAAAATATGAAGCCAAACCGGATTGCAATAACTGATTAATTTCGATCAAAAACCGAATTTGGAGATTTCATCGAGATTTCTTGGGAGGACCCTAGTCCTAAAAGAGAAGGGTTGATGTATAATTTGGGTTATCCTGAACCCAGTCTAGAGTCCATACTATTGTTAGATATTTTCCACATGAATTTGAAGAAGTGAAATCTCTAACTCCACACCGAGAAATAGAATTCAGAATCAACCTTGTACCCAATGCTTGTCCTGTCATTCACGCATGTCGCAGGATGGCACCCAGGGAAAGCATTGAATTAGTTCAGCAAACCAAGGATTTACTAGAAAAAGGGTTGATTCGACCTAGTGTTTCTGAATGGGGGTCAATCGTCGTATTTGTTGCTAAATCGTACTGATCTTTGAGATTGTGTGTGGATTACCACGATCTCAATAAGCTGACTCTCAAGAATAAATTCCATCTGTTAAGAATTGATGATTTATTTGATCAGTTGCACGGCGCTTGTTTCTTTTCAAAGATGGATCTAGCCCAAGGGATCCATCAACTACGAATCGCCGAAGACTGTGTTCATTTGACAGCTTTCAAGGGTCCCAATATGTTCTACAAATGGTTAGTCATTCCTTTCGGGCTAATCAATGCCCCAGCATACTTCGTGGACCTTATGACTCATGCGTTTCGGGATGTATTGAATAAATTTATGCTCGTATTTATTGATAATATTTTGGTCTATTCCAAGACCAAAGAGGAGCATGTCGAGCACCTTAGAATCGTTTTGGGGATTGTTAACCCTCAATTTTCTACGACTCAAGAACTGCACGACTCAAACAGATTACGCGACTTAACGAGTCAAGGATTGGTCGACTTATGGGAGTCAACTACTTAAGGAAGTGGACGATCTACGACTCAAGGTATGGGCGACCTTACGGTTTAACGAGTTGAAGGACTTGGTGACTTACGACATAGAGAAGTTTGCGACTTAACGGTTTAAAAGAGAAGGGATGCTTCACGACCTAAAACATCCACGACTTAAGGTTTCTACGACTTAAGGGAGTATACAGTCTACGACTTAAGGAAGTCCACGGCTCAAGGACAGGATGACTTAACAATTCAAGAGATGGCACGACTTAAGAAGGAAATGAGTTAACGACTTAAAGCTATCCGCGACTTACGATCTAGCGTGTGTCGTGAGCAACTTAAGCAAACGAAGCGCTGCTTCTTACTTAACACGGTGGTCTCTTAACTCGTACACGATTCAGGACTTGGGTTATTATCTGAAATAAACGAGCTTACCAGTTAAGCCACGACTCACGACCTAGCTTGAGTCGTCCACGACCTAAAGCTACTGAGTAAAAGTCCGATGCCGCGTTACTTATACAAGAGGATGTTGACTCGTGGGCGACTTAGGACTTATACAAGTGAACCTTTGTGAGACCATGGGGGCTAAACCAGATAAGTCGGCCACGACCTACCATAAGTCGATCACGACTTACGACCCAAGGGGGAAATTTCCCTATAAATACCAACCTACCTTAAGCATGAAGGGGACTTTTGGACAATCTCTTCAAGCGCCGATACTCTGCCAGTTTCTAAACCAACTTTACACTTGAAGTTTCGAAGAACACTACAAGCTACTTTTAAAGACTTTCACACATTCGACATGGATTTGAAGACTTTCATCTACATCGAAGCTTAGGCTACTTGCTCAAAGTGTTTTGTAACTAAAGAGATTTGTACTTGAAGAGTATTGTATCGTTTTGTAACAAGATCAGTAATAAAGAAACTTAAAGTGGACGTAGGCTACTCCTTAAGCCGAACCACTATAAAATCGCTGTTTCTTGCTGTGTTTTGATATTCTGTTCCCGAACCATCAGGTGGTGCTTTCACAATCACACTTCACACACCGGGGTGTTAGCGTTCGATTTTAAGCGTTAACATTTTTGGTGCTTTCACTGAGAAACCAACTCAGGATACTTCCATCATTGCTTCGCAAAGGTTTGTTGAAAGGATTTCTTTTAAAACCAGAAGTTTATTGGAAATAATGGCTCCTGGGAGAAAACGAAGTTCTGTAAGATCCGACAATGTTCAAGAGAATACTGCTACCTCTCCTCCTTCAAGTCAAGCAGCTCCAACTGTTGGAGTTACGCGAGCAGAATTGGACGCCGTAGTTTTGGGGTTGAATCAACAATTGAATGCTCAGAATGCACAGTTGGAAGCCCAGAATGCCCTGAATGCCCTGATCTTAAGTAAGCTGAATGATCTACTTGGGGCAAACCGTCAACCGGTTAATAATGATGGAAACCCTACTGTGGGAGTTCAGGATGTTGAAGGGAACATTTCTCAAAGAGCCGCAGACCCTGTGGAAAGGACACCTCCCCAAGCTAGAGGATCAGGGCCGCAGCCGACCCTCCGTGAACGGTTGTCAAGACAGAATTCAGAGGAAGTGGCTGATGTTTGCCCTCCAGAGCCTCTAAATGACGAAGAGTATTTTTCGGGTATGGTTCGTCAAATCATGAAGGAAAATATGCGAAGGGACGAAGAAGAGAAAGAGTGGGGTTTTGCTCCAAGCAAAACTCCATTTACTAAAAGGATCTTGAAGGCAGAGTTCCCAAGGAAATTCGTTCCCCCTACTATTCCGGCATACAAGGGGACGAGTGATCCTAACGAGTTTCTGTATAAGTATGACTGGCATATGACGGGTGCCAGAGCGTCTGATGAAATCAAATGTCGATATTTCCCGGTATATCTGGAAGGTGTGGCTCTATTGTGGTTTACGAAGCTGCCGATCAGGTCCATTGATCAGTTCTCCGATTTGACCAGGAAATTCAAGGAACAATTTCGATTGTATGCTTCAAAAGCAAAGGATATAATGTCGCTGTCAAGTCTAGAACAAAATCCAAGAGAATCCATCAGTTCATTTTTGAATCGTTTTAACATAGCATTGGCTGAGGTAGATAATGCTGAGCCACGCATGGTCCTAACATACTTGATGAGGGCGATTGACAAATCGAGTGAATTTGGAAAATGGTTGAAAATGAAAGAACCAAACTCGCTCGACAAATTCTACAAGAAAGCGGATGAATTCATGCGCTTGGAGAGCCTCCAAACACCGGCTAAGGTGGTATCAGTGGAAGCCGGGAACAATGGTGCTGCTTCGAACAAGAAAGAACCTAACACTCAGAAAAGGGGAAATGATGGTGGAAAGAAACAGGGAAATGCTAAGAAAGGCCGTCCTTTCAATTTCACGCCCTTGACCGATACCCCTGAGAACATCTTCTTTGCAACCAAGGATGATGTCAGTTATCCGACACCGCCTAAAATGAGAGTGAGAACTAAGATGGAAAAAAGTGAAAGGTTCTGCTGGTTCCACAACCAATCCGGCCATGACACCAACGAATGTCGTCAATTGAAAGAGGTAATTGAACAACTTTTGAAAGAGAACAAGCTCCAACAGTATGTGAAAAGGAATAGAAATGCCCCAGCCTCGTCGACTCAGGGACAACAAGTTCCCACTCACCGTCCTGGCTCAAGTGAGAAGGCCGTAGAGCATGAATCGGAAAGACCTGTCATCAATATAATAACTGGAGGGCCTCACCCAGCAGGCAAAAGCTGGGTCGAGAGGGAAAGGTATGTCCGGGCCTTGAGGCATGTACCGGCTGAAGAGAATGTTTTTGTTTTAGAAAATGATGCGCCTTTAAAGCAACAATAGACTTCCACAGATGATACTGTGTTCAGTGCTAGAGATTCTTCGGGTATCAAGGCTCCTACCATAGATCCTTTGGTCATATCCGCTGGTATTGGGCTGGCTACTATGAGAAGAGTTCTAGTTGATTGTGGAGCTTCATGCAACATTCTCTTCAAGAAGACCTTTGATCAAATGAAAATTCCAATGGCTGACGTTCGAGCTTCATCACTTAAGATTGCTGGGTTTGCTGGGGAACCCAAACAGCCGATTGGGACCATAGATTTGTTTGTGGAACTTGGAAAAGGGCTGAGGAAGGTGGCTCGAAAGCAAACCTTTATGATTGTTGAAGAATTCTCTGCCTACAATGCCTTTTTAGGCCGACCAACTCTTGCTACATTCAAAGCTGTTCTTGCCTCATGGTGCCTGACTATAAAATTCCCCAGAGATAATGGAATTGGTGTGATTAAAGGAGACCAAGATGCGGGGCGAGAATGTTATCTTACGGAGTTGCGTGAATGAAGGAAAAGAGAAACGGAAAAGGTGCGGCGGCTCCAGTCCGCATCAAAGAACCAACCTTGTACCAATTACAGGGTGGACCCTGCACTGGTGAATGTAGCGGCGCACGAAGAGAGATGGATCCAAGGAAAGCCAGTGCAGGGGAGAATATGGTAGTACTAGTAGAGGTGACAGTGCCGGTACCCGTTGACCCAAAGGACCCAAACAAAGTGCTGAATGTGGGTTCACAACTCAACGCGACGGTTCAGAATGTTCTGATTTCATTTTTGAAGGCAAATTTGGATGTATTCACTTGGACTCATGCTGACATGTGTGGAATATCCCCAGAGATTGCAGTACACACTCTGAACATTGATCCAAAGTTTACACCTATGAAACAGAAAAGAAGAACGCAGGTTCCTGAGAGGACGACAGCGTTGAAGGAAGAAGTGGATCGGCTTATGGAGAACGGTTTCATCAGAGAATCTACTTATCCAAATTGGGTATCAAATCCAGTGCTGGTTAAAAAGCTAACGGAAAATGGAAAGTATGCATTGACTTTTCAGATCTGAACAAAGCCTGCCCAAAGACTGTTTCCTGCTGCCCAGGATCGATCAGTTGGTGGATGGAACGACAGGGCATGAATTATTATCTTTTATGGATGCATACTCCGGATATAACCAGATTATGATGCATGAGCCAGATCAAGAGGACACAAGCTTCATCACAGATGTTGAACTCTACTGCTACAAGGTCATGCCTTTCGGACTCAAGAATGCAGGAGCAACTTACCAAAGGCTTGTTAATGCCATGTTTAAACCGTAGATTGGCAAGACAATGGAAGTTTATGTTGATGATATGCCAGTGAAGTCTAAGAAAGCAGTGAACCACATGGATCACTTGGCAGAAATGTTCGCAGTACTCCAAAAGTACAGAATGAAGCTTAATCCTTTGAAATGTTCATTTGGAGTGGAGTCTGGAAAGTTTTTAGGTTTCATTTTGAGCGCTAGGGGCATTGAAGCTAATCCTGCCCAGATGACTGCCCTGAGAGAGGTCAAAGCTCCTAGAACGAGGAAGGAGTTGCAAAGTCTCAATGGAAAGGTTGCTGCCTTGAGTCGGTTCATTTCAAAAGTTACTGACAAATGCATTCCATTCTTTGATGCTCTAAAGAAAGGAAGAAAAAACTTTGAGCGGACTCCTGAATGTCAGAAAGCATTTGATGAGTTGGTTCGTCATATGGAAGTGCCTCCGATACTTTCAAAGCCTGACAACGGTGAAGATCTCTTCATGTATTTGGCAATTTCATCTCATGCTCTTAGTGTAGTGTTGGTACGGGAAGACGCAATGATTCAACGCCCAGTCTATTATATCAGCAAAAGATTCACTGGGGCAGAGATGAACTATTCAAGGTTAGAAAAGCTCGCCTATTGTTTGTTGATCGCATCAAGAAAATTGAGGCCGTATTTCCAAGCTCATCCCATCAAAGTCCTCACTGATCAACCTCTAAAGCAAGTCCTATTCCGTCCGGAGACTTCGGGCCATCTTTTGAAATGGAATATTGAACTCAGCCAATATGACATCACTTATCATCCCCGGAAAGCAATCAATGGACAAGCTTTAGCAGATTTCATCGCAGAATGCACGGATAAAGGTGATGGTGAGGAAGAAGCCACTGGTAACGTCCCAATCCAATGGAAATTGTATGTCGATGGCGCAAGGAATGATTACTGTTCCGGAGCAGGGGTTGTCCTTGAAACCCCAGAAGGGCATCGCTATGTTATGCACTGAGACTAGAATTTCCTTCGACAAATAATGAAGCAGAATATGAAGCTCTCATCGCTGGTTTAAGGATCGCTAAAGAATTAAACATCAAGGCATTGCAGTTCTTCAGTGATTCTCAGCTTATTGTCTACCAAGTCAAGAAGGAATTTCAAGCTAAAGGAGGGAACCTACCCTCCTATTTATCAAAAGCCTGGGAGCTTCTTCAAGATTTTGACCGTTATTCGATAAACCATATACCCCGAGAAGAGAACATGAAGGCGGATTTTCTCGCAAAGTATTCAAGTACTGGTGAAGCTCAACTATTGGGATTAGTTCCCGTCGAAGTCTTGTCAGCTCCAAGCATAGATGAAATGGATGTTGATTGGATTATGAATGTATCCCAAGAGCAAGAATCGTGGATGACTTCGATATTTGAATATTTGCTCAATGGTTCTTTGCCAGAAAGTTCGAAAGAACGACAGAAGCTGTTGAGGAAAGCCTCCAGGTATATAGTTCAAGATGGTTGTTTGTACAGACGAGGATTTTCAATGCCATTACTCGGATGCGTGACAAAGGAAGAAGCTAAGACAATTCTGACTGAAGTACATGGAGGGGAATGTAGGGATCATACAGGTGGTCAAACTTTAGCAAAGAAAATCCTCCGTTATGGATACTTTTGGCCAGAAATTAATCAAGATGCTGCTAACTATTCCCGAAAGTGTGATGAATGCCAAATATTTGCCAAAATTCCTAGAGAACCTTCCACTGAGCTAACACAAATGGTCAGTCCATGGCCGTTTGCCATCTGGGGAATAGATCTCATTGGGCCTTTGCCGACTGCCAAATCGGGGATTAAATATGCTATCGTTGTTGTTGATTATTTCACTAAATGGGCTGAAGCCGAACCATTGGCTACTATTACCTCTAAGAAAATGATAAGTTTTGTGACTAAAAATATCATTTGCAGGTATGGTGTGCCTCAGAAGGTAACCACAGACAATGGTACCCAGTTTGAAAATGAGGAGTTCCAAGATTTCTGCAAACGATTCAAGATCCGAAAAAGCTTCTCAGCAGTGGCTCATCCGTAGGAAAACGGGCAAGTGGAAGCAGTAAACAAAATCATCAAATCAACCATCAAAATGCAGCTGGAAAAAGCAAAAGGTGGTTGGGTCAATAAGTTACCGTTTGCACTATGGGCATACAGAACTACCCACAAAACTGCGACTGGGCATACTCCATTTTCATTGGCATGCAGATCAGAAGCGATGATTCCAGTGGAAACCGAAGTCCCCTCACACAAAAGGATCCACTTTGATCAAGATGAGAATGAAAAACTGCAACTGGAAGCGCTTGACCTCCTTGATGAAAGAAGAGAAGAGGCTAGGCTTAGAATTGCAGCTCATCAGCAAAGGATAGCCTGGCACTTCAATTCCAAAGTTCGCCAACGCAGCTTTGAAATTGGAGACCTAGTCTTGAAGAGAATTATGACAGCCATAGGAGTGCTTGGGCCAAACTGGGAGGGGCTATATGTCATAGGCACGAAACTTCTTGATGGCACATTCAAACTCACAACTGTCGAAGGAGAACCAATCCCAAGAGCTTGGAACAGCAATCATTTGCGTCCATATTTTACTTAAAAACTTTGCTGAAATGTTGTAAAAGAATTACGAATATATGATTCTTGTATTGAAAGCAATTGTAAAGCAAGTGAATAATGGAAAGCTATAAAGTGGATGTAGGCCCAGCTTTTGGCCGAACCACTATAAATCTTGTGTTCTCTACTACTATAAACTGCTTTGTTTTACTTCGACATATAAAATACGTTAATTGTGTAACTAAAATGTCGATTTAATAATGCAGGCCATAAAAACAAAGCTTACCCATCACAAGACAAAGCGATCTCCGACATCACCCAGCAAGCAAACGCCAAACCATTCAAAATTTCCATACTCAAATCCCACGAAAGAAGTGCTTCGAACAAAAGTTAGCGATGTGGATGGAAGTGGACCATTTCTAACTAACTGCAAATGTTTGTACACACGAGCATCCAGTTAAATAGTATGTGTCTACCACCACCAACTCGTTTAGCTACGAAGTATATTTCTTTGGATAAGGAAAGTTATTGGCAACTAAAAAGGGATGATACTTGGAAAAGATAACGGGGATCGCCGGCATGAATAGATGGCAAAGAGACATGGGCGAGCAAGCATCAAACAGCAAAAGACCTCTTCGGAGGAACAAGCCCTCTTCAGAGGCACAACTCTTCGGAGGATAAAGACCTCGAACGGGCCTCGCCAGAAAAAGAGAGTTCTTTCTCGACATAAAGTTGTGGACTAATCGGTGATACACTCCCGTGAATCCATTCAGCTAAGAGAAAGAAACTCCAAACTTCCAGGCAAAAGCCCCATTTAGAGGCACACGTTTCATCGAGATTGAAATAAAACTTCCAAGTGTTGAAACGTGAAAATCCCTCTTCGGAGGCCCATTTCACCATACTTGAAATGCTAAAAGACCTCGAGCGGGCCTGCCAGAAAAAGAGAGTTCTTTCTCGACATAAAGTTGCGGACTGATCGGTGATACACTCCCGTGAATCCGTCCAACTAAGAGAAAGAAACTCCAAACTTCCAGGCAAAAGCCCTACTCAGAGGCACACATTTCACCGTGATCTGAAATAAAACTTCACACGAGTCGAAATGTGAAAAGCCCTCTTCGGAGGCCCGCTTCCCAACGAATAGGGAAAAAATTAAAGCCTCTCCCAAGAGGCAGAAACAAAAAGACCTCTTCCCAGAGGCAAAATCAAACAAAAAGACCTCTTCCCAGAGGCACAATCAAACAAAAAGACCTCTTCCCAGAGGCACAATCAAATAGTAAGACCTCTTTGGAGGCACACGTTTCACCGAGATTGAAATAAAACTTCCAAGTGTTGAAACGTGGAAAGCCCTCCTCGGAGGCACAACTCTTCGGAGGCACACGTCTCACCGAGATTGAAATAAAACTTCCAAGTGTTGAAACATGAAAAAGCCCTCCTCGGAGGTACAACTTTTCAAAGAAGCATATCATCAGAAATGCAAAACAAAGATCAAAAAGCTCTCCACCGAGGCGCAATATAAAAAAAGGAAGCCCTCTTTAAAGACACACTTTAGCTTTCAAAAGAAGATTGGTTCATCTATTCTTGAAAATACTCTTCCTAAAAAAAGTTAAAGCGCCCTTCAGAGGCCCGCTCTACCACATAAGAGAATTCGCTTTGTAAAAATGTATACATGCAAAAGAAAAAGTGATATCTCCAAAGGGTGGAGCATGAAAACTCATATGAAACGAGCTGTACTCTATTTTCAGCAGAATAATATTCCTCCAAGTATGAAATAATTATTCTCCAGAAAATAAGAGTACAAGTCCCCTCAAAGTTGAAAATATTGCAATGAGCTTATGGTATAGGGGCAACATGGTATAACTACATTGGTAAGAATTACGCTCGAACAACATACCACAAGCTCACTGCAATATCATATAAAGAAACTTGTACAAAAACGAATAGTAAATGCATTCTCAAATACAGACAGAAGTTTGTACAAACAAAAAGAATCATTTTATTCAATACTGTCAAAATTTTGTACAGGTACAGGTTTTAAAATAAAAAGAAAAAGAAAAGCGGAGGCCGGTACCCGCATAATCTCCGGTCAGTACATGCAAAAAGCAAAAAGTAAAAATAAAGGGAAGCAGGGCCCGTTACTTCTTCTTGCCACCACCTTTAGAGCCTTCACCTGACCTAATAGGAAGCTTTTCAGGACGGCTTGGGAGAATCGGGGATGAAGGAGAGAGGATTACTCCCGGATCAACCTTCGCTTCCTCTTCAGAAACAAGAATGCTTTTCCTTTTCTTCTTTGAAGTGGTACGCTTCCTCCTCCTCCTTAAAGAAGACTCACTTCTCTGGGTAACAAAAGCAGCCAGTTTTACGTCATCAGAAATAATACGCTCCGGGGATTTGTCGCCTCCTTCAAGTCGTTCGTCCTTCTGCTCCTGCGAAGCGATTGGATCATCCAAGCCTTGAAGGGCTCCTATTAATTCTTCCTGTGATCCCGGTTGGGATATAGGAGTGATTTGAGGGAATGGAGGAGGGATAGCTGGAGGAGGAGAAGTCTATGTGGCACTTGGCGTTTTTGCTACAGAAGAAGAAAAGCCAAAAATATTAGTATCTCCCGTGAAGAAAGGAGATAGCGACTCAATGAGATTTAAGAAATAATCAAAAAGTTCGTCAAACTCATGAGGAGCAAACAAACAGTCCACTTGGGAAAGATTAACTGTAGAGTTACCTGGAGAAGTCGGCTTCCTAATATCAACCTCATAAGCCTGTGCTTCGGCGCTCTCTTCGCCTTCATCTCCACCCTGCGTGCTTGTGATCTCAGTTGTAACTTTAACAGGGGATGGAGAATGAGAACCAGAGCCTGCGATGTCAACGTCGGACGAAACCGAAGGAGGGACGGGGGCAGTTAATGGTGCTTCTTTCACAAAGTACTGCTCCCCTACCTCACCTCGTGCTTTGGCAAGCTGCACTTTTCCCCGGGCTAGGGCAGCTCTGGCGTCATCATCTAGAAAGTGTTCTGCAAGAGATGCTTCAGCATAGCCGGCGCCTGTACCTCTAAGCATGTCAAGAATTGACTCCCAAACCTCGGCCAGGGTAATCTCATACTTCGGTCCTAAGAATGAAAGGCTCCCGCGCCCCATAACGCTATGCACGTAGAAGTCGAATAAAGTGGAGTTGATGTTGGCTTTAGTCGCCTCATGCGACTGTTCGGCAGCCTGCCTTCCAGCGATAGCTTCGTCACGTTCCTTCTCGGTCTTTAACAATTGGGCTTTCAGCCTCATAATCTCCAAATCCTGGGAGTTGGCCTTCTCCCTTAACTCTACAACGTCAGCACAATACCTTCCCGTTGTTTTCTGCTCAGCCTAAAGTTGTGCCTCGGCATGTCGCTGAGCAGCGTGAGCATTGCGAACTTGCTTTTGAAGTACTTCTTCTTTTTGAGTATATGAGGTAGAAGAAGTAGCAAGCTCTTGTTTAAGTTTCTCAACTTCTGCTTCTAGCTTCTCGTTGTAATCAGCAATGTTCCTTGTCTCGGTATCATGCTGGCTTAAAGTTTTTTGCCACTCGGCCTTATCATTTTCCATGGTCAGAATGGCATCTATATTTACGCGGTTGACCCTTTGAAGCTCATCAACAAGCTTTTGCCACCCTGACATCCGCTCGATATCAAGTCTAACAGAGCATTGCTTGTTTGTCAATAGGGACCAAGTCAAGATCGAACCGCACTCCCTTTAGGCACCAGTGCGGGAACCGGCTTTGCAGAGTAGCCGGGCCTGGTCCAATTTGGAATTTAGGCCTGTTGACTATTGTCTGAATGTCTGTCTTCCCGAGAGCAGGAGTGCCGGAAGGGATGTCAAGTGAGACGGGGCAGCGACCTTTTCAGGAGTTGTAGATGCACGCTTTTCACCGTGCCTGGCACGCTTGCTTGGGTCCTCAACTATATGACTTTTTCCCCGGTCGTCATGCGACTTTCTTTTGTGAGAGTTGTCACCTCTCTGGGAAGAATCATGGTGCTCCTCCCTTTCTCTCCTCTCATAACGCTCTTCTTGAGGCCTCCTCTCCTGAGCCTTTCGAGCGGCTCTCTCTTCGTCAGTTTCTCTGTAAACGGGAAGGTAGTGCCTATAGTCATATTGACTACGCCTCCCGTAGCGCTGAAAGTCGTCGTAATAAGAGCCACTGCGTCACATCGGAGAATCTGAAATTGAAAAAAAAGACAAGTCTTAAAAGTCTTCAGAGAAAAGAAGTTAAGTACGAATAAGTGCTGAAAATCCTATGTGCGTGTGGTGTGCAAACTACACGCGTCAGGCTACAAACCACTATTCGGCACAGGGGTGGTAGTGACTTGAGTGGCAGGCGTCAAAATTTGCTGAAAAGTTGATGTCGCCTCGACAACAGGAGAAGGAGCTTTAGGGACATCATCTTTAAAAAGTTCCTGTGAATTTATGATCAGGTCGCTTAGCCCCCAAAAGTATCATCACCGCCATGCTCGACGGGAGTTTCTTTTTCGGCTTCCAAATCGGCGGCATCTTCAAAGCAACGAAGAGTTTCTTCCTCCTCAATAACTGGGGCAAGTGCCGATTTGCTGGATGGACCCGCAACATCGGTAAGTGTGGGGCACTTAATCAGTAAGGTTTCAGTAGAGGGCTCCTTCGGCATAAGCTTTTCAGCAGGGATTGGGACATCTGGTGCCTCCGTTGGAGAATCAGGGATTTCATGAGGCTGAGTGGAGCGAGAAGGGTGAAGAAGTCCGAACTGGTGAAGGAATTCGTCGTTTAACAAAAATTTCATGTCCTACTCTTCAACCGGTACAGCCACGAGCCTCTCTAGAGTTGGCTTGTGGCTGGGATCTCCAGAAGGAGGGGGGAGCGCTGAAATGAAAATTAAACGAAGTTAACACTTGGCAATTTGGACGTCGCAAAACTCAGAGAATAGAAGAAGTAAGGGTAGATGATCTTACTTCCTTCCCTCCACACAGCATAAAACCCCGGGGGGGCAGCGGACAAAAAAGAACCGAGTTAAGAACCCATGAGCAGTGTCGGGAAGGCCAACGATCAATTTGCGATTTCGGGCGCTTCTCACGACAGTGATTGAAGGGTGATCCTTAATCCTAGTAAAGGAGCATAGGAAGCAAATCTCATCGAAGCTTGGAAGTCGATCAAATGTTCTCCTAAATAGCACACACAGCCCCATCAGAAATGCGTAGCCATTAGGGTGTAGCTAGAATGGGGAGATGGCTAGTCGACGAAGAAGATTCTGGAGAAAGTCGTTGAAAGGGGGAATGGCCCCGCTCAGGCGCATTTGCCGGTTAACCGCTACGAAGCCAGGAGGCGCCACATCAGCAGTGTTAGTTTTCTCAGGAAGAATGGCATCTGCTTCAGGAATGCCAAACTGAATGCATAACTGACGGAAAACTTTGTATGATAGAGAGGTAGGGGTTCTCTCTCTGGAGGATTAACTAGGGGAGCCGGAATAAGAGTGACTTCTCCAGTCTGGGTTGTTCTCTTCTTGTTGAGAAGTCATTCTACACAAGCAACTGGATATTCAAATGTGAAGGTGCACGTTTCCTAAAAGTGTGAAGTGTTGTGCAGAACTAATAAAAATAACAAGTAAATATAACTGGAATTAAACTAGTCGACGATTGATCGATTACCAAATTTCAGGACTTGTTAATTTAAAGTTCAGGTATAGTATTAGTGCAAACTGGGTAGTTTCAGTTGACTATTTCAATATTGCTTTAATACTTTACTTGAATTTGATGATTTAAAAGCACTTGGTTCACACAATCTATTTAAGGTGATTATCTGTTGTTAACTAATCTGCCATTTGATGTGGGCAGTCAGTGGCAGTATGTTCGTCCCAATTTTCTTTAAATGTTGTATTGAATAGATTGTAAACTTTCAAGTCAAAATGATCTGTGAAAAAATGCAACAGAGTTCAACAGTTCAAAGTCCAAGCAACATTTCAAAGTTCGGGAAAAACTTAAGTGTTAACTCGCCAACGACTCAAGTGCTGACTTGTCGACGGCTTAAGAAATTTTTCCTACAGGTTAAGTTAAGTCGTTGGTTCTCTGGCTAACTCATTTACGACCTAAGGATCATGAGACGAGTTAAGTCAGGCCGTTTCAATCTCGAGTCGTTGATGCCTTAAGTCGGCTGTGCTCTAAAGTCCTAAGTCGTGGAAGATGGGAGAGACTTCAATTCAAAGCAACGAAAAATCCTCAAGGCCTAACTCGGCCACAACTCAAAGCTTAAGTCGTAGAGTATGTTAAGTCAGTTCACAGTTAAGTCGCCAAGATTGCTGGATCTAGTAAAATTGCCAAGTCGTATCCAAAGCAATATTTCACTCCTAACCCGCTAACCTTCTTACTCCTAACCCGTTAACCCAGTAACCTCACAATCATCAACCTTAGTTCTATCACACCGCTAGATCGCCCCAAGTCATGAACCATCACAAGTCAGATCAAACCTCCCTAAGTCCATCAATGTCCAATATAACAATATTCTCAAGGCTCAAGGGGGTAAGCCGGAAACGAAGATCGACGGTGATTGGCGATTGGATAAAAGGCAAAATCGCTTACGCTGTGTGATGCTAGAGATGATCGAAGATGAATCGAGTTGAAATCGCCTTTGAAATGCTTGGAGGAGTGTTAATGGCAGATGCGGCTTAAAGATTAGGTAATGAGAAAAAGGGAGCAAGAGGAACGACACAGTCCCTTTATATCTCGGAGCGGTGGAACTTTAACCGACACGCGCGAGTTAAGATAAGTCGAAGCACACGACCTACGACTTAGGCGTGTACTTCGAGGGGAAAAAGTTAACCCTCAATTTTCTACGACTCAAGAACTGCACGACTCAAACAGATTACGCGACTTAATGAGTCAAGGATTGGTCAACTTATGGGAGTCAACTACTTAAGTAAGTGGATGATCTACGACTCAAGGTATGGGCGACCTAACGGTTTAACGAGTTGAAGGACTCGGTGACTTACGACATAGAGAAGTCTGCGACTTAACGATTTAAATAAGAAGGGATGCTTCACGACCTAAAACATCCACGCCTTAAGGTTTCTACGACTTAAGGGAGTGTACAGTCTACGACTTAAGGAAGTCCACGGCTCAAGGACAGGATGACTTAACGATTCAAGAGATGGCACGACTTAAGAAGGAAATGAGTTAACGACTTAAAGCTATCCGCGACTTACGATCTAGCGTGTGTCGTGAGCAACTTAAGCAAATGAAGCACTGCTCCTTACTTAACACGGTGGCCTCTTAACTCATAAACGATTCAGGACTTGGGTTATTATCTGAAATAAACGAGCTTACCAGTTAAGCCACGACTCACGACCTAGCTTGAGTCGTCCACGACCTAAAGCTACTGAGTAAAAGTCCGATGTCGCGTTACTTATACAAGAGGATGTTGACTCGTGGGCGACTTAGGACTTATACAAGTGAACCTTTGTGAGACCATGAGGGCTAAACCAGATAAGTCGGCCACGACCTACCATAAGTCGATCACGACTTACGACCCAAGGGGGAAATTTCTCTATAAATACCAACCTACCTCAAGCATGAAGGGGACTTTTGGACAATCTCTTCAAGCGCCGATACTCTGCCAGTTTCTAAACCAACTTTACACTTGAAGTTTCGAAGAACACTACAAGCTACTTTGAAAGACTTTCACACATTCGACATGGATTTGAAGACTTTCATCTACATCGAAGCTTAGGCTACTTGCTCAAAGTGTTTTGTAACTAAAGAGATTTGTACTTGAAGAGTATTGTATCGTTTTGTAACAAGATCAGTAATAAAGAAACTTAAAGTGGACGTAGGCTACTCCTTAAGCCGAACCACTATAAAACCGCTGTTTCTTGCTGTGTTTTCTGTTATTTTAGCTGATATTCTGTTCCCGAACCATTGGGTGGTGCTTTCACATTCACACTTCACACACCGGGGTGTTAGCGTTCGATTTTAAGCGTTAACAGAGATATTGAGGAGAAACATTCTATTTGCAAAATTTTCCAAATGCCATTTCTGGGTCAAGGAAGTCTAATTTCTCGGCCATATTGTCAATGAAGAAGGGATTTCTGTTGATCCTAGCAAAATTTACTCTATTCTTGATTGGAGGAAACCTACTACCCCAAAGGAAATCCGAAGCTTTCTGGGTTTAGCAGGTTATTATCGAAGGTTTGTTCAGGACTTTTCGAAGTTATCTAGTCCATTGACCAAGCTAACAATGAAGAATGCAAAATTCAATTGGACTCCAAAATGTGACGAAGCTTTTCAGGAGTTGAAGAAGAGATTGACCACAGCTCCTATTCTTTCTATTATCAATGGGAAATAGGGTTTATCTGTTTATACCGATGCTTGTGGTGAAGGATTGGGTGCAATATTGATGTTGAACGGGAAGGTAATTGCCTACGCGAGTAGACAATTACATCCTCATGAAAGAAATTATCCAACCCATGATTTGGAGCTTCTAGCTGTTATCTTCGCTTTAAAATATGGCGACATTATCTTCTGGGTAAGCATATTTTCAGCTTTCTTAACAAATTATAAATTTAACTGAACTTAACAATATACTTATTGAACTTTCCTCATTCTAGGTGCAAAAATCGAATTATTAACCGACCACAAATCTTTGAAATATCACTTCACCCAGAAAGATATGAATTTGCGACAACAACGTTGGTTGGAATTTCTGGCATCTTATGACCTAGACATTCTATATACGCCCGGAAAAGCCAATGTAGTTGCCAACGCTTTGAGTAGAACGCATGCCATTGTTGCTCACCTTGTTATTACTCCTACTCTTCTTGAGAAGGTCACTAGCCAACAAAAAGAAGATAAGTTCCTTCATTAAATTTATGAGAAAATGCGTCGTGGTGAAAATACTAGTTTTGAAGTCGACGAAAATAAGGTTATAAGATTGAAAGGAAGAATCTGTATCCCTAACATCCCTGATCTGAAATGTGAAGTTTAGGACGAATGCCATAAATCTAAATTCAGCATCCATCCAGGAGTTAATAAGATGTATCGAGATATCAAAAGGACTTTCTGGTGGAAGACAATGAAAAGGGATATACCTATATATGTGAGTCGCTATGCCACTTGCCAACAAATCAAATGTGACCAAACGAAAATGGCGGGATTACTTCAGCCTTTAGAGGTACCCAAGTGGAAATGGGACCAAGCATCGATGGATTTCATCGACTGTTTGCCTCGTATTCGGAAAGGCAATGAAGCAATTTGGGTCATTGTGGACCGTTTGACTAAGACAGCCCACTTCTTTCTAGTAAAATCTACCCGCACGGCAGCAAGTTTAGCCGAATTGTATGTGAAAGAAATTGTCCGTCTCTACGGCATTCCTAGCAGCATAGTGAGTGATCGTTATCCGATCTTCACTAGTAGATTTTGGAAGGCATTTCAAGATGCATTGGGAACAAAGCTGAATTTTAGCACTGCTTATCACCCACAATCGGATGGGCAGACTGAGAGGATTACCGAATCTTAGAAGACCTATTGCGAACTTGTATTCTTGATTTTGGTGGTTCTTGGGAAGACCATTTGCATCTGGTCGAGTTCTCATATAACAATGGCTATCAGGCCACTCTAGAGATAGCTCCTTTTGAGGTTTTATATGGTCGTCCGTGTCGATCACCGGCTTGCTGGATCGAGGCAGGTGATAAATTCATCCGTGGACCAGATATGATTAAAGAAGCCATGGAGAAAGTTGATTCTATTTGGAAGAAATTGAAGACAACTCAGAGTCGTCAAAAGAGTTATTATGATCGTAGAAGACAGGATTTGGAATTCCAGATTGGAGACTCTGTCTTTCTTAAAGTATCTCCTATGCGAGGTGTATTGAGGTTTGGGAAGACTGGTAAGCTAGCACCACGGTATATTGGTCCTTCTTCTATTCTAGAGAGGATCGATTCTTTAGCCTATCGAGTGTAGTTTCCTAGCTGGTTATTTAGTGTGCATGATGTGTTCCACATTTCTAACCTTCGGAAGTATATGCACGATCCGGATAGTATTATTGAAGGAGCTGCTCAACACGATCTCAAAATCACTCCCAATTTAACAGTTAAAAGAGAACCGGTAAAGATTGTGGATCGGGATGAAAAGCAATTTAGAAACAAAGTTGTGTAGCTAGTTAAAGTTCAGCGGAGTGGCGTACAAAAAGATTGCACTTAGGAAATTGAAGATAATATGCAGAATCCTATCCCAATTGCACAATGGTTATCTCGGCATAGGCCGGTAAGCCATTTCCTTATTCTTTCTAAATTCGTATCTTCTTTGTTTGTTTTCTCTCTTTTAATTTCGAGGACGGAAATTTCTTAAGGAGGGGATATCTGTAACATCCCAGAATTATCAATTAAAATAAACAATATATTTTAAAACCTTTGGGATTTAATTTGAAAAATAAATTGAGGAAAATCTCAAACAAATAAAATAAGTGAAAATTAGATATGCATAAAAATTCCAATTTTTATTTTGAGTTTAAAATGTTGAAATAATGAACGTATTAAAAGTCATTTAAATTTAAAATCTTGTACATATATACACTACATATATGAGTAAGAATGAATACATATTGAAATTTAATTTAAATTTTTCAAGATATGTGTGAATACATTAATGGACATAAATGTTTATATTTCAAGTTTGAAATTGAAATTTGAATTTAAATTTAAAATAAATGTTTTTAAAAATAAGTAGCATTTAAAATAATTAAGATGTAATGTATAAAATATAAATATTAGTTAAAAACAATTCTATACATATATTCACAAATGAATAAAATATGAAAATTTATAATAAAAAAAAATTATTTTGTCTTGTAAAAATCACAAATGTAACATACAGTCACATGGGAGATGGATTAAGTGATTAACAAAATCTAGATCTTATGATTATCTTTTTACAAATGGCATGCAACATCATTACTTTAATAAAATAATGAAATTAAAATTTTCAGAAAACTTTTCAGCTTCCCATTTCAAATTTATTTAGCTCCAAATCTCTGAAAAGTTCAGTAATCAAAAGATTTAGCAACCACAAACTCCAACACTCAAGAAAAGTGAAAATCAGAAAAAAGAAAGAAAAAAACTGCCAACCTTTTTCTTCAATTCAAAAGTTAAATCTGAGGTTCTTTCTAAAGCTTTAAGCTGTAGTGATATACTCCATCTCTGAGGTAAGTTTTTAAACTTTATAGTTTAATAAAATTATGATTTTAAAAATCAAGTTTTTAACATCAATTCAAAAAAAACTGCAGATTAGCTTTGAATATGGGGGCTTCAGATTTTTAGCAGTGCAAGGGTTTCTAAAATATTTTAAGGCAAGTGAATCTTTTCTTTTAATTTCAATTTGAAGTTTTCTAAACAATATTGAAGTAGTAAAGTAAGAATCTGAGTAATTAAGTCAATTATTTGCAGGAAAAATCAAGATCAAAGCTTTAATCTACTTCTAGTTTTCAGGTTGCAGAAAAAAAAGAAACTTCTCTTTTATTTAACTGTAAGTAATTAAAAACTATTGTTACTAATGATTAAGTAAATAATTACAACAAGGAACAATCAAAGATCTATAATTCTTACTTGCAGATCTAAAACTCCAAATTTTAAAGTAGGAAAAGAAGGAAAAGTTACAGGCCTTCATTTTGTTTTGAAAACTATCAGGAAACATTTCTGTCTACTGGAAAATAAGGTGAGCAAACCTATGCTTATTCAATTATTTGTGCATGTATGCTTGAATGGATTGTGAATAGCCTTTGCATGTGAATGAATGGTTGTGCTTGTGCTTCCTTTTCCCTAAAATGTTATGATCAGGATTTGTTTTCCTATTCTTCTGTTTTCTTAGTCCCTGGTTTACTTAAAAAAATCATGATAGATTTAATATCTTTCTCTCTATTCTCCTCTAGAGTTAAGGTCTAAACAAGCTGGAGTTTGTTTTAAACTTGCACTATGTTTTCAGAAATTAATCTAAGCAAGTTCTGTTTTTTTTTACTGGAAACTGTAAAATTCAAGTATCAGGTTTACAGAGCAAACCATGTTAAAATCAAGGTCTCTCTCCCTATCCTTCTCTAAGATTAAAGTGTAAACAAATTAAAGTGATGTTGAATGTGCATTTGGTTTAGTAACAGATCAAAAGCAAAGAAACATGTTTTGTTCTTTCTGGAAGATTTAAAACACTGTCATTATCAAAATAAGCAAGAAATTCGAACATCACAGATTCTATTTTTAGTAGTATCATTTGAATCCCCTTCAAGAATGAGGATTTTAGAAACAAAAATTTAGATTTTTCATTAATTCTTCACTGAGGTATTTGGGATGGTCTGAAAAATGAACTTTTGCCAAATTCCGGTGATCAAGGTGATCGTGGCGCTCGAATTCGTCGTCATAGATTGTTTGGATGTTCGAGAATACTAGAAAAATACGAATAGAATTATAAATCCTTAAATTTTCAATTCGAGACAAATTAGGGTTTAAGCTCTGCATTTTGATGGTGAGGTCGTAGGTTAACTGCGTCATCGACACGGCGTTTCAAGTGATCGGTCTTAGGATTTGAATCCTTGGGTATCAGGGAGGCATCGAGCAAGATGGCACGATCGTCGATGGTCGGAGGTGATAGTTCAAAGCAGTTTTGGGCGACACAGTTTTTGTACAGTCGAACCCATAGGCTCGATTTTCTATTTCGTGATGAATACTAGGTTCTGGGTGCTCGAGTGGGTTGACATCGTCTTGTCGGAGGTGGAGTCGACAACCAGAACGTCGTCCACTTGTTATGCACATATACGTGATACGTTGCGTATCAGGTTTTTAGTGTTGGGAAGAAGAAAGGGAAAGTCGAAGCACAAGGTGGGGGATTGAGGATAAAGCTCGAAGCCAAGCTCATGTCTTTTAAATGTTGGACCGGGTTGTTTTAAAAACTTAAACAAATCTTTGAAAAAATGTCACTTAGGGAAGTTGGGTTAAAACTCGAAGTAGGGGGTGTTTGTCTCGAGGACAACTCGAGGCAGTCTCGGGTAGTCATGAAAACCGCAAAAAAAATCAAGTTTTTAACTAAATTTTTGAAAGGCAAGTTAAATAATTTTTATGAATAAATTTAATGATAATTGTAAACGGAATTTCAAGTAAATAGTATTGAATCAATTATTTAAAATTTATGAAGTTCAAAGATATTTTAAATCTCATATTTTCTTTTAAATAAAAGTTATTTAAAATTTAACTTAATAATTTTTTTTTAAAATATTCAAGTGTTAACTTTAAACCAAATTTATTTACAAGGATGAAATAGTAATTAACAATTAATGTTTTGTAAAGATTTTATAATTAATAATTAATTAATTAAAGAATAGTCAATGAATAAAGGTAATTAAACTTAATTAATTAACAATTAAGAATTAAAAAACTAAGAAAATCTAATAAAGGGATAATTAATTAATAAACCTATTAAGATTTAGTTAATTCATAATTAAGTAAAATTAAACATTGATTTAAAATAATTTAATAAAGATAATTATATGGTTAATTTACCTTAATCACAATCACCTTAATTAGAGATGATTGACCATCACCAAATATTTTGTACTGGATTGATATTTCTGTTGTGATACTGTGAGTGCTTTGTGATGAACTGTAATCTGTGATTTGTTCCAATATGTATGCGAAAACCCCCTTTTGCCTGTAAAACAGCATTTAAACTTCGATGCGACGGGGAGTCGGATTTCAGTCAGTTATCCGAAACCCACATCGAACTTTGAATGTGAATCCTTATGATTGATACACCCACATGTTTTAAAATTGAGCGCTCACTATTCGGATTAGCTGGGAGAGGAACTTTGTGTCATATAACCCATTTCGAATAGTGGTTCGATGAAATGGATTGTATTTGAAGATTGGTGTTGAAGACCGGGTGTCTTCAAAAACGATAGAATAACATATCGATTGTCTCTACACTAAGTTGCTCCGGTATAGAGATTCCCTAAGTGATGGGAAGTCCGATTGGAATTATGGATACCCTAATTTGCAAGGGCTTCTTCCTTTATTGGACGAAGTGCCTTCGGTTCTGTTCGAACCCGAAACAGACTTGTATGGTCGTGTGTCTCACACCACACTTTGAGATATAAAGCCGATTTCTTTCAAATACATATCTGTTTGTGGCGGAGAATTTATTCTCTTAGCTTCACACCCTTCTCTGAGACGTACAAGCTCAGAGGTTATGTAGTTGAAGGTTATCAGCAATATACTCCCAATTTGGTAGTGTGGTATGCTAAGTGCTGCTGTGTGTTGGTGATCATTTGTTGATCATTTATGATCAAAGCATGGCTTTCGTGTAAAGCGTAGCTTTGTGGACGAGACCTCATCGAACCTCACACCCCAGAAATGGTCGAAACAGGAAAGATGCGGCAAGGTTATGAGGGTCGTGCCCTTTAGGGTATGCCATTTCCTTTTGGAAAAGGTGGTATCATGGTATGGAGCCCAGATATTTCACCAATGTGGTTGCTTCAATCTCATTTACTGTGTGGTTTTTTCTTTGCGATGGTGGGCCCTCGGATAAAGGTCCCAAAGGACCGGGGAATGGCATAGTCGTATAGTAGTTACCTAGTTACAAAGGTAACCCAGCCTTGTGTTGGCAGAGAACTGGTTATGTTCTTGGGACGTCCCACCAAAGGTGTACCCATGTGGCATAGGAAGTTCCTTAGCCTGACCATTTGTTGGAAATTGTTGCGACTTTTCTATTGATTAGAAAAGCACAAATTTTAATAAATTCTACAAGCGCACAGGCGTGTAGTAGGTCGAACATAGGGAATCGTATTTTAAAACAAATGAAATTCATAGTTAAATCTTAGGCGTGTTAAGCGAATTCGACGGTGAATTTGAACAGAAAATAAAAACAATAATATACTCCGAATCGATTTCGAAACTAATCGAAATTGCAACCAAAATATAAAATTGTGAAAACCAGAACAGAAATTGAAATTGCAGATAAGAAAATAATAGAGCAAACAACTGAAATATTTTATTAACTAACTGAAAGGAGTGCATAAAATAACTAAGAACAAGAATAAATAAATTGCTAAATCTAATCAACAATTCTACATATCTTGTTCGAAAATAAAAACACTGCTGAACTTGAAACTAAACTTGAAGAAGAGTGATGGGGTAAGAGATGATTTTCCATCTGCATTGCTCTCTCTATTTAAAGACTTCAACCTCCACAAATAACCCTACTATTTAGGTCCTTGTGCTTGATATTTGGAGAAAAATAAGGCCACCTCACTTTGAATTGGTCTTTGATTTGTTATTTGATTAACAAGTGGCCTTGCTTTGAGAGATTTTCAGGCTAAACTTTGAAAGTGTATTTTTAGTATTTGCATTTGCTTTCTTGCATGAAAAGTACACAGTTGGTGACGTGAGATGCATTTCTTCATGAACGATATGCACTTTCTCTTCGAATTATTCGGTACTTAAAATTTTGCACTTTTTTTTGCGTTTCATTTGAACCATTGGACGACACAACCGATTAATTTCAATGTTGCACTTCGGAATCTATAATCTGCAAAACCACAACAAAATACCCGTATAATACCGCTTTATTAAAATAAAAATATATGAAACAAATGGTTTAAATGTAGAAAAATATGTTCATTAAAAACCCCCATACTAGAACTTTATTCGTCCTTGAATAAGCAAGAAAATAAAACTAACTAAATCCTTTTTCGTAGGAAACACGATTGCATTGAGCGTATGCAACAAGCCGTTAAACCTCTAGGTGTCCCTAGTAGGACGAGTGGTGTCTCGTGAGAGTTTTCAGCGGATACTACCCATAAAATCCAAATGCAGTATGTGATGATTCTAATGTACTACATGAATGCAAAATTTTAAAAAAATGGAGACTCGATTTACTTCAGAATAATTGCAAAAAAATAATGTACATCAGTTTTTGTCAACTTCTAGAAATTTTTCATTCCTCGCTAAACACAAATTTCAATATAACTCAAATTTTCATACATTACATTCTAGTTTGTCTAGTTGTTTCGGTCGATAACATAGTGTAGCCATGAACTAGATTCTTCACTGTTCATCACAGTTTTTTTTTCAAAATGGCATTTTTTCATTTCCATTTGTATCACAAGCCAAATAAACAAAGTCAAGAAGTGTTTTGGTTTCAAAGCTTAGTCTCTCTTTACTAATATATATATATATATATATATATATATATATATATATGTATGTATATATATATATATATATTTACACCTAACTTTTGAACCAAGGTATACCACCCATGCACTGCCTCGCGGGCTTATATGAGAGTTGGGACAGAGCTTGACGGATTGTGCAAACTGACGCTGACTATGTCAGAAAAGGTCGGTAATCCTTAGGTGATTATTTATTTAATTATTTATACACCTAACTCAGAATGTTGTGGCCAGATATACCATCCATGCACTGCCTTGCGGGATTACGTGAGAAGAGTACAAAGCGTGGCGAGTGCACACACTTTCATGAGTGCGCACACCTATTGACTCTAGGTGTTTCTTATTATTATTATTATCAATTTTTTTTTTGAAATTAACTAAAGAGAGTTATGGAAATCAACTTAGCACCACTTAACTTCAATGATTTGAAATGTCAACTCATGTACTCTAAATCTGCCACTTTTTTTTAAACAAAGACTACAGTTTAGAAAGGATTTCATAACCATCACCTACGAATCCCCCTATAAAATAACCTCACTATTATCGCTTGTAGCTCAACTTTTCATTATATTTTACATTTGAAATTAGTGATTCATAAAAAATTTCATCAATTGACTTCAACTGCTTACTTATTTTGTCTTGACTAATTAAAAATAAATCGAAGTCCTGAAAATAATGGGAAATCAAAAAAAAATTGAAAGGAAATTTGAAAACAAATAATGAGATGATTTTTTTATATGATGCAACACTATGAAATATGAACAAACAGAATGAGATATGCATCCCCCTATATTGGAATGAGACAGTCTCCCAACTATCAAATGGAATGCAAATGCAAAACAGAAAAACAAAATAAAAAATATACAACCTGATATGTACAAGATAGTGAGTGGCTTATGCCGAGTAGCTAGGTTCATGGAGATCCACGAACTTGTCGTCCTCGTGTTGTTCAAACTCTAGAAATGGCTTCAAGCGTTGTCCGTTGACCTTTGAAATGGAACTGTCCCTAGGATTTTCAATTTGAACTACACCATAAGGATATAATGTTTTCACAATATATGGACCTGTCCAACAGGATCTCAATTTTCCCAGAAATAAATGAAATCTGGAATTATATAAGAGAACTTTTTGACCTACTTCGAATGTCTTACGAAGTATGGATTTATCATGACAAAATTTAGTTTTCTCTTTATAAATCTTTGCATTTTCATATGCTTCATTTCATAGTTCTTCTAATTCCGACAATTGTAATTTACGATGCAATCCGGCTTTTTCTATGTCAAAATTAAGGTATTTGACTGCCCAAAGTGCACGATGCTCGAGCTCAACAGGTAAATGGAATGCTTTTCCAAAGACTAATCAGTATGGTGACATTCCTAGATTAGTTTTATAAGCTGTGCGAAATGCCCAAAGGGCGTCTATCAATTTAGATGACCAATCTTTTCTGTTGAAGTTAATCGTCTTTTCAAGAATTTGTTTAATTTGTCTATTGGAAATCTTGACTTGACCGTTGGTCTGTGGAAGATATGGAGTAGATAGTTTATGAGTGATAGAGTATTTCTTAAGAAGAGATTCAAAAGCACGATTACAAAAATGAGAACCGTTATCACTTATAATGGCTCGAGGTGTTCCAAAACGGGAAAATATGTTTTCTTTCAAAAATTTGACAACAAATTTATTGTCATTCATTCTGGTGGGAATGGCCCAACCCATTTAGACACGTAATCTACTGTGAGTAAGATGTAGGGATTTCCAAAAGAATTAGCAAAAGCACCCATGAAATCAATGCACCAAACATCAAAAATTTCGATGACAAGGATTGGGTTTAGGGGCATCATGTTATGTTTGGAAATACGGCCTGTTTGTTGACTCTAGCGCATTCGTAGCAAAATTCGTGGGCATCACGAAAAAGAGAAGGCCAACAAAAACCACACTGTAACACCTTGGCAGCAGTTTTCTTTGCTCCAAAATGTCCTCCACATGCTTGATTATGTGAAAAAGAGAGGATGCTATGGAATTTATGTTCGGGGACACATCTATGTATGATTTGATCGGTGCAATATTTGAAGAGATAAGGATCATCCCAGTAAAAGTTTCAAAAATTGGAGAGAAATTTTTGTTTATCTTGTTTTGACCAATGGGAGGTGTTTCATTTGTGACAAGATAATTTACGATGTCCGCATACCATGGTGCACTGGAGAGGGAAAGAATTTGTTCATCGGGAAAATGATCATTGATTTGAGAGTTATCGTAGTTTTCATGAACAATACGAGAAAAATGATCAGCTACGACATTTTCAGAACCCTTTTTATCTCGTATTTCTAGGTCAAACTCTTGAAGAAGGAGAATCCAACGGATTAAGCTGGGTTTGGCATCCTTTTTCATGAGTAAATACCGCAAGGCGGCACGATCAGTGTAATCTATGACCTTAGAACCTATGAGATATGATCTAAACTTATCGAGGGCAAAGATAACTGCTAAAAATTCTTTTTCTGTGGTTGAGTAATTCAATTGAACTTCGTTAAGAGTTTTGCTAGCATAATAGATGACTCGAGGAAGTTTATCGATTCATTGACCTAAGATGGCTCCAATGGCATAATAAGAAGTGTCACACATTAATTCGAAAGGCAAAGTCCAATTTGGAGGTTGGATGATAGGTGTAGTGGTCAAGATCGATTTGAGGGTTTCAAAAGACGTTTTACATTCATTGGAAAATTCAAATTTAACGTCTTTAGCCAGAAGATTCGAAAGAGGTTTTGAAATTTTTGAAAAATCTTTAATGAACTTCCTTTAAAATCCTGCATGGCCGAGAAATGAGCGAATGTCCTTTACGGACCTTGGAGGAGGAAGGCCAACAATAAGATCAACTTTAGATTTGTCAACTTATAGGCCATGTTTAGAGACAACATGACCCAAGACTATTCCTCGCTTAACCATAAAATGACATTTTTCCCAATTAAGGACAAGAGATTTCTCCTTACATCGCTTTAAGACACGTTCTAAACGAAGGAGGCATTGATCAAAAGATGACCAATAGATTGAAAAATCGTCCATGAATATATATAAGAAATCTTCCACCATATCATAAATTATACTCATTATACATCTCTGAAAGGTAGCGGGAGCATTACAATAACCAAAGGGCATGCGACGATAAGCGAAAGTTCTGAAGGGACATGTGAACGTTGTTTTGTGCTGGTCCTCTAGCGCATTGGGGATTTGATTATAGCCGGAGTAACCATCAAGAAAACAATAATATTCATGACCGGCTAAGCGTTCAAGCATTTGATCAATGAAAGGGAGGGGAAAATGATCTTTCCTTGTTGTTGCATTGACTTTTCGATAGTCGATGCAAACGCGCCATTTTGTTTTGACCTTTGTCGGAACAAGTTCGTTATTCTCATTTGTGGTCACAGTGCTTCCAAACTTCGTTGGTACAACTTGTACCGGACTAACCTAAGTACTGTCGGAGATAAGGTAGATAATGTTATTGTCTAAACATTTGATAATTTCTTCCTTTACCACTTCTCTCATATTATGGTTTAATCGCCTTTGAGCTTCGCGGGTGGGTTTAGCCTCGTCGACTAAATGTATTCGACGTTTGATGATTGATGGACTAATTCCCTTAATGTCAACGATTACCCATCCTAATGCCTCTTTATTTTCCCTTAAAATTTTCAAAAGTTGTTCTTCTTGGTCCTTAAGGAGATCGAACGCCAAGATTACAGGGAAATTTTTAGAAGAATCCAAGTATGCGTACTTAAGATTGTTTGGAAGAGGTTTGAGTTCTAATTTAGGGCGTTCTTCTTTTGAGGCTACAGTAGACATCAACTGATTGAATTCTAGTGAATTATGAAAAGAGCAGAGCATATCATTTAATTCATAAATGTATCCATCTTCATGGAAGTTGGAATTAAAATGATCTAGGCACATGTTAAGAGACTCTGTAGTATCATTAAAATCATTTTCTATAATTGTTTGGATCATGTCAACTTCTTCTGTTTCAAGATCCCTTGGTTGTCTGTTAAGATTGAAGATATTTAGTTCAATGGTTAGGTTCCTAATGGAAAGTCGGAGTTGACCATTCCTACAATTTATGATAGCATTTGATGTTGCTAAAAATGGACGACCTAATATCAAAGGAATCTTACTGTTAGGATTTGAGACAGGAGCAGTCTCTAGGACTATGAAATCAACTGGGAAATAGAATTGCTCGATTTGTATCAAACCATCTTCAGCTGTTCCCAATGGTTTTTTGACAGATCGATCAGCTAGTTGAATTGTGATGTTTGTAGGTTTTAATTTCCCTAGTCCAAGTTGACAGTACATAGTATAAGGCAAAAGATTCACACTTGCACCAAGATCGAGTAAGGCATGACTAATGTGAGTGTTACCTATTTTACAGCCGATTGTAGGACAGCCGGAGTCCTTATACTTGATTGGGGAGGGATTTGAAAGAACAGAGCTTGTGTTTGCAGTTAGAAATGCAGTCTTAGGAACGTCAGTGGCATGTTTTTGAGTACATAGCTCTTTCAGACATTTGGCATATTGAGGAATTTGCTTGATAGTATCAAGAAGTGGAATATTGACTCGAACTTGTTTGAAGATTTCAAGAATTTGGTCAAAATTAGCGGGCTTCTTCTTTTTGTTGAGTCTATGAGGAAATGGAGCTATGTGTTTGTAGACTCGTTCGTTAGTTTTTTCATTCGAAGAAGAAGGTATGATATTAGAGGATGAAGATAACGGCGCTGAAATGTTGGGGTTGCCAACATCCGAAAGCGAAGAGTGGTCGGGATTGCCGACCTTGGATGAAGAATTCGAGTTGTTTGGATCGACAATAGTGGGTTTTGACTGAGTTTCAAAATTTTGAACAAGGAAAGACTTAAGAAGGACGTCGGGGTTGCCAGCATGTTTTTCCACTATCTTTGCAGACCTTAATGTGGTGACATCATTAACCGGATTTACATCTTCGTCCTCACAAAGATTTAATCCTTGAGAGTTATACTTTGGATTCACTTCGGGTTGACTAGGCAATTTACCTTTCTCATTGATTTTCATGAGATGCTTCATCATTATCAACATTTGTTCATTTTGTTTGGTGATTTTCTCAATTCTCGCATCTTGATTAGTGATTTGTTCATTATGTTTGGTGAGTTGCTTTTCCAATCGAGCAATTTCTTGTGAAGGCTGAGAAGGTTGGGTTGATGGATTGAAATTAGGATGCCTGTACAGTTGATTCGAAGGTTTTGTTTGAGGAGTTGGTTGTGAATTTTGAGCATTAGATGTTGGGGCTCGATAATTCGGATTTGGTATCATCGGATACATATGCGATGGATTAGCCACACTGTTAGGATTTGACCACGAAAAATTTGGATGATGCTTCCAGTTAGGGTTGTATGTGGATGAATAAGGACTGTTTTGAGCTACTGCATTGATTTGGTCTTGTGCGTAGTAATTGGGTAGTCCTTCTACTTCTTGAGGAGTTCGGCATCTATAGGAAGATGTGATGGGCCAATGGCATGTACTCCTCTATTTGGAGCATGAATTGGAAACGAATTATTTCCCATTGCATATCCTTTTCCGAATACTCTTCTAAAAATTTCCAAGCTTCCTCGTCTGTTTTTGCCATGAATTCTCCTCCGCACATTGATTCGAGTTGGGATCTTTTTTGATAGTTAAGCCCTTCATAAACGATTTGGTAAAAAACGTGTTTAGGGATTGCATGATGTGGGCAACTATATAACAATTGATTGAACCTTTCAAAATATCTTGAAAATGTTTCTCCTTCATTCTGAGAGAATTGGTTAATTTCAGTTCGAATTTTAAGAATTTTGTGAAAAGGAAAAAACTTTTTCAAAAATATAGTAACGAAATTGTCCCAACTCTTAATTGAATTTTGAGGAAGAGAATTAAGCCATCTTTTCACACTTTCTAGAAGCGCGAATGGAATAAGTCTTAGCTTGATGAATTCATTAAAAAGTTGTTGCATTTTGGTTGTAGAAGCGTATAATTCAAAATCACTAAGAAATTCATAAGAATTTTTAGACCCAGTGAATTTCGGTACCCCTTGAACAAAAGAATGTTTTAGCTCAAAATTATTTCCCACGCAGGTGGAAATGAAATAACCGAAGGTTGAACAGTCCATGTTGGATAGTATCGGTCTCTAAGGGATAATGGTCGGTTCTCATGAAATTCATTATTTCCAACATATGATTTAGGTGATACTTTTGGTGAATTGTGTGTGAACTGTGATGTGAACCGCGTTGTGAACCGTGATTTCTCATATTTGTTTGATTTGAAATTTCCGTTGATTTGTTTAATGAAATAGTTTGGCTTTCTAAACGGTTAAAATTATTTCTTGCCCAAACTCGCATAAACAAATCATGGTCTAGTAGCCAAAAGTAGATTTATAACAGTTTTTAGTTGGGAACCTGTAGAGTAGAAAATTACTTACAGAGGGGTTTAGTAGTCCATCCAATGCAACTGAGTAGCGCTAGCGGATCAAAATCCAAAGTTTGTGGTGGCTATATTGTTGCTACCTGTCAGATATCTAAGAGCTGATAAGCTTAGAAAAAAATGAAACTACGACCGTGTGTATGTATAAATGAAACGTGACTGAAATAAACTAAATAGAATGTAGCGATGCTAAATAAACTGAAAAGCAAGTGGCTACGTGAGTTGATGAAAAAAAAACAAGCTACGTTTGTATGAGACTTACGTGTGAAGACAAAAACTTGCGTGTGAACAAAAACTTACGTGCAAAAAATGGAGCCAAAAACTTACGTGTAAACTATAAACAAGCTACGTGAATTGTAAAAAAATGAAACTTACATGCAATTGAAGACAAACTGAAATTTATGTGAACTAAAAAATAAATAAAAGAGCTGGTAGAAGATGGTTACGTGGCAACGAGTAAGTGGTTATGTGCAAGCTTAAACAGAAACTAAACAAACAAAGTGCAACTACGTGATTCGTGAATATGTTAAATGCGAACAGAACACATGAATGAATATGCAACTGACGTGTGAATGAAACAAAAATAGCAAAGTGAATGTGAATTTGAATATGCAGCTAACGATACTAATGACAACAGCTAACGAAACTAAATGAATGAAGGAATATGCAGCTAACGAGAATGAATGAATATGCAGCTAACGAAACTATTATGCAGCGAGCAAATTTTTTTTATAATATGAACTGACGTAAAAACAGAATGAACGAAAAACTATGAATGATTGCCAAAACGGAATGTGTTTGTGAGTGTGAAGTTGATAAGAAACTTACTATGCAGCGAAAGAAAAAAACGATTTTTTTTGTTTTTTTAAGTAAAACGCTACTTTGGTGAAAGGATCTGGAAAATGGAATTTTTCTTCTACAAAGAACAAAAAAAAATTTAACACGAATAGACTAAAAAATGAAAAATCGAAAAATTTCAAAATAGCAATTCCCCGACAACGGCGCCAAAAACTTGTTGCGAATTTTCTATTGATTAGAAAAGCACAAATTTTAATAAATTCTGCAAGCGCACAGGCATGTAGTATGCAAGTCGAAACAGAGAATCGTATTTTAAAACAATTGAAATTCATAGTTAAATCTTAGGCGTGTTAAACGAATTTGACGGTGAATTTGAACAGAAAATAAAAACAATAATATACTCCGAATCGATTCCGGAACTAATCGAAATTGCAACCAAAATATAAAATTGTAAAAATCAGAAAAGAAATTGAAATTGCAGATAAGAAAGTAACAGAGCAAACAACTGAAATATTTATTAACTAACTGAAAGGAGTGCACAAAATAACTAAGAACAAGAATAAATAAATTGCTAAACCTAATCAACAATTCTACGTATTATGTTCGAAAATAAAAACACTGCTGAATTTGAAACTAAACTTGAAGAAGAGTGATGGTGTATGGGATGATTTTCCGTCTGCATTGCTCTCTCTATTTGAACTTCAGCCTCCACAAATAACCCTACTATTTAGGTCCTTGTGCTTGATATTTGGAGAAAAATAAGGCCACCTCACTTTGAATTGGTCTTCCCTTTGTTATTTGATTAACAAGTGGCCTTGCTTTGAAAGATTTTCAGGCTAAACTTTGAAAGTGTATTTTCAATATTTGTGGTTGCTTTCTTGCATGAATAGTACACATGTTGGTGACGTGAGATGCATTTCTTCATGAACGATATGTATTTTCGCTTTGAATTATTCGGTACTCTAAATTTTACAACTTTTTTTGCGTGTCATTTGAACCATTGGACGGCACAACTGATTAATTTCAAGTTGCACTTCGGAATCTATAATCTGCAAAACCATAGCAAAATACCCGTATAATACCGCTTTATTAAAATAAAAATATATGAAACAAACGGTTTAAAATGCAGAAAAATACGTTCATCAGAAATCCAAAGAAACAATACGAGCCTTTACGATTGCAATTTGTATAACCTGCTACCTCAGGTGGCAGCTATAGTAGGCATAGTATCATGGTACCTATGCTGGCTAGGATTAATATTATATCTTCGAAATGTTTTCACACTATGCACTAGTAATAATATCAAAGAACTTTTCTCGCATTAAGCATATTTGACTATCATAATGGAAAATCTCCCCCAAGCGGGCGATTGCATTGTGTGTGTGCTGGGAGGCCTTATGGTAGTTTCATTTTCCAAAAGCTTACCATTTATTCTTATATAAATCTGTTCTATTTAAAAGCAACTATCTTTATTTACACATAGCAGTCGCATGACTGACCTGGAGTTTATTGTTTCCCTTCTAAACTCTGGGTGCCCACAATTTCTACACGGGCAGCCTAGTAGCAGGTTTTTCGTATTTTGGTTTGGAGATTATCGGTTTTTAGGGGCTTTACCTTAGAGACATTTTGGAAGCTTTTGGATCTCAGGGTGCTTAGTTTGGAAGTTCACTACCACTCCATCTTCTAGAAGATTTTTGGCATATGATTTCTTGTTGTTCTATTATGACATTCTATTTGGAGTTGTGATTCATGTATTATGATACTCTGATGTTGTAACAGATATTATGATGATGTTGTATCTGTGATGTTATGCGTGATATTCATTTTTTTTCCGCAGTTTTATATTCATCTAATCTTGTTATAAGCTCCATCCGACTGGAGTTCGATGTTTGAATCGTTGGCAGTCGAATACAAGTGAGGTATTTGATGTCAATTTGTGTTTTTACAGTGTCTGTATATAATTTTCTATACTAGGTCAAATGAAACGGATATTTATCATTTCAATCCGTAATTTAAATATATACGGGTATATATCATTTCAACCCGCAATCCCAAACTAAATTTAAATGAAAATCGCTTGGGTTTACATTTCAACCCATAATGATTTTCTTCCATTCTAAAGTCCGTTCGGGTATATATCATTTCAACCCATAGTGAATTCTATACTAACAGAGAACTTGCAGAGTGATAACATATATGATAATAATATAACAGGCATATATCAACAATATATAAAACAGACAATGGTGTCAAATGTCACAGGTGAACAGATATAGATAATAGCATATATATAGCAATGTAAATAACTAGCAGCAGCATATTTCAATTGTCGTTTCAATTGAAAATCAAATTTAATAAATATAAAAACATTAATCATGAGTTGCACACTTTTCGAGGTTAAATAGATTTTGACAAAGAAATGAGTTATGAATCCAAGTACGAATTTCGAAGCAAAGCACGATAGAAACAACATCGACAAATAATGCGAAGCTGAAATTTGAAATTGACGAAATCAAGTCAAAATTGGATTAAAGAAGATCAATGTATAAGTGGACATATATATAACCATATATATATATAAATCGTATTCTAAATTAAAATACATTTTAAATTTAAATATACATGTATTTCAAAATCATTGTTTTAAATTTAAACATATATATAAAATCAAACATATAATCATAATATATTTGGAAATAGATACTTTGAAATCAACAATACTTATATATAACGAATATATAAGCTAATGTGTAACTTACTTATATATACAACAATATATCTACATCTACAATTTTAGAAATAAAGGTATTACAACAGATTGAACACCTACATGTAACGTGTAAATACTGACTGAAAGAAGATATCTATAGCCAAACATTATTACTTGCTATATATTCAACACAACATATATATGCATAGCATACAGTACACCTACAAAATAAATCAATTAAAATGAAAACAACTTTGTCATCATGCTAACTTATAAACCTAAAAACTTGCGTACGTAATACCATAATACCATAACCATTATAATACATACCAAATTTATATAAACTATCCTATAAGTTGCATACCTAAATATATACACACATACATATATACATACATACATACATATATATATATATATATATATATACATACATACATATATATATATATATATACATACATATATATATATATACATATATATAAATATGCTGACATAACAGCCTCAATATGTATATAAACTTTTATATAAATCTTATATATTATGGCTTCATTTATACTTTGAAAGTGATAGCAGATAATATAGGCCAAAAAGTCTTTTCATATAACACAAAAAAATTTATGAATGTGAATGCATACAAGTAATTGATTTATAGGGCTTCCATAACTTAAAATTAAAATGACAGGTTATAAAAAACTACATATACGTAGTATGTTAATTGGATTACGTAGAGTTTATTTATCTATATACTATATAAAAAGGAAGACCCTGTACGTATATACATATGTTTATATTAAAGATCAATGCTTTTTTTTTTTTTTTTTTTTTAAGTAAAAGAGATATATAAACATCACCAAAAGCTGTCAACAAGCCTGACAGGTAACCGACAAAGAACAAAGACGAAAGAATACAAGACCAGATCACAGAAATAACCAAAATATGAATACAAAAAAACCACTAACAAAAGGGACCATAAAGACGTCTCCCAGCCGGCACAAAGCAATCCCGAATAAGTCCAAAAACCCCTAGTCCGACCAAAATCGAAAACGTGCTCCGGCAAAGCCACCGCCCGGTTTCGATGAATGGATACCACCGAAAAATAGATAGCGGACTACTAAAAGAGATACCACCGGTAGAAGAACTAGAAGGAAACAACAGATAGCAATCCAATACCAGAAATACCGAAACCCGAAAAGCAGCAACAGAAAACTCGTATCAAGCTCCAAACAAAGATCAGACTGAGAATCACACCCCCAGAATGCCTCTACCTACAAGCAATAACCTAAACATGAGAAATAAAGGGGGGGGGAGGAGGCTTAGAAGGATTATGGACAGTCAAAACCACCAGTCTCCAGAAAGGCAATCAACCGATACCTTGTCTAATAGAAGATCTAGAACAGGTGATTGATAACAAATTCACAAGACGACCAGAACGATAGTTGACAGAACCTCGGAATGGACGGGCCCGAAATGCCAAGTAAACATCATCTCGAACCTTCCGAATAACAGATATAGGGTTCATAGGAGTTTCGTCAAAAATTGCCTTATTCCGGGCACACCAAATGTGCCAGCAAATCAGACTAGGAATCAACCGAAATAAAATAGAACGAAGGGAACGACCAGCACGACAACACCACCAAGTGGACAGCAAATCAGTAGAAGAGTTGATGGAACCACGAACCCCCACTAAATTCCCGAAGTAGTTCCAGCAAGACCTGGCACACCAACCGACGAAAAGCAGATGAGGCACGGACTCCGTCTCCCCGTTTCCGCAGCATCTGCAACGAGAGACAAAAGGAATGCCGATCCGTTGAAGGTTAACATCAACTGAGAGTCCATTATGGAAGGAACGCCACAGCAGAAGAGAGACTTTAGAAGGGATACGGACATCCCAAATGAAAGAAAAAAAAGGAAGAACGGGCGATGGGATTCTAGCAGAGTTCCAAGCCCTCCGAATAGAGAACGGACCCCCATCCCATCCGGAGAGGCCGTTATGAGAGTCGACAAACACCTTGACCGATTGCATATGCTTCCAAGTCTCACTCGCGAAGGAAGGAGTACCGGAAAATCCAGAATCAGCCAGTCTACGGTATTTAGCATGAAGAAATTGCGACCACAAGGAGTCGTTAGCCCCAAACCTATTCCACAACTTGCAAGCGAAAGCCAAGCATATGTCCTTCGGATTACGCAACCCTAACCCACCCTCACACTTTGGCCGGCAGATAACATCCCAAGACACCCAATGATGACGACGATCGTCACCCTTAGAACCCCAGAAGAAAGAAGAAGCCAACGACCGGAACGAACGAAAGAAGGAGGAAGTTGGGGTCATAGCGGCGAAAATATGAACACCCAAAGAGCACAAAACCGATCGGATAAGCACCAATCGACCAGCCTGGGACAGGAGAGATGCATTCCACCGGATAATCCTCCCCCTAACTTTGTCCGAGAGGGGGTCGAAAATGGCGTTAAGTTTCCTCCCTCTGTATAGAACAATGCCCAGATAAGGAAGAGGGAGGGAAGCAGCCCTGAACCCAGAAAAGGACTCGACCCACGATACTCTCGAAGGACCCATGTCCTTTGCGGGAACGAAGCAACTCTTGGCCGAATTGACTAATTGGCCCGAACATCTTTCGTACAAACGAATGAATCGAAGAAGGCGCCGAACAGAGGACCGACAACCGTTAGAGAAAATGACAATATCATCAGCGAAAGACAGAGAAGAAACTAGCGGACATCTACTCGGAATGCCAAAGCGTTGAATTTGACCAAAAACCGTCAATGTGTGAATACCACGAATGAAAGCTTCGGCCGCAATAACGAAGAGAGAAGGGGACAGAGGATCGCCCTGCCGGATACCTCTACCAGCTTTGAAAAAACCATTGGCAGAACCGTTAACGATAACAGAGAACCAGCAGTTGGAAATGAGCCTCCAAACTAAGTCGATAAGAGTTTCAATATACATATTAAAGATCAATGCTAACATGAATATATATGCTTTAAACTTAGATATGATTGTAACGTATATAACATGTGTATATATATATATATATATATATATACACGTACGTAAATCTATATACATATTTTCCATCTTAAAACAAACTTCATATTATACTTCTGTAAATCACTAATTAATAAAACCTTTATATTAAAATTTCCGCATCTGCGAATTATATAACAGAACCTATTTCATAACATATATATAAATTTTGAAAATTAACTAATATAATTCAACTCATAAACATCTATATAATATCAAAACATTTGTTGAGAAATTAACTATACTTGCAAACTATATATGCGTATGTTATACATACCAAAAAAATCACTACAACTTATAACTATACGTATAATATATTTTTGAATTATATAACAAGTTTCTTAACCAAATTAACATATCATATATAAGCTAATGATATACACCGTAATATACAAATACTAACAAATATATATATATATGTATGTATGATGTATGTATGTATGTATGTAAGTATAATATTGGAAGAATTTTTTTCTAAAACAAAGAACAAAACAGCCTTTAGATTGAAAGAATATATGCGGCTACCTGCACATATATATATACGTTTGTGTGCGTGTGTCTAATATTAATGTCAACAATTAAATTACCAAATATACGATAGAAGATAGGGCGAAGGTGGATATGAGGAGGCACAGTGGATAGACGTCGCACGGTCGAGGCGATACTGAAGTATGATGAGGTCGAGCATGAAGGTAAGGATTTGGCCATCAGTTGAACACGTGGGTATGGTTCTTGTTTATGCATAGAGGCATACACGGTTGGGGGTCTGAATGGAAGAGATGGCGCTCATGGTTGGAAGAGGAAGACGAGAGGGTTAGCCGCACGCGCATCAACATATGCCGAAGCCTCCAAGTACTGTCATCATAATATTGGCGCTCATCATAATATTGGCGCCCAAAAAATGACCCGAAGGTCCAACATATGACCCGAAGGTCTAGTACTGATAATTGACCCGAAGGTCCATCATCTGACCCGAAGGTCCAGCATAGTGGCTCGAAAGCCCAACAAAATCATCAAACAGCAACGAATATTTCAATTAACGAGTTCCGAATTAACCGAAATACTAAAAGTATGGATCCATACTCCGCACTTTTGCTAAATCGTTTAAATATCTTCATCGTTTTCTTGAAAGTGCAAAATTGTGTATTTTATATAAATAACATTTTACGTTCTCAAACGGACAAGTCCAGAATTAACCGAATCAATAAAAGTAAGAGTGCATAGTCCTTAATTTTGTTGAAACGTTTAAATCGATTCCTCATTCTTTTGAAAGCATAAACTATAAAACTTTTGAAAACAATTTTATTTAAAACGATTTTTGAAAACACGTGATTAAAACAGCAACATCTATAGTAATTTCGATAAAGAAATTGTGCTTCACAAAATAACGTAAAAACGGATATCAAATCAGTGTTGCGGAATAACCGCTTGCAAGTCCACTTTAAAATTGACGATTATTGAAGTCAGAACAACAGTAATTTTGTTCGTTAAAAATGTCATCAAAACAACACGCATCAAAAATATAATACCGACGTAAAAGTTCTGTTATAAAAATAACGACGCAAAATACGTTTTAAAACATAACATCGGTTCAACGTAATTTAAATAGTGGACCGCACCCCTATATTTTTCCTCAAAAATATAGTTTACCCCAGCAAGATTAAAATAAATATGAACAATATGACCTGGACCATATTTTTAATGCAGTACAACATGTAATACATACGCATAGCATGCAACTTGTAAAAAATACGCACACAATACACAATACACACTCTCAGTTTATAACTAATGCACATTATTTTTGTACACAATACATGCAAAGCTTACATTATTTTACACACAGAGTTTATACACAATACTTGCAAAGCTTACATTATTTTTGTGCCATCTTTATAACTAACGCACGCAATAACATATTTGGCGTAATAAAAATGAAGTTTGGAAAAAAATATAAAACACATGCCTCTTTATCTGTACGCGCCCATATGTTTTATAACCTAGACACGTTTTATTTCAGACAAATTTTCATGCATGGACCTAATGCAAAACAGAATGCTAGGCAAAATATTTACCAGAACAGTTTTGAAATGAATTTATACACAAAATATAAGAACAGGACACACGCATGCAAAAAATTTCACCCAAAAATCAAAGCTTGAACCCACGCACAGCATAGATTTCAAAATATAAAGTAACCACAATATGCCTGAACTAATGAAAATATGAAACTGTGGCCGGTACTCCTTCCTTTTCCATGCACACGAAAATCACCTGATTAATACATACACATGCATGAATTTTTTTAACGTGGAGCCTGCTTTGATAAAATGCATTAACACACTCAGCACCAAAATACACGCATGAATTTGAAATTGCTTGATGTACACATGCATTGTATTAAAACAACCCAATCACTGCAACATTTTATATACATGAAAGTAATATTATTAACCCATGACACCTGGACATGCAATAATCAACGCTTTAAAGTCTGTTTACCCTTTTCCTTCGGAATAGTTTTGGAATTTTTCCTTTTTTTTCCGTGCTCAGTAGCCTATATGAAAAACAGAACACATGCACAAGATAAAAACTTGCATGAACACAATGAAACAATACAATTTGAAAAACAGAACACATGCACAAGATAAAAACTTGGATGAACACAATGAAACAATACAATTAACTGGCAAAATATAGTTTACACACAGATAAAGTATTTATTAAATTAGAGAAGTGAGTTTTGGAACTCACCTTAGCTTGTTTCAAAAGCAACTAGGAACCCAAAATAGAAAAAAATAAAAGAGTTGCCATTAATGTCTCACCGTGCTTCAGGAAGAATGAAAATGCAGGCTACTTCCAAAATGAAACAAAATGAAGAGTTTTTTTCTTTTCACAAATATGCACCAGTCCAAAGAAAAATGTGCTGGCCACATTTTGTACAAAAGCATTAAATCTCAAACGTGCTGTCTACTTTTGCATTAAACGAAAATCATGCTGCAGATATGAAAAGTACACGGCTAGCAAAAAAATGATGATATCCGCATAGTTTAAGTATTTGCTTTTTCACAATTTGACACAAAAATGTGTTCAAACTTTGGTTTATAAAATGTGACAGCAAAGCAAAAGATGAAGAAGCCAATAATGTAAAATGTTTGCTTGCAAAAAAATGTGACAGCACATGCAAATCTGTTCCACTAGCTTTTAAAACTTTGTTCACAGCAAATGCTAAAATATGCACCACTTTGTTTTAATATGAACTCATTGCTTACTTAAAGGAAAAAGCCTATTATTTCAACATGCTACTACTTAATACTACTGACTTTATGACACGATTTTTCGCATCTTTTTTTTTCTAATTTAAATTTAATATTTCTATTTAAAATATTTATTTCGACGGTAATTCAAAAACCACGATCGTTATAGACTCCCCCTTATAAAACTTGCATCCCCGCAATTTTCACACTAGAAGTAGTCAATAATACAAATTATTATCACAACAAAGATAAAAATAGAAAAGATGGATAAGAATGCTTACCCTCACCCGAAGAGGAGAGAAAACCCGGATAAGAACGCTCAATGAATTCTCTGGTTTCCCAAGTGCAATCTTTGGGGTTTGTGGACCATTGAATTTTCACAAGCATGACTTCTTTGTTTCGAAGACGTTTAACCTCTGAAGCTAGCACATAAATAGGATTTTCAAAATAGACAAGTCGGGTGAGATCTCAAGATCTTGCAACACATGAGGATCAATAAAAGAATCTGAACTTTGAAGGCATCGACGAAGCTGGGATACATGAAATACGTCATGAATTTCCGAAAACTGAATAGGTAGCGATACACGATAAGCAACTTGGCCAACGCGTTTCGTAATAGGAAACGGTCCAATATATCGAGTAGCCAATTTCCCGGAGCTACTAAAACGCACCACACCCTTCATCGAATAAACACGAATGAATACAAGATCGCCAACAGAAAATTCCAAAGGCTTCCTACGATGATCGGCATAAGATTTCTGCCTATTCTGAGCCACCTTCATTCTCTATCTGATAATATCAATTCTCTCAAAAGTATCACGAATATAATTGGGGTCGAGTACTAACTTCTCCCCCGATTCCAACCTACAAGATGGTGATCGACACGGCCTTCCATAAAGAGCTTCGAAAGGAGCCATACTGGATTGAAAACTATTGTTATAAGAGAATTCAACAAGAGATAAGTGGTCTTCCCAACTACCACCAAAATCAAGAATGCAAGCTCGAAGGAGATCTTCCAAAACGTGATTCACCCTCTTAGTCTGACCATCCGACTGTGGATGATAAGCTGTACTGAGATTGAGCTTAGATCCCAAAGCTTTCTGAAGGTTCTGCTAGAAATCCATAGTAAAAAGCAGATCTTTGTCACTAATAATAGAACTAGGAACTTCATGAAGTCGAACAACTTCTTTAGTAAATAGCTTAACCAACAAAGGAGCAGTCCGATTGGACTTGATAGAAATAAAGTGGGCTGATTTAGTCAATTTGTCAATAATCACCCAAATACTAAATGGCTTGACCTCGAACGAGGTAGACCATCAATGAAGTCCATAGAGATCCGATCCCATTTCCACAATGGAATCTCAAGAGACTGCAAAAGTCCATTGGGACGCTGGTGTTCTGCTTTAATAAGTTGACAAGTCATGCAACGACTTACATAACTTGCAATATCACACTTCATACCCTCCCAATAGTATAAGCGTTTCATATCAGCATACATCTTACTACTACCCGGATGGATAATATACTTAGAACGATGGCCGTCCTCAATAATGTCATTTCTAAGATTAGAAACATTAGGCGCGATCAATCTACCCTTCTTCCGAATACAACCACGAATATCAACATCGAAATCCTTTAGATCATCACTGTGGGATTCCGATTTATAGCTCTAAAAAAGAAAAGCAACATGTGGATCTTGTTTTTGGGCATCGACAACACGATCCAACAAACTAGGACGAACTTCCATGCTAAATAAAAGCACGGGAGAATCAGAAACTGAAGGACGGTCTCTAATATCACAAAGAGATAAAGCTTCCAAAATATACCGCTCTGCTAGCATCATGGAAACAACAACTTCCTGCTTGCGACTAAGCGCATCAACTACTCGATTACCCTTACCATGGGTATACTGAATATCAAAATCATATGAAAAAGAAATTCGGGCCAATGTTGTTGCCTAATATTAAGCTCTTTCTGAGTAAATAAATACTTCAGAGATTTGTGATTAGTGAAGAGAATAAAATGCTCGCCTAATAAATAATGTCGCCAAATCTTTAGAGCAAAGACCATGGCGGCCAACTCCAAATCATGGGTAGCATAAGGAATCTCGTTAGGCTTTAGTTGTCTAGAAGCATATGCAACTACTCTATCCTCAAAAGTGAGCTCAAGTTGAAGCAAAAGAATTTTCTTCAAATACTTCTTCAAACCCTCAACAAAATGAAGATTCTTCTTACTCGAAGTGTTAATGAACTCAACTCCGTATTTGGACAAGGCCTCGAAAGATGCAACATAATCAGAAACTGACGACTTTTCTTGCTTCATCTCAAGGAAACTACGAGCAAGATTAGCCTTTTCTGATTCAGGAATGAATTTAAGTTCGAATCGTTCCTTAAACTGAGTCCAAGAGAGAGAGAGGACTCATCAACTTTCGCAATAAAAATTTCGTACCAATCATGCGCACGCTCTTGCAAGCTAGATGCCACGAGAACGCGATGATGATCAGAAAGATCCATCCGAGAAAATAAGCGCTCGCAAGTGCGCAACCAAGTCTGAACCTCCATTACACTTTCCGATCCCTTGAAAGGCTGCCTTCCAAGGTGGGCATAGTCACTACACATGCGGGCGATGGCAGACTTGTGATTAGGACCTGTGGGAGTAGCAACAAAAGGCTGAGTACCCCGAAATAGCTCCATAAACTGATCAGCTGACATATAGACTCCGTCCAGATGAGAACCATTAGACGGGTCTGCAGAAGAATGCTTCCCTCTACCTCTTCCAGCCATGGGCTGGGAGAATCAAGAGAAGGTAAAGATTAGTTAAAACAACACACAATTGATAAGTAATTTAATCAACGGAATACTACGGAATATAAAATTTATTCTTAGACATACTCCACATATTAAAGTGGAAAGAATAGATTAGAAAGGCATGAATTAAACCCCCGAATAGTTGTAACACATGTTCCATTCTGCTTCTTCTCTGTGCATATTTATAATTTGTTCTGAATTTCAGCTCTAATACCAAGCTGTGACGCCCCACCTCTATGCCCAGAATAACAAAGGTTATTATAAGGAATAACGTCTGCTATTGCGAAGAATAAGGCTTGTTAGAAGCGACCATCCGTAAGTTATGCCTTAGACGAGTATTGATTACATCGATAGGAGTTTTATAAATTACTCCCAAAGATATAAATTCAATCAAAATCTAAAACGACACTACGGTGGCTAAAGAAAAATCCAGAACAACTCATAATAACAACAATGTAGATATGTAAAGTCACATCAGAACAGAAATATCAGATATAAATATATAGCAGAAGACAAATCTGGAATACATGCTACAACAACCGATGGATCACAAGAACCCAAATGTACATATACATATACATCATCACATACATAAGACGAGAGCTAATAAACAAAAAGTACTTCTCGAAGGCTAGGCAAAAGATGATGTGAAATCCCAAAAGCTAAAGCTGCAACTGAATCAGAGATAGCGACTATCCTGAAATAACTGGGTCTGACCCGAGTATAATTTAGAAGAAAATAATAAATGGATCGGTCTAATTTATTCTTATAAGTGAATGCATCATAAACAACATCAAGCAAAATAATAATAATCTTGAATGAGACTATTCAACATAAGAAATCAATATAGTTTAAATGAAGAAATCACATAAAACTCCATCAAAATCAACTTTCAAATTCACAATTGAATTCAAAACCGCAATTCACAAAATCTAGAAATCAGTAATAGATAACTAAAAAAACCAACATAAAAGTGGATCGATCCTATCATGTGGCGAGTCTAAGCTACGCCGCACGCGCATCAACATATGGGCGAAGCATACCAAGTACTGTCATCATAATTTTGGCTCCCAACAAATGACCCGAAGGTCTAGTATGGGTAATTGACCCGAAGGTCCATCGTATGACTTGAAGGTCCAGCATAGTGGCTTGAAAGCCCAACAAAATCATCAAACAGCAATGAATATTTCAATTAACGAGTCCGGAATTGACCGAAATAGTAAAAGTATGGTTCCATACTTCACACTTTTGCTAAATCATTTAAATCTCTTCATTGTTTCCTTGAAAGTGCAAAAACGCGTATTTATATAAATAACATTTTACGTTCTCAAACGGACAAGTCCGAAATTATCCGAATCAGTAAAAGTAAGGGTTCATAGTTCTTAATTTTGCTGAAACGTTTAAATCGATTCCTCATTCTTTTGTAAGCGTAAACCGTAAATTTTTTGGAAACAATTTTATTTTAAAATGATTTTTGAAAACACGTGATTAAAACAACAACATTTATAGCAATTTCGATAATGAAATTGGCTTCACAAAACACCGTAAAAACGGACATCAAATTAGTGTTGCGAAATAACCGCTTGCAAATCCACTTTAAAATTGATGGTTACTGAAGTCAAAACAACAGTAAATTTGTTCGTCAAAAATGTCATCAAAACGACACGCATCAAAAATATAATCCCGGCATAAAAGTTCCGTTATAAAAATAAATGCGCAAAATACATTTTAAAACGTAACACCGGTTTAACGTAATTTAATTAGTGGACTGGGCCACTATGTTTTTCCTCAAAAATTTGTCTACCCTGCAAGAATAAAATAAATATGAACAACATAACCTGGACTATATTTTTAGTGCAGTACAACATGTAATACATACGCATAGCATGCAACTTGTAAAAAATACTCATGCAACACACAATACACACACACTTTATAACTAATGCACATTATTTTACACGCACAGTTTATACACAATACATGCAAAGCTTACATTATTTTTGTGCCACCTTTATAACTAACGGACGCCAAAACGTATTTGGCGTAACAAAAATGAAGTTTGGAAAAAAATATAAAACACCTGCCTCTTTATCTATACGCGCCCATATGTTTTATAACCTGGACACGTTTTGTTTCAGGCAAATTTTCATGCGTGGACCTATTGCAAAACAGAATGCTACGAAAAATATTTACCACAACAGTTTTGAAATGAATTTATACACAAAATATAAGAATAGGCACACACGCATGCAAAAAATTTCACTCAAAAATCAAAGCTTGAACACACGCACAGCATAGATTTCAAAATATAAAGTAACCACTATATGCCTGAACTAATGAAAATATGAAACTGTAGCCGGTACTCCTTCCTTCTCCATGCACACAAAAATCACCCGATTGACACATAAACAGGCATGAAACTTTTTAACGTGAAGTTTGCTTTGATAAAATGCATTATCATACTTAGCACCAAAATACACGCATGAATTTGAAATTTCTTGATGTACACATGCATTGTGTTAAAACACCCAGTCACTACAACATTTTATATACATGAAAGTAATAGTTATTAACCCAAGACACTTGGACACGCAATAATCAACGCTTTAAAGTCTGTTCACCCTTTTCCTTCGAAATAGTTTTGGAATTATTCCTTTTTTTTTGGGTGCTCAGTAGCCTGTATGAAAAACAGAACACATGCACAAGATAAAAACTTGCATGAACACAATGAAATAATACAATTAACTGGCAACATATAGTTTACACACAGATAAAGTATTTATTAAATTAGAGAAGTGAGTTTTGGAACTCACCTTAGCTTGTTTCAAAATCAACTAGGAACCCAAAATATAAAAAAATGAGCTGCCATTAATGCCTCGCCGAGTATCAGGAAGGAAGAATGAAAATGCAGGCTACTTTCAAAATGAAACAAAATGAAGAGTTTTATTCCTTTCACGAATATGCCCCAGTCCAAAGAAAAATGCGTTGGCCTCATTTTGTACAAAAGCATTAATCTCAAACGTGCTGTCTACTTTTACATTAAATGAAAATTGTGCTGCAGATATGAAAAGTACATGGCTAGCAAAACAATGATGATAGCCGCATAGTTTAAGTATTTGCTTTTTCACAATTTGACACAAAAATGTGTTAAAACTTTGGTTTATAAAATGTGACAGCAAAGAAAAAGATGAAGAAGCCAATAATGTAAAATGTTTGCTTGCAAAAAAAATGTGACAGCACATGCAAATCTGTTCCACTAGCTTTAAAACTTTGTTCAAAGCAAATGCTAAAATATGCACCACTTCGTTTTAATACGAACTCATTTCTTACGTAAAGGCAAAAGATTTTTATTTCAATATGCTACTACTTAAGACTACTGACTTTACAACATGATTTTTCACATCTTTTTTTTCTAATTTAAATTTAAAATTTCTATTTAAAATATTTATTTCGACAGTAAATCAAAAATCACGGTCGTTACAGGGTCTGAGTGAAAGAGAAACTTGGTGGAGACGATGGTTGGAAGAGGAAGACGGGAGGGTTAGCCGCTGTTTGACATGATAGAGGGAGAAACTTAAATAGCTGAACTAATTTTTTTCTGAGAAATGAAATAGAAACGATAAATGAAATGCACAGTTTGGATACACAAAATAGATGAACAATGTAAAGTCACGGCTGTTGATTTATGCAATATTTAAAGTTTCTGGCCATTGGATTTAAAAGGTGGAAAAAACGAATGGTCAAAAAAAACGAAAAGTTGTACCAATACGATTAACCGTTACGCGGGTTCCGCTACGTATCGGATTTCAAAATACAGAATTGAATATACCATAGAGATCATCACGATGACACGATCAAAACAGTTTACAAATATCAGTGGTACGATAATCTAGTCAAAAGTTGATACTAGTAACAGAAATGCTGCAAATTTTTCGAAAATAAGATGAACGGAGCAATAGAAGTCAAAATTTGAAGAAATAAAAGATTACGTCTCACTCAGAAGATGATCTACAAATTTATTATATAAAATAATTTAGGTTTGGAAAACATTTTATTATCATCAAAAATTAACTGTTCTAAATTGAAATAAAATTATACAATAAAATAATCTTCAATATTATTAGTTGAAAATTTACCATTTACTATGTTTAATTAGACCTATTCCAAGTATTAATTTTTTATTTCAAAATTTTAATATTTAAAATTTCACAAAATTTCAATAAATTAAATAAATAAATAAAACACTAAAATTTACCGGTCGTTACAATTAATGCAAGCGAGTTCGCTCATATTAAGCAAGCAAAAGCAAATCAAATCCATGTATACGTCCAATCGGCCTCGTATCTACCTATCTCAACTCAATTTAGAATATTAGTCACTTATAAAAGATTTAGAAACATGTGTAAGTTTAATAACACTATATAATATGAATCTGAATCCAAACTATAAAGATAAGCACCAATACACAACAAAACAATCATATGCAGCCAAAAGCGGTTATAATAGTAATTTGCAACAAAAGAAATCATTCAACAATTAATATACATCTAATTAATTCCAACTATACTAATTTACTTTATCTAATGTCAATATTAAATTTAAAAACTTCATTTCTTATTAACTTCCAATTTTTTTTAACAGTTAATTGGTTTACTTCAAATTTATTCACATCTATTTCATTTACATTTAAATTTATTCAAATTTCAAGACATATCATATCAATTTATTTATGGACCATTTTATAAATCAATTCATTTAAACTTTTTTTTATAGAATTTTATTTCATTACCACTTAGTATATTCTCTTTAATACTAATATCATTTATAACCCATATCATAAAACCGTTTAAGTTTACTATAAACAATTTATAAGGAACAACTCCTGTTTATTATTATTACTTCATATCTTAAGTTTATATTAATTCATTGATTCACTTCATTAGTTCATTTCATTAATTCATATCATTGACTTTACTTAAGTAAATATTATTTTACAACTCAAATCATATTAATAAATTTTTATTTTTGTCACAGTCTGTTCCATTTGAAGTTTCTTAAATTAATTTTATCTTATAATTCATTTCATTAAATAATCTCATATTCTATTAGTTAATATTAAATTTGTTAAAACTCATTCTATTTGTTTTCAATTTATTTACATCCGATTTAAATCAAACTCAATTACTCACATAAATTTTTCTTACGCCCATTTCTCGTTCAATTCACACCAAGTTTGCATTTCAATTTATAATTCAAGTTCATATTTATTCTATTAATTCATTTTATAGCTTAAGTGGAATTAATTCACATTACCCATTCATCTAGTTCCATTCAAATCCAATTCGATTCATTTAATCTTTAATAATTTAAACTTAATTTCATTTAATCCATTACCTAGTTTATCTAACTTTATTTAAGTTAAATTTTTTCTTTTTTTATCATTACAATTCAACATATTTAAAACAGGTAAATAGAAATAAGGAAGAAGTTGCAAAAAAATTAGTTTTAGAGATAGCAAGTTTGTTTTTTAGTATGAAAGACACTTTTTAGTGTAAACTGAAAATGATAGTTACAACTATCATTCTGTGAATTAAACTAAAAAGTGTCCTTCAGCCTAAAAAACAAACTTCTTATCTCTGAAACTAAATTTTTCTCTAACCTTTTCCTTTAGCCTAAAAACCCCTATTTAAAATTTGTTTTTTAGCTTAATATTTCTCAGATCTATAAGTTACACAAACTTATTCACTTAAAATTTCATTTCATTTATCTAATTCATTTCAAATACAGCTCACTTTTACTTAAGCTTTCTTGACTTAAATATCATTTTATTTACTTCATTTCACTAAACCGTTCATTTCTTAGGCTAATTCTTTTATTTCATATCTCAAATTCAAATTACTTTTGTTTGCTTAACCAAAATGTTCAATCGCTTTAAAAATTCGATTTACTATTCGGTTCAAATTCATAAGTTATAAACTTATGAATTATCTATACTATTTTCAATTCATAAGTTCAAAAACTATTTTCATACATTTATCAAACATTGTTGGAATATCTTTTCACAATCAAAACATGTTTTAACCCGAAATAAATTTTTTTTGGTAACAATTCTCACTTACAAACTTGAAAATGAATACCGGCGATGCTACAATCATCCCTAGAACTATTTTCCAGCGGCTAAAGCGAGTTCAATTCTTTTATTTCTTTCAAAAATATTTTCAAAATATATTTCTAGACGGAACGCTTCAAGCAATATTATTATTAATTTTGAAGGCTTTAGAAACAATTTTGAAAGCAACGGGATTTAAATTCTAATTTTCTCTACTTTTAAATCTCTTCTATTTATAAGCTATATTATAAATATACTTATAGAATTTCATTACCTTATTATGAAAACATTTCGTTAATTTACATATTTGTTATTTTAAAGAACTCTTGTTGTAATTAAATTTCAATTCAATTTAACTATCGAAAGCTTTATGAAATAGAGTTCAGAAAGTAATAGTTTTTAATTTAATTCAACCGATAATCGATGATAACTAAATATTATCATCTCCTAACAACAACTTCATCAATAATCATACAGGTTTATGAAAGTTATCGTTTTATATATAAAATATAATTTATTTACCCAATTATAAAACAAAATTATGTCGACTTGACCTCGTTTAAGTGTTTAGAAACCCTTATCGATAACATGGCGTCCGCACCGACCAAAATTCATAAGCAACTCAAGAATAATAAACACAATATAAAACATTTTATAATGTTAGCGAGTACGCGCTCTCATATATATACACTCAGATAACTCATTTTAGGGTATTGTTACCCTATATCTAATGGGTCAAACACCATAAAGATAAGGTTGTCGTTAAGCTAAAGTTCTGATGCCAACTGTAACGATCCACATTTTGGAAGGTTTAATTTACAATAATCCTATAACGACCCTAGATTTTAATTTAATTTAAATTGATAATTAAATGAATTTTTGAACAAAATTGTAAAATAAACTGATTTAAATGGAAGCGAGTTTCCCCGATTCGACTAGAAAATATATAAAGTCATATGGATTTGACAATTTGTATATATATGTGAATATATATTTAAATTGGATTTGAAATAAAATCTTAAATAAATGGTTTTAAAAATAAATATAGAGATATATATGTATATACATTAGATATGAATTGTAAATGAATGGTTTAATAATAATTGATAATAATAAGTATTACAATTGATGGTTAATAATAATTTGAATTTATAAATTTAATATAAAACAATAAATATTAAAGTAAAATAAATAATTTAAGTTAAAATAAATAGAAATAAAAATACAAGACAATAAGTATTTAAGTTGAAAATTAATATGTAAGTCATAAGAAAAGAAAAGAAATGTCATTTAAATATGAAACAAAGTTGTAAATAAATATGCAAAATAAACGAAACAAAAGTATAAATTGTAACAAATAAAATACATTCACTTATGTATGTTATAATAAAATCATATGGTTATAAAAATGACCTAGAAATACATATAAACTTATATGAAACTTTTATGAAACAAGGAGACAATAAAATAAATATGCGATGAATTCAATGTTAAAAGCAAACACAAATCAAACAGCATATCTATATACTTACATGAATTAAAATAAGATGGCTGTTACATTGAAGCATGAAGCATTTAATGATTTCAAACCAGCCCATAATACAAGATCCCATCAGCCAAGTGAAAGCATGGTTTTAGTCTTTTTTTTTATATCAATCTGTACTTGCCTATACTCACCCTGTGCAAACTATTCTTCTATATTTACACCATACTCCTTCAGCCGTTCCAACCATAATTTACAAACCTAAACAAAGCTTTACTTTAAACAACAAACATCTCAATAAATCAGAGAATCAAAGGAGGGAGCTTCAGTTTGCAACTTCCAGTCCGTGTCAAAGAAATAGAGCAACTCTGTTCTCCTCCTAACACAAATCTGTGAGCAACTCTCTTTTTAAAAGTCTAATTCTATTGATATATGGTGATAGCATGATGATTGTTTGAATTGGGATGGTTGAATACCTTAACGAATGAAATATGATAGTATGAATAGCATTGCATGTCTGCATATAAATAAATGTTTGTATATGACTGTAAAAAAAAAATGCCTCTGTTATATCAACAAAGTAAAGAACCACATATAGGAAAAATCATATCTATCTGTTTAAATAAAATTAAGCTTGAAATGCAAAAGAGAAGTTGTTTACAACTTCATGGTTTCACCTTTAAAAATAATTTCAGAAAAAATATATCAAGCAAGTACTGTGAAATGTTTATTTACAGTAAATCCATCATAAATCACAAAATTCAAGAATCTCCATTTTAAGTTCTGATTACATATCCTGATTTGTACTAGAAAGCAATGAATTTTAATGTTAAGATTATAATTTTTAAGCTAGGGAATATTGCAAATTTTAAAGTTGAATGGAATTGTCAGTTTTGTCAAATTCGGGTGATCGAAGAAATGATTAATCTCGCGATTGAAGGGGAAGCATGTTTGGGGGTCATGGATTGTCAGAAAAATGATCATTGATTTTTTTGTTCACTGTGATGATCAATTGAAGTCAAAATAGGGTTTAATGCGAAATATTTGGTCGGCATGGTTCTCGTGCTCGTGTACGGTCAATAGTGGATCGAGTTCGATGATACTCGGGGAAGTGTTGGTTTGGGGGTTGTTGAAGATGTGGCCGGAGGTGGCGACGCTCTGGTGGTAGGAGTTGCGCACGCGAGGTGAGTGTATGAATGGGTTTCCGACCTCAGGAAATCGAAAATAGATCGATTTCGACGATGGGGTGGTTTTGGTTTTTGGGTTGCTCAGATTAGCTGGGGTGGCCGTGGGTGATGTGCCGGTGGCATCATCATTGACCGGCGATGGGCGCCGCACTTGTGCGCGTGTACGTGCAAGTCACGTATCGGGTTTGAGGAGTTTGAGGAAGATGAGGTAGAAGCTCGAAGAAGAAAGCGATTTTTCTCAAGCTAATTTTCAGTTTGCTCGCATCCTTCAGCATACTGTTTATAAAGTTAACATTTAAACATTAACTGGATAAAAAAAAGTGCAAGCGAGAGGAAGTGAGATGACTCGGGGAAGGATGGAGGCAAACTCGAGTAACACTCGAGTGATACCCGGGTAGATCTCGGGAGTTGTGTTGAATGGGTTTAAGCCAACAGAATTTTGAGTTAATAAAGTTAAACAAGTTTAAATATCTTGAATCTGAAGGGAATTTGATTTCAAAGTCTTTTAAATTTCTTTCATTTCAAAAGTATTAGTTTAACTTGTAAATTTAAAGGTCTTAAAAGTTAGTTTTAAGATTGATTTAAAGAACAATTAGTATCCACTTTAAAACTTGAAAATTTAGAATGAAGTTTCAAAAAGAGAATTTAAAATAAATGGTTTCAAACATATTTGTAAGTGATAATAAAGTCATTGATGAGAATGAGATTTGATTTAAGTTAATGAAGATAAAATGACGATTATAACTCATTAAATTATTAAGTTTATTAAAATGGATAATTTATTTATTCAATTAATTAATGATTTGGATTTATAAGTAATTAAAGGTTTAAATTTCTTAAATTGAGTTTTAAAGATTAATTAATTAAGGAATTAATAAAATTATAATTAAGAATTCATTAAGTTACTATTAACACCAAATAAATTTGTAAATAGAGATTAATTAAAAGTGATTAAGAAATGTTATTAGTTAATGAAGATAATTAACTAAGGATTATTAAGTATTAATTAAGGTGATTAATTTTAATAATAAATTGGATTTATTAGTTTAGATAATCAATTATAAATTGTTTAAATGTGATTACTTAATGAAAGAAATTAAGGATTAATCACTTATTATAATTAATTTTGGATATTTTTATTAATTACAGTTAATTAATTATATAATTGGTTCAAAAGTTAATTTAATTAATATGATTGATTAAGAATAATTTAATAAATTAAAGTGTTTGATAAATTAATTTATATTAAATAATTTATAATTAATAAATCAGAATTGGATAATAAATTCATAATTAATTAATTTACTTGGAAATAAATTGAATTAATTAGGATTAATCGGTTTATTTAATTCTTCTTATAAATGACTATTGAATACTTGACCATACTTACGAATGATTGTATTATATAAGATGCATTGAATTGATTGTCCTATCTGATTTGTGATATTTTGTTCTGTGGATTGAGTTGTGTATGATTCATTCATTTATTTATATTTGTATATTATCTGTGAATGGACGATGAGCGTTATAGTTATATCGCTTATCAACTATATTCTGTGTTTGATCTGTGATGATTGAATGATGTTGCACTATTGTGTTAAACCCCTGGACCACACCATACACACACAATTATGGATTTCACGAGGAAATCAGTTAAGTCGCAGATTTTTGAAATAGTTTTAAATTTGAATTTTTAAGTTCAAAAGTTTTGGAAATGGAATCGGAATAAATGTGAAAAGCTTTTAAAAATGGAATTTCAAGTTAAAATTTACTTTAATAAAGTTTTGAAATTCAAATAATTTGATTTAAATTTGAATTCAAAATTAGGAATTGAATTCTATGATTTGAAACTAGGGATTAAAGATGTTAAGTTAGTTTGAAACCATATTTAAAGTATTGTTTTGGGAATTCGAATTAAACCATTTTTAAAGTGTTGTTTTTGGGAATTTGAATTAACCCAAAAGATTTAACTTGTATAAATAAGATCGAATTTCTTCGGAACGAAAACTACTTGTTTTCAAATAATAAAAGCTTTCATTTTAAAGAAAGGATCTCCCAATTATGTTGAAAAGGTTTCAAGCTGAAATAGAATTGAAATGTTTTGAAAGTTATGAGTTAAATCTTCGATTTAAAGATTTAACGAGTTAATCCAATTGAAATGGAAATTGTTTTGAAATCCATAAATGGATCTTTATGAAACTGGGTGAACTTTGTGAAATAAATCTTTTTGTTTAAAAGATTTGAAATGGTAATTTGTTTAAACCATTTGAAAGAAAAGATTTGGATTATTAAGTTGTGACTTAATTGAAATTCCTTATCCATATGTTTTAAATGTTGCGCTCACTATTCGGGTTAGCCGGGAAAGGACCTTTGGGTCGTATAACCCATTCCGAATATGTGATACGTCGTTATGGATAGCATTTAAAAGACCGGTGGTAAAGACCGGGTATTTGCAAGAATGATAGTATGACCAATCGATTGTCTCTACACTGAGTTGCAACGGTATAGAGACTCCCTAAGTGATGGGAAATCCGATTAGGATTGTGAATATCCGGATTGCAAGGACTTCTTTGGAAGTGCCTTCGGTTCTATTCGAACCCAGAATAGACTTGTATGGATTGTTATGCCTGACATTACAATTTGAGATATAAAGCTGATTTCTTTCAAATATATTTCTGTTGGTGGCGGAGAATTTATTCTCTTAGCTTAACATCCTTCTCTGAGACGTACGAGCTCAGAGGTTATGTAGTTGAAGGTTATCAGCAATATATTCCCAATTTGGTAATGTGACATGCTGAGTGTTGCTGTGAAATGATCATTGTGTTGATCATTTGTGATAAGATCATTTGTTTGATCGTTTATCTTTGTGATCATTTCTATGATCATTTGTTGACCCAAAGCACAGCTTTTGTATAAAGCGTGGCTTTGTGGACGAGACTTCGTCGAGCCTCACACCCCGGAATGTTCAAAACATGAAGGATGCGGCAAGGTTATGAGGGGTAGCTCCCTTTAGGGTATGTGCATTTCCTTCTGGAAGAGGGTGGTATCATGGTATGGAGCCTAGATACTTACTCATGTTGAACACTTTATTTATTATGGTGTGATGTTGATTAGAGAGCTCTCGGATAAAGGTCCCAAAGGACCGGGGGATGGCATACTCGTGTCAGTAGTTACCCAGTTAGGGGTAAGCCAGCCTTGTGTTGGCAGAGATCTGGTTTGGTTCTCGGGGACGTCCTTCCAGAGGCGTTCTCATGTGGCGATGGGAAGTTCCTTGGCCTGACCATTCATTGGAAATCCAAAGAAACAATACGATCTTGTACGGTATTAGTTGTAGAACCTATCATTCACTTATGGTGGCGCCCCACTGTTTGGATGGTAGCTATAGTAGGCATAGTTCGAAATGTCTATGCTGGCTAAGATTTATATCTTTATTTTCGAAATGATTTCTACTACACTATGCACTAGTAATAATATCAAATGTTTCTTTTTAATGCGTATCAAGCATCTTTGACTATCTAAGGAGAAATCTCCTCCGATTCTGCGTTTGCATTGTGTGTGTGTGCGGGAGGCCTTATGTTAGTCTCATTTTTAAAAAAGCATTGCGAATTGACTTTGAAAATATTTTGTTGAATGTTTTAAAAGATAAACTGTTTTTGTTGCTCACACCAGTCCCACGACTGATCCGGAGTTTATTGTTTCTTTCCTAAACTCTGGGTGCTCATTATTTTCTACACGAGCAGTCTAGAGTTGGGTTTTTCAGATAGTCAGATTAGTAGGTTATCTGGAGCTAGTTCAATCTTTGGATATGGACTATACTTGCTTATCTTTGTGCATCGTTATTGGGAGTTCGAGCTATTGCTGGATTGATTCTTGGAAATGGAGTTGCAGTTCTCGGAGTTCTCTTTTGAAGACTATCTTAGAGTTATATTGTTCCGCTGCTGGATATCATTATTTTCTTTTCCGCTGCTATTTATTGTATCATATCTCTGATGTATATTGATATCTATTGGATCATCTGTTGTATCAGATATTATATCAAAGCTGTATATCAATGTATTATTCTTTTATTCCACTGTGTTATTTACTTAATGTTGTTATAAGCTCCGGCGAATCGGATTTGAACGGTCGAATCTATGGCATTCGAATACGATTTGAAGTATGGATGTCGATTTTCGAGCGGGCAAAATCCTTCTCGTTACATTTGGTATCAGAGCTAAGGTTGAAACTTTAGCTCAGGAGTATAACACATTAAGTAGCTCATTAGAGATAGGGTGAAGTATTCCTAGAATGAGTAATCCCTAAGATATCCGTTTGAGTGTCTCAGTAAATTCTCTTACTATTCACCGATAGTAAGTATGAGTGCAAGAAGAGAACGCGATAGGGGACAGGGGAGTATCACTATAAATGGCCGATGCTCTGTAACAACAGTGGAAACAATCTTTCTCTATCAAATTCTCTTTGATTCGTTTCTAAATTCTTTTGATTTCTTTGTGACAGCTCCAGAAAGAAGTTTCGGTGCGGGGATGCCCTAGGAATCGTTGTAGAAATTCTTTCTTCCTATTTCATCAGTTTCTTTTCAGTTTTTGATTTAAACTTTAATGAATATGAATTCGAAAATTTGAAATTAGGAATTTTGAATAAAATGGAAAATTTTAAATTGAGTAAAATTAATGGAATATGAAGGATAAATTTGAATTGTATCAATAAAACGATTTCGTTTAAAACCCAATTTTAAACTCTATTATAATTTCTCGGGTTGATCGAAGTCCGAAGAGGGACAAATTATGTATAATTCCGACTTGAGTTTGGAATCCATATCTGATGTTTGGAAATTGTGGAAGATTAAATCCATTTATCTATTATTTGGGTCTCAATATAATCTTCGAACGGTTAGTTATCCCTTCGAGCTAACCAATACCACTGCATATTTCGTAGATTTGATAACCCGAATATCTTGTGAAATGTTAAATAGATTCATTCTTGTATCTATTGTTGATATTCTGATTTGGTAAGCCAAATACAGAATAGATATTCAGTTTGATTGGACGAAACATTCTTCATCTGTATTATTTTCGTGCCTGCGAATTTCGAGGACGAAATTCTTTTAAGGGGGGAAGTTTGTAACGACCTTAGATTTTAATTTAATTTAAATTGATAATTAAATGAATTTTTGAATAAAATTGTAAGATAAATTGATTTAAATGGAAGCGAGTTTCCCCGATTCGACTAGAAAATATATAAAGTCATATGGATTTGACAATTTGTATATATATGTGAATATATATTTAAATTGGATTTGAAATAAAATCTTAAATAAATGGTTTTAAAAATAAATATAGAGATATATATGTATATACATTAGATATGAATTGTAAATGAATGGTTTAATAATAATTGATAATAATAAGTATTACAATTGATGGTTAATAATAATTTGAATTTATAAATTTAATATAAAACAATAAATATTAAAGTAAAATAAATAATTTAAGTTAAAATAAATAGAAATAAAAATACAAGACAACAAGTATTTAAGTTGAAAATTAATATGTAAGTCATAAGAAAAGAAAAGAAATGACATTTAAATATGAAACAAAGTTGTAAATAAATATGCAAAATAAACGAAACAAAAGTATAAATTGTAACAAATAAAGTACATTCACTTATGTATGTTATAATAAAATCATATGGTTATAAAATTGACCTAGAAATACATAAAACTTATATGAAACTTTTATGAAACAAGGAGACAATAAAATAAATATGTGATGAATTCAATGTTAAAAGCAAACACAAATCAAACAGCATATCTATATAAGTGTATGCATAATGTACTTGCAAGAATTAAAATAAGATGGCTGTTACATTGAAGCATGAAGCATTTAATGATTTCAAACCAGCCCATAATACAATTTCCTATCAGCCAAGTGAAAGCATGGTTTTACTCTTTTTTTATATCAATCTGTACTTGCCTATACTCACCCTGTGCGAACTATTCTTCTATATTTACACCATACTCCTTCAGACGTTCCAACCATAATTTACAAACCTAAACAAAGCTTTACTTTAAACAACAAACATCTCAATAAATCAGAGAATCAAAGGAGGGAGCTTCAATTTGCAACTTCCGGTCTGTGTCAAAGAAATAGAGCAACTCTGTTCTCCTCCTAACACAAATCTGTGAGCAACTCTCTTTTTAAAAGCCTAATTCTGTTGATATATGGTGATAACATGAGGATTGTTTGAATTGGGATGGTTGAATACCTTAATGAATGAAATATGATAGTATGAATAGCATTGCATGTCTGCATATATATAAATGTTTGTATATGAATGTAAAAAAAAATGCCTCTTTTATATCAACAAAGTAAAGAACCACATATAGGAAAAATCATATCTATCTGTTTAAATAAAATTAAGCTTCAAATGCAAAAGAGAAGTTGTTTACAACTTCATGGTTTCACCTTTAAAAATAATTTCAGAAAAAATATATCAAGCAAGTACCGTGAAATGTTTATTTACAGTAAATCCATCATAAATCACAAAATTCAAGAATCTCCATTTTAAGTTCTGATTACATATCCTGATTTGTACTAGAAAGCAATGAATTTTAATGTTAAGATTATAATTTTTAAGCTAGGGAATATTGCGAATTTTAAAGTTGAATGGAATTGTCAATTTTGTCAAATCCGGGTGATCGAAGAAATGATTAATCTCGCGATTGAAGGGGAAGCATGTTTGGGGGTCATGGATTGTCAGAAAAATGATCATTGATTTTTTTTGTTCACTGTGATGATCAATTGAAGTCAAAATAGGGTTTAATGCGAAATATTTGGTCGGCATGGTTCTCGTGCTCGTGTACGGTCAATTGTGGATCGAGTTCGATAATACTCGGGGAAGTGTTGGTTTGGGGGTTGTTGAAGATGTGGCCGGAGGTGGCGACGCTCTGGTGGTAGGAGTTGCGCACGCGAGGTGAGTGTATGAATGGGTTTTCGACCTCAGGAAATCGAAAATAGATCGATTTCGACGATGGGGTGGTTTTGGTTTTTGGGTTGCTCAGATTAGCTGGGGTGGCCGTGGGTGATGTGCCGGTGGTATCATCATTGACCAGCGAGGGGCACCGCACTTGTGCACGTGTACGTGCAAGTCACGTATCGGGTTTGAGGAGTTTGAGGAAGATGAGGTAGAAGCTCGGGGAAGAAAGCGATTTTTCTCGAGCTAATTTTCAGTTTGCTCGCGTCCTTCAGCATACTGTTTATAAAGTTAACATTTAAACATTAACTGGATAAAAAAAAAGTGCAAGCGAGAGGAAGTGAGATGACTTGGGGAAGGATGGAGGCAAACTCGAGTAACACTCGAATGATACCTGGGTAGATCTCGGGAGTTGTGTTGAATGGGTTTAAGCCAACAGAATTTTGAGTTAATAAAGTTTAACAAGTTTAAATATCTTGAATCTGAAGGGAATTTGATTTCAAAGTCTTTTAAATTTCTTTCATTTCAAAAGTATTAGTTTAACTTGTAAATTTAAAGGTCTTAAAAGTTAGTTTGAAGATTGATTTAAAGATCAATTAGTACCCACTTTAAAACTTGAAAATTTAGAATGAAGTTTCAAAAAGAGAATTTAAAATAAATGGTTTCAAACATATTTGTAAGTGATAATAAAGTCATTGATGAGAGTGAGATTTGATTTAAGTTAATGAAGATAAAATGACGATTATAACTCATTAAATTATTAAGTTTATTAAAATGGATAATTTATTTATTCAATTAATTAATGATTTGGATTTATAAGTAATTAAAGGTTTAAATTTCTTAAATTGAGGTTTAAAGATTAATTAATTAAGGAATTAATAAAATTGTAATTAAGAATTCATTAAGTTACTATTAACACCAAATAAATTTGTAATTAGAGATTAATTAAAAGTGATTAAGAAATGTTATTAGTTAATGAAGATAATTAACTAAGGATTATTAAGTATTAATTAAGGGGATTAATTTTAATAATAAATTGGATTTATTAGTTTAGATAATCAATTATAAATTGTTTAAATGTGATTACTTAATGAAAGAAATTAAGGATTAATCACTTATTATAATTAATTTTGGATATTTTTATTAATTACAGTTAATTAATTATATAATTGGTTCAAAAGTTAATTTAATTAATATGATTGATTAAGAATAATTTAATAAATTAAAGTGTTTGATAAATTAATTTATATCAAATAATTTATAATTAATAAATCAGAATTGGATAATAAATTCATAAGTAATTAATTTACTTGGAAATAAATTGAATTAATTAGGATTAATCGGTTTATTTAATTCTTCTTATAAATGACTATTGAATACTTGACCATACTTACGAATGATTGTATTATATAAGATGCATTGAATTGATTGTCCTATCTGATTTGTGATATTTTGTTCTGTGGATTGAGTTGTGTATGATTCATTCATTTATTTATATTTGTATATTATCTGTGAATGGACGATGAGCGTTATAGTTACATCGCTTATCAACTATACTCTGTGTTTGATCTGTGATGATTGAATGATGTTGCACTATTGTGTTAAACCCCTGGACCACACCATACACACACAATTATGGATTTCACGAGGAAATCAGTTAAGTCGTAGATTTTTGAAATAGTTTTAAATTTGAATTTTTAAGTTCAAAAGTTTTGGAAATGGAATCGAAATAAATGTGAAAAGCTTTTAAAAATGGAATTTCAAGTTAAAATTTACTTTAATTAAGTGTTGAAATTTAAATAATTTGATTTAAATTTGAATTCAAAATTAGGAATTGAATTCTATGATTTGAAATTAGGGATTAAAGATGTTAAGTTAGTTTGAAACCATATTTAAAGTATTATTATGGGAATTCGAATTAAACCATTTTTAAAGTGTTGTTTTTGGGAATTTGAATTAACCCAAAAGATTTAACTTGTATAAATAAGATCGAATTTCTTCGAAACGAAAACTACTTGTTTTCAAATAATAAAAGCTTTCATTTTAAAGAAAGGATCTCCCAATTATGTTGAAAAGGTTTCAAGCTGAAATAGAATTGAAATGTTTTGAAAGCTATGAGTTAAATCTTTGATTTAAAGATTTAACGAGTTAATCCAATTGAAATGGAAATTGTTTTGAAATCCATAAATGGATCTTTGTGAAACTGGGTGAACTTTGTGAAATAAATCTTTTTGTTTAAAAGATTTGAAATGGTAATTTGTTTAAACCATTTGAAAGAAAAGTTTTGGATTATTAAGTTGTGACTTAATTGAAATTCCTTATCCATATATTTTAAATGTTGCGCTCACTATTCGGGTTAGCCGGGAAAGGACCTTTGGGTCGTATAACCCATTCCGAATATGTGATACGTCGTTATGGATAACATTTAAAAGACCGGTGGTAAAGACCGGGTATTTGCAAGAATGATAGTATGACCTATCGATTGTCTCTGCACTGAGTTGCAACGGTATAGAGACTCCCTAAGTGATGGGAAATCCGATCAGGATTGTGAATATCCGGATTGCAAGGACTTCTTTGGAAGTACCTTCGGTTCTGTTCGAACCCAGAACAGACTTGTATGGATTGTTATGCCTGACATTACAATTTGAGATATAAAGCTGATTTCTTTCAAATATATTTCTGTTGGTGGCGGAGAATTTATTCTCTTAGCTTAACACCTGTCTCTAAGATGTACGAGCTCAGAGGTTATGTAGTTGAAGGTTATCAGCAATATATTCCCAATTTGGTAATGTGACATGCTGAGTGTTGCTGTGAAATGATCATTGTGTTGATCATTTGTGATAAGATCATTTGTTTGATCATTTATCTTTGTGATCATTTCTATGATCATTTGTTGACCCAAAGCACAGCTTTTGTATAAAGCGTGGCTTTATGGACGAGACTTCATCGAGCTTCACACCCCGGAATGGTCAAAATAGGAAGGATGCGGCAAGGTTATGAGGGGTAGCTCCCTTTAGGGTATGTGCATTTCCTTCTGGAAAAGGGTGGTATCATGGTATGGAGCCCAGATACTTACTCATGTTGAACACTTTATTTATTATGGTGTGATGTTGATTAGAGAGCTCTCGGATAAAGGTCCCAAAGGACAAGGTTTTGGCATACTCGTGTCAGTAGTTACCCAGATAGGGGTAACCCGGCCTTGTGTTGGCAGAGATCCGGTTTGGTTCTCGGGGACGTCCTTCCAGAGGCGTTCTCATGTGGCAATGGGAAGTTCCTTAGCCTGACCATTCGTTGGAAATCCAAAGAAACAATACGATCTTGTACGGTATTAGTTGTAGAACCTATCATTCACTTATGGTGGCGCCCCACTGTTTGGATGGTAGCTATAGTAGGCATAGTTCGAAATGTCTATGCTGGCTAAGATTTATATCTTTATTTTCGAAATGATTTCTACTACACTATGCACTAGTAATAATATCAAATGTTTCTTTTTAATGCGTATCAAGCATCTTTGACTATCATAAGGAGAAATCTCCTCCGATTCTGCGTTTGCATTGTGTGTGTATGTGGGAGGCCTTATGGTAGTCTCATTTTTAAAAAAGCATTGCGATGAAAATCTTTTGTTGAATGTTTTAAAAGATAAACTGTTTTTGTTGCTCACACCAGTCCCACGACTGATCCGGAGTTTATTGTTTCTTTTCTAAACTCTGGGTGCTCATTATTTTCTATAGGAGCAGTCTAGAGTTGGGTTTTTCAGATAGTCAGATTAGTAGGTTATCTGGAGCTAGTTCAATCTTTGGATATGGACTATACTTGCTTATCTTTGTGCATCGCTATTGGGAGTTCGAGCTATTGCTGGATTGATTCTTGGAAATGGAGTTGCAGTTCTCGGAGTTCTCTTTTGATGACTATCTTAGAGTTATATTGTTCCGCTGCTGGATATCATCTATTTTCTTTTCCGCTGCTGTTTATTGTATCATATCTCTGATGTATACTGATATCTATTGGATCATCTGTGGTATCAGATATTGTATCAAAGCTGTATATCAATGTATTATTCTTTTATTCCGCTGTGTTATTTACTTAATGTTGTTATAAGCTCCGGCGAATCAGATTTGAACGGTCGAATATATGGCATTCGAATACGATTTGAAGTATGGATGTCGATTTTCGAGCGGGCAAAATCCTTCTCGTTACAAATCCACACATGTCTAACTCAAAAAATCCAAAACACAGATAATCAATGGGTTAATTAAGAAAAATAAGAGAAGAAGGTAAAAAATATAGAATCTCACAACGGAATGACAAAATATAATAATCAAATAAACAAATAATGAAGCTATTTATATCATACACCTTTACACCATTTATTAAAGTTATATATACAACAAAATAAAATAAAAATGCAGCTGAATAAACAATGTGGTGATATAATACCAGTAATTATAATATACCAAATCCTTGTTTCGTCCTTCAGAAAATAATCTTCAATGCCTGAAAACATAGGGATGACCAGAGTGTAATGAAAGGACAAAAATCTCAAGTCAGGACTAAAAATACTTTTGTAAGTCAAATTAGTATCACGCATAAGAGGAGTGTAATAGCATCGAAGATGTTTACAAGGTTTCACATATCTTATCCAGTGTATAAAGTGCGTGCAACAACTCAAGAGATGTTGTGGGATTTTCCATCTCTTAAGGATCCATCAAAATATTTGTATATAATAGAATACGCTATATATATGATGTCTAATTAGTAAAATAAATATATTTTTTAGCATTAAGGGTTTACATTAATCCCCCTTAACGCGTTTTTAAGCATTGTCATATAGTTTGCATATAACGCCCCAGTAGCACGTCGAGTAATAGGGATGCGCCATGATACGACAACACTAAACCAAACTCGTTGTAACAACCCTGTATTTTGGTGATTATTTTTATTTTTATATTTTAATTATTTTAAAATGAATTCCTGATTTAAAAATTTTATTTTATTTATTAAAATGAATAAATTTTGTTATTTTAAATATAAATTTTGATTTTGATGTGAATTATAATTTCAAACTTGAATAAATTAAATATTTTCCAGAAATGTGAATTTTGGTCAATATGGTCAAACGTTGACTTTTAGATTTGAATTTTTGAATTTTTGAATTTTTGAATTTTATCTTTTATTATGAAAATAATTTAAATTTCAAGAATACTGCTTTTTATTTTGTTGAAATCCGATTAATATTGGGAAAGTTATGCTTTTTACAATATTGTATGTAAATTTATTTATTTAACAAATTTGTCTATTTTAATTTATATAAATAGTAATTTTTTATTCCAATTTGTGTATATTTGTGTAACATGACATGTTATACATTTATTTTATTTTTAAAACATTTTATAAGTGTTGTTATAATTGTCCAATGATAATTGTATATTGTTTTCAATTTTTAAAGTCTAGTTTCCATTATTAAGCTATTTTCTTTTTTAATTTCTACTTTTCCTTAAGTTATTTATTTATTTTCTTTTCATTTTATTTTGTTTAGCCTTTTATTTTTATTTACTGAAATTTATTTGGTTTATTTTAATTTAAAAGAAGTAGAAAAACAAAGAGACAAAATCTTTCATTTTCCATTGACTTTTCATATACTTGTCTTTTCAATTTCCAATTTGCATTTTTATTTTGAGTAGCCGTTCATTGTCTTTTCTTTAGCCGTGTATCTCACTTCATTTGCACATGAAATAGTTTTCTCCTCTTACTCAAAACTAACGGCAAGACAAAAAAAATTAGAAATGGTTTCATCTCCTTCTACTTTTCTTATGTTTCATTGAATTTTTGTCTTGTTTCTTCTTGCTTTACTTGGCCACTAGCCTCTCCACCATCACAACCGACCATACCACCACCATCTACAGCAGTTCTACCTCCTTTCCTTTGGCCAAGACCAGGCCGTGGCCTCTCTATGATGCAAACCCCTCAAATTTGCAAAGCAACCCTTGAAAATAATGCCTACAGCCACATACTTCACCTACCCCTTCTTCTATCACTTCGGCCACCCCCTTAGCCGCCACCACCAGCAGCTACATCACCTGGCTCCTGTTGCATCAGCTCTATACCTATACCTGACATGAACCCTATGGCCGAGCCTATACGTTGTCATAGCCGAGCCAAATGTTGCACAAAACCACTCCATTTTTTCCTTGACCAATTGCATCCTTCACCTTATAACTTCTACCATCATCACCATCTTTCTAGCCATGCTGTATGATGCTACGCCTGACCCAAACACACATTATGGCCGAGCATTGAGTCCTCCAAGGCCAAGCATTTGGATGGATAAAAGCAAGGTCTAACTCTTTGCCGTTTGTTGCTTTTTATTTCAGTTCATTTCAATTGTGTTTTGTGTTATATATTCATGTATAGAATGTCTTGTTTTGGTTGTTGCATACAAGAAAATATCTTTGCTCTCTCTCTCATTTGAATCAAATTGTGCTATGTCATGCCATATCATGCTTTCTGGAAACTATTCGTGTAGTTTGATTTGCTAACTCCATCTTGAAAAGGTGAGTCCTTCACACTGTGACAATCTACTTATGAAATAGTGAATTGATGACAAGTGTTTAGTAAATTGAAAATGTTATGCAAGTAAATGATGAAGATATGATATTCTATGTCATGTTATTACCGTGTTAACTTTGTTAATTATCACCTGACATCTGATATTTGACATTATATTGTGACATTGACATGTTAGTTTATATTGTTTATATTGTTTATACTGTTTATGCATATATACACTGCAAGTTTCCCTGTTAGAATAGAATCGCTATGGGTTGAAATGATACATACCCGAATGGACTTTAGAATAGGGAAAAATCGTTATGGGCAAAAATGATAGGCCTGAGCGATTTTTATTTTATTTTACTTTATTTGGGATTGCGGGTTTGAAATGATAGGACCCGGGTTTTCTTTTTTTAAATTGCGGATTGAAATGATACATATCTGTATCACTTGACCTAGGTTAGAAAATTATATACAGACCCCATGGTATACTTTTAAATGATTTTTCCTAAGATATGTATTTTTAAAAGTAATGTAAAAGCCCGAAAATCCGTACTCCTTTGAGCTGGCAACATTCCACAACCATCCAACCAAAGGGGAACAAACTTCCGAATCTTTATGGTTTAAGAAGAAGAAAGAGGTAAAAGAAGAGAGAAAAAGATAGAACAGAACAGGAAGTTACAACACAATATCAGAATCTCACAGTCGCAGCGGAACAACATATAATAGATAAATGAATAATCTTTAAAACAAAGAAATATATCAGTTATTACATTACATCACATTACATCATCAGAGTGTACAACAAAAAACAACAACAAACAGCGGAAAAGAAATATTATATACAATATAATATACTACGCCATCCAGCTCGCCTCCAGCAACTCCTGAATCCAGAAAGACCTGATAACCTAACTCTAGCTGCCCGTGTGGAAATTTGTGGGCACCTAGAGTTTAGGAAGGGAACAATAAACTGCAGGTCAGTCATGTGACTGGTGTGAGAACTTAAAACAGTTTATTCTTAAAACAACCAAAGAAATATTTTTCTTTAAGTAAATTCGAAATGCTTTTGGAAAATGAAACTACCATAAGGCCTCCCGCCACACACACAATGCAAACGCAGACTTGGAGGAGATTTCTCCTTATGATAGTCAAAGATGCTTACTACGTAGAAATAAAATCATTTTTGATATTATTATTAGTGCATAGTGTAGAAAACAATTTCGAAAGTAGAATATAAATCTTAGCCAGCATAGGTACCATTATATTATGCTTGCTATAGCTACCTCCTGAGAAGGCAGGTTCTACAACTAAAACCATACAAGGCTCGTATTGTTTCTTTGGATTTCCAACAAATGGTCAGGCCAAGGAACTTCCCATTGCCACATGGAAACGCCTCTGGAATGACGTCCCGAGAATCTAACCGGATCTCTGCCAACACAAGGCCGGGTTACCCCTAACTGGGTAACTACTGACACGAATATGTCATTCCCTGATCGTAACCGATCTATATCCGAGGATCCCCGATTTCCAACAACCACAAAGTAATAAATTTGCAGTAACCACATAGGTTAAGTATCTGGGCTCCATACCATGATACCACCTCTATCCAGAAGGAATGACATACACTAAAGGGGTGCTACCCCCTAATAACCTTGCTGCATCTTTTCTGTTTTGACCATTTCCGGGGTGTGAGGCTCGACGAAGTCTCGTCCACAAAGCCACGCTTTACAAAAGCAGTGCTTTGGGTCAACAAATGATCAAAGCAATGATCATCAAGATAGACGATCAAACAAATGATCCTATCACAAACGATCAACCAATGATCATTTCACAGCATCACTCAGCATGCCACATTACCAATTCGGGAATGTATCACTAGTAACCATCAACTATATAACCTCTGAGCTCGTACGTCTCAGAGAAGGGTGTTAAGCTAAGAGAATAAATTCTCCGCCACCAACAGGAATATATTTGATAGAAACCAGCTTTACATCTCAAATTGTAACGTCAGACATACAATCCATACAAGTCCGTTTCGGGATCGAACGGAACCGAAGGCACTTCCAAAGAAGCCCTTGCAATCCGGATGTTTATTAATCACGTCCGGACTTCCCGTCACTAAGGGTGATAAAACTTCTATATCGGAGATCAGCCGATGTAGAGTAACTCGACGATAATCCTTCCGTTTTCACAATTATCCGGTCTTCAACACCGGTCTTCAAATGCAATTTATAACGACGTATCACATATCCGGAATGGGTTATACGACCCCATGGTCCTTTCCCGGTTAACCCGAATAGTGAGCGCTTATTTAAAAATAAGCGTGGCATCCAAATTCAAGCAATCACAACAAATACCTATTTAAAGGTAAATATTGATAGTCGGTTATTTACTATCAATAGAGATGAGCAACATCATCAGATCCCAAATAATTTCTCAAATTATTTATTTTTCCAAAAATATCTTTACAAGATATAAAATTTCCCACACCTCAAAAATAACCAATGTTTATTTTGAAACCAATTTTCCTTTTCCATTTATAAATTCCATAGTGAAGTTATATTTCAAAATATCTACTGATCTACATTTTTCAATAGATTTCCAATATTCAATTCCAATTTATCTTCAAAAAGATAAATTCTCAAAAACGTTCCATTTCATATTGGAAAAGCAATTCCATACTTATTTAAAAGTAAGTGATTCACAAATATTATTTATTTTCACAATTTGAAAATATTCGGTATACTTAAACCATAGTTAAGTATATTTTTTCAGTCCTTAAGGAAAAACGTTCTTTTATTCACATTTACTTGGGTCAAAACGAATGTTGCGTAAAACATCGTTACGACGACCCAAAATCACTAGTATAGGGATTCAAAATTTAAAATAGATATATAAATCCCAATACTATACAAAGTATTTCCTTTCGGAAATCATTTACTATAACAACAGTGTTATAGTCCATTATTTCCTTATTTTCCTCGAAAACGCCTATTTCAACAATGAATGTTGAAATCTACGTATTCATTTCCCTCTATTTCTCGAAAACGTCTATTTCAACACTAAATGTTGAAATCTATGTATTCGATACTTAATGCATTTTAAAACGCCTTTAATCGTTTTAAATTCCATTTAAAACATTCCTTTCCCCAAAATATATCCATTTTCTTTAATAATATATTTACTGTTCAAAATCGTGAATATATTTTCTTTAATAAATTTCAATATTAAATTTATCAAATTCAATTGATTTCAAATTTATAACCAATGTTTATAAATTCCATTCCTATTTATAAACTTCGATTTATAAATATCTTTTATTTACCCAATTAAATTTGTATATTCCAATTATATACCCAAAATCCAGTTTATAAGTAAATTACTTATAAATCCTTTATTTTCAACTTCTATACATTTTAAATCTTCACAATCTAAAATCTATAATTTTCAATGAAATCTATGTATTCGATACTTAATAAACTCGTTTATAATTCCAATATTTTAATTCATAAATATCAATTTTTTTAGAGTCTTTTATATAATCCTTTATAAAAATTCAGACATTCAAATTGAAATTATTTTATAAATCTATTTATTTTAAATAAACTACCTTTGGTTATATTTCACAAAAATCTTAAATTCTATAACTTTAAAAATTAAAATTTTAATTTAATTAAAAATGAATCAACTCAAAATTTCAATAAAAACATATACTTTGGAAAAATCAATTTCAAATCCTTTATAATTCAAAATCGTTAAAAATACTTTTAAAAAAAAATGGATCCAATGATGCAACAGCATCCAATAGTCAATCATGGCACAAATATCATACATCAATATGATAATCAATAATCACACAATATCTATAATCATATAAATATTTACGAGGAATCCAGTTGGATCCCTCCAACCTGTTTCCCTGCATCCACAGATGTTAGCACAATACCAATTCCACTTCGAGGTGGAATATCGCGGTATATGGGATTTTTATAAAATATTATCCGCTTAATAGGCGGCGCAATAGGGTCTCATACGCTATACAATGCGGGAAATCAATCAATTGCAATATATACATATGCCAATATATATATATATTGCTATATACTAATATAATACCAATTCCACTTCGAGGTGGAATATCGCGGTATATGTGTGTAATAAATAACCTCCGCTTACTAACGGCGTATAGGGTCTATTTCAATCCAATATATATACATATATATAACAATCATCATTCAAGCAAACAATCATTCAATCAACAAATTTTAAATCTAACTATTTAAAATTTAAATAAACCCTTTTTGAGTGAGAAGTTCTCACCTTTGCTTTTTATTTGCTATCCATTTTCGATTCCGGCTTGATTCCTTTGACTTATACCTTGTATAAATGTTTTACACAATTTATTGATATTCGAATAAATCGAATAAATTAAATTTCATTTGATAAATTTAATTAACAAATGTTCGATTTTAAATCAGTAAATTAATCTTAACCAAAAATTTATTCTTTTGTTCATTCCCAAATATTTTTATTTTTAACTAAAATTTTAGAATTCGAACTGATTTTCTTTAATTAAATTTGTTTAACTAAAGATTACAATTTTAAAACTAAATTCCTTTTTAATAAATTGTTTTTGGCTTTCAAACAATTTCTTTTTTAATAATTTGATTTAACAAAAATTAAATTCAAAACTATTCTTTATAAATTCCTTTACTGTAGTAATTCTATTTATATCCTTAACTTTTAAATTTAACCTATATACATTTACTTAAATTAATTTAAATAGAACTGATACCTCTGCATACATCCACTGTCGAGTTTTACGGCATCGCGACACCCCCACTATCGAACTGCACGCCTCAGACCGATATGCCATTTGATGAACTTCGGCTTGAAGCCGCCGCCGCCCATCCTCCTTCGTCCACGCGACTTCGAGACCCAGATAAAACCCACATCTCGAATCGCGACCACTCGCATCACGAAAACCCCAGTGCTCGAAATCCCCTAGGTCGCCGCCATCTCGTACGTGCGTGTGCGCCACTGAAGCCCCAGAACGCCGCCGCGAATCCCCTGCCATCGCGAGTTCCTACATTGAATCTGAGAAAGTCGCGGCCCTTGCTTGCTCGCCCCAATCGCCGCCTCTGATTGCTCGAGAATGAGCTTCGGCCATTAATTTGTACAAGAGGGAGAGATTTTTTTTTTTTTTTGAAGAAGGTCTGCGGCCATTATTTGTTTTCGTGAATAGGTTTTGAAAAGAGGGGAGGGAGATACGAAAATTGGCTTCGGCCATTAATCATTCCGTTTGATTCTGCTTCGTTTTCTTTTTTTTTCTTTGAACCGTTCGTAGTTAATGAGGAGGAAAAGGGAACAGACGTACGCGTTATCAGCTGGAAAGGGGGAACAAGAGTACGCGATTTCACAGGGTAGGTCTGCTTTAAAAAAAATAAAAAAAATAATAGGGTGGCTGATGTTGATTTGATCTTGACCAATTATATTTCTAAATTTAAATTGAATTCGTTTAAATTTCCCAAAAGATATCCCTTTTATAAGTTAATGACTCATGAATCTTTTATTTTCAATATCTATTCATTTTATAACTTTTACAATTTATAAATCTATAATTTTAAATGATCCATTTCATACTTCATTTTAACACATAATAAACTCCGAAAAATACGAAATTTGAAATCCGGTAATAATTCCATATTACGGACCCAATGGAACTCGTTTCGTCAAATTCCGAGACTGTGCCTCGGACGGCTATTTTTAAATATCGATTTGAACGATAAAATTTCAAAACTAAATAATTCACTTTCAAATTCAATTCTGAAGCTTTTATTATCTTCAGTATTATCAATATAAATTTTACAAGCCTTTGAAATATTTTTAATCAGCTCAAAACTGAAGATTCAAATTATTATTCAACTTTAATAGATTAAATTTTAGAATTTAATCGCCAATTTATTATGAAAATTTGGAATTCAGTTCAAACCATCATTCAAATATTTAAAATTAATTAAATATTTTCAAATTTAAATTGTTCAAAATTCTGGGTCGTTACAATCTTCCCCCTTAAAAGAATTTCGTCCCGAAATTGCAAGTTAGGAAGAAATGGTCCTTAACTCGTCTACTATTTTTCTCAATCAAAATTGTTTTACCAACTTACTAACCTAAATCTTTTTATTAGAGATCCATTATCATTGCAACTAGCTTTCCTATTTCAATTATAAGTTTCAAACAATATCGTTTACTTCACAAGTTAAATTTAAATTCAAATTCAAATTTCAAACTTCCAAAATTTCTCAAAAATTTTCTAACACCCTAAATTTTCGAAAAATTTCACCAGCGTCTCCTTTGCGCGGCTCGATCGGTACGACTACAAAATGGCACCACGACCCCTCAGAATCAAAAAGAAAATGAAAAGCCAAGCGGCTGGAGAAGGAAATCATCAAATTTCATACTAAAATTGAAATACGTACCTTTTTGTCGAGCAATTAAATTTTTTCTTTGAAATCAAAATCCCAATTCCATTTCTTTTAATACACCTGTATAACCTGCTAGTAGTAGTATCCAATTCCAACATTCAAATCATTTTGCACATTCCATTTCAAAATTTTCAATATATACTACTTATACCATCTTTAGCTTTACTATTGAAGTTACATATCCAATTTCATTCATTTTCAATCAATTTTGCATTTCAATTTCATTTGGAATTCCTAAAGTTTCAATTCATCTTTAGTTGCTTACGACCAATTCATATGCCGTTTTCCATTTAATTCAATAGTTTACAATTCATTTTCTTCATTCTATTCATTTCTAAGCAAAACGAATTCATATTCATTCTAGTTTATAACTAATTTAAATTGATACCAATTCAATTTATCTTAGTTTTCCAATTGATTCTATTCAATTTTATTTACATTCATTATTCATATTCATTCCATTTGAAATTATTTCACAAATTAATAAATTATCAAGTTAATTTACTTGAATTCAATCCACTTTATTTTATTTTCCATGTTTGGGTTTTATTCAACTTGATTCAAATCAAATCTCATTCCAATCAAATTTCAAATATTCTATAAGTTATCAACTTATTTTCATTCCAAAACAATTTAAAGAAATCCCAGAGTCTTTTAAACAATAACTCTGGCACTTTATTTTAATTTAGAGAACTCATTTATAAATTCTCATTTACAATTTATTTTATAAATCCCAATTGTATATGAATTCATTTCCTTATACTTTTAATTCATATTTATAAATTTCATTTGTTAAATGAATTTATTTTCAAATCTTCGGTTATCCCATTATTTCTTATTAAATTTTCATATGATAATATTTCAATGTTATTACTAACAACCAAGCATCCATATACTATCATAATTTACAGAAAATCATTTCTTTTCTATATAAAAATAGTTTTGGGCAAAATTATTTCATTTACCCTATTTTTAAAACAATACTGTATCGAATTGCTCTACTCAAGTGTTTAGAAACCCTTTCGGCACAGTTTTGCAGACCGCGCTGATGAAGGTTCATATGCCACTCAATAAATCAACCAACACAATATAAAATCATTTTATATTCACTAACAAATACACGCTCATATCTATTATTACACTCAAACTCATTCTAGAGTACTACTGACTCCATCTCTAATGAGTAACACCCAACAGAGCCATGGTTGTCGCTTAACCATATGCTCTGATACCACTTGTAAAAGCCCGAAAATCCGTACTCCTATGAGCTGGCAACATTCCACAACCATCCAACCAAAGGGGAACAAACTTCCGAATCTTTATGGTTTAAGAAGAAGAAAGAGGTAAAAGAAGAGAGAAAAAGATAGAACAGAACAGGAAGTTACAACACAATATCAGAATCTCACAGTCGCAGCGGAACAACATATAATAGATAAATGAATAATCTTTAAAACAAAGAAATATATCAGTTATTACATTACATCACATTACATCATCAGAGTGTACAACAACAAACAACAACAAACAGTGGAAAAGAAATATTATATACAATATAATATACTACGCCATCCAGCTCGCCTCCAGCAACTCTTGAATCCAGAAAGACCTGATAACCTAACTCTAGCCGCCGGTGTGGAAATTTGGGGGCACCCAAAGTTTAGGAAGGGAACAATAAACTCCAGGTCAGTCATGTGACTGGTGTGAGAACTTAAAACAGTTTATTCTTAAAACAACCAAAGAAATATTTTTCTTTAAGTAAATTCGAAATGCTTTTGGAAAATGAAACTACCATAAGGCCTCCCGCCACACACACAATGCAAACGCAGACTTGGAGGAGATTTCTCCTTATGATAGTCAAAGATGCTTACTACGCAGAAATCAAATCATTTTTGATATTATTATTAGTGCATAGTGTAGAAAATTTTTTCGAAAGTAGAATATAAATCTTAGCCAGCATAGGTACCATTATATTATGCTTGCTATAGCTACCTCCTGAGGAGGCAGGTTCTACAACTAAAACCGTACAAGGCTCGTATTGTTTCTTTGGATTTCCAACAAATGGTCAGGCCAAGGAACTTCCCATTGCCACATGGAAACGCCTCTGGAATGACGTCCCGAGAACCTAACCGGATCTCTGCCAACACAAGGCCGGGTTACCCCTAACTGGGTAACTACTGACACGAATATGTCATTCCCCGATCGTAACCGATCTATATCCGAGGATCCCCGATTTCCAACAACCACAAAGGAATAAATTTGCAGTAACCAAATAGGTTAAGTATCTGAGCTCCATACCATGATACCACCTCTATCCAGAAGGAATGACATACACTAAAGGGGAACTACCCCCTAATAACATTGCTGCATCTTTCCTGTTTTGACCATTTCCGGGGTGTGAGGCTCGACGAAGTCTCGTCCACAAAGCCATGCTTTACAAAAGCAGTGCTTTGGGTCAACAAATGATCAAAGCAATGATCATCAAGATAGATGATCAAACAAATGATCCTATCACAAACGATCAACCAATGATCATTTCACAGCATCACTCAGCATGCCACATTACCAATTCGGGAATGTATCACTAGTAACCATCAACTATATAACCTCTGAGCTCGTACGTCTCAAAGAAGGGTGTTAAGCTAAGAGAATAAATTCTCCGCCACCAACAGGAATATATTTGATAGAAACCAGCTTTACATCTCAAATTGTAACGTCATACATACAATCCATACAAGTCCGTTCCGGGATCGAACGGAACCGAAGGCACTTCCAAAGAAGCCCTTGCAATCCGGATATTTATTAATCACGTCCGGACTTCCCGTCACTAAGGGTGATAAAACCTCTGTATCGGAGATCAGCCGATGCAGAGTAACTCGACGGTAATCCTTCCGTTTTCACAATTATCCGGTCTTCAACACCGGTCTTCAAATGCAATTTATAACGACGTATCACATATCCGGAATGGGTTATACGACCCCATGGTCCTTTCTCGGTTAACCCGAATAGTGAGCGCTTATTTAAAAATAAGTGTGGCATCCAAATTCAAGCAATCACAACAAATACCTATTTAAAGGTAATTATTGATAGTCGGTTATTTACTATCAATAGAGATGAGCAACATCATCAGATCCCAAATAATTTCTCAAATTATTTATTTTTCCAAAAATATCTTTACAAGATATAAAATTTCCCATACCTCAAAAATAACCAATGTTTATTTCGAAACCAATTTTCCCTTTCCATTTATAAATTCCATAGTGAATTTATATTTCAAAATATCTACTGATCTACATTTTTCAGTAGATTTCCAATATTTAATTCCAATTTATCTTCAAAAAGATAAATTCTCAAAAACGTTCCATTTCATATTGGAAAAGCAATTCCATACTTATTTAAAAGTAAGTGATTCACAAATATTATTTATTTTCACAATTTGAAAATATTCGGTATACTTAAACCATAGTTAAGTATATTTTTTCATTCCTTAAGGAAAAACGTTCTTTTATTCACATTTACTTGGGTCAAAACGAATGTTGCGTAAAACATCGTTACGACGACCCAAAATCACTACTATAGGGATTCAAAATTTAAAATAGATATATAAATCCCAATACTATACAAAGTATTTCCTTTCGGAAATCATTTACTATAACAACAGTGTTATAGTCCATTATTTCCTTATTTTCCTCGAAAACGTCTATTTCAACAATGAATGTTGAAATCTACGTATTCATTTCCCTCTATTTCTCAAAAAGTCTAGTTCAACAATAAATGTTGAAATCTATGTATTCGATACTTAATGCATTTTAAAACGCCTTTAATCGTTTTAAATTCCATTTAAAACATTCCTTTCCCCAAAATATATCCATTTTCTTTAATAATATATTTACTGTTCAAAATCGTGAATATATTTTCTTTAATAAATTTCAATATTAAATTTATCAAATTCAATTGATTTTGAATTTATAACCAATGTTTATAAATTCCATTCCTATTTATAAACTTCGATTTATAAATATCTTTTATTTACCCAATTAAATTTGTATATTCCAATTATACCCAAAATCCAGTTTATAAGTAAATTACTTATAAATCCTTTATTTTCAACTTCTATACATTTTAAATCTTCACAATCTAAAATCTATAATTTTCAATGAAATCTATGTATTCGATACTTAATAAACTCGTTTATAATTCCAATATTTTAATTCATAAATATCAATTTTTTTTAGAGTCTTTTATATAATCCTTTATAAAAATTCAGACATTCAAATTTAAATTATTTTATAAATCTATTTATTTTAAAAAAAACTACCTTTGGTTATATTTAACAAAAATCTTAAATTCTATAACTTTAAAAATTAAAATTTTAATTTAATTAAAAATGAATCAACCCAAAATTTCAATAAAAACATATACTTTGGAAAAATCAATTTCAAATCCTTTATAATTCAAAATCGTTAAAAATACTTTTTTAAAAAATGGATCCGATGATGCAACAACATCCAATAGTCAATCATGGCACAAATATCATATATCAATATGATAATCAATAATCACACAATATCTATAATCATATAAATATTTGTGAGGAATCCAGTTGGATCCCTCCAACCTGTTTCCCTGCATCCACAGATGTTAGCACAATATCAATTCCACTTCGAGGTGGAATATCGCGGTATATGGGATTTTTATAAAATATTATCCGCTTAATAGGCGGCGCAATAGGGTCTCATACGCTATACAATGCGGGAAATCAATCAATTGCAATATATACATATGCCAATATATATGTATATATATATTGCTATATACTAATATAATACCAATTCCACTTCGAGGTGGAATATCGCGGTATATGTGTGTAATAAATAACCTCCGCTTACTAACGGCGTATAGGGTCTATTTCAATCCAATATATATATATATATATATATATATATATATATATATATATATATATATAACAATCATCATTCAAGCAAACAATCATTCAATCAACAAATTTTAAATCTAACTATTTAAAATTTAAATAAACCCTTTTTGAGTGAGAAGTTCTCACCTTTGCTTTTTATTTGCTATCCATTTCCGATTCCGGCTTGATTCCTTTGACTTATACCTTGTATAAATGTTTTACACAATTTATTAATATTCGAATAAATCGAATAAATTAAATTTCATTTGATAAATTTAATTAACAAATGTTCAATTTTAAATCAGGAAATTAATCTTAACCAAAAATTTATTCTTTTGTTCATTCCCAAATATTTTTATTTTTAACTAAAATTTTAGAATTCGAACTGATTTTCTTTAATTAAATTTGTTTAACTAAAGATTACAATTTTAAAACTAAATTCCTTTTTAATAAATTGTTTTTGGCTTTCAAACAATTTCTTTTTAATAATTTGATTTAACAAAAATTAAATTCAAAGCTATTCTTTATAAATTCCTTTACTGTAATAATTCTATTTATATCCTTAACTGTTTAAATTTAACCTATATACATTTACTTAAATTAATTTAAATAGAACTGATACCTCTGCATACATCCACTACCGAGTTTTACGGCATCGCGACACCCCCACTATCGAACTGCACGCCTCAGACCGATATGCCATTCGATGAACTTCGGCTTGAAGCTGCCGCCGCCCATCCTCCTTCGTCCACGCGACTTCGAGACCCAGATAAAACCCACATCTCGAATCGCGACCACTCGCATCACGAAAACCCCAGTGCTCGAAATCCCCTAGGTCGCCGCCATCTCGTACGTGCGCGTGCGCCACTGAAGCCCCAGAACGCCGCCGCGAATCCCCTGCCATCGCGAGTTCCTACATTGAATCTGAGAAAGTCGCGGCCCTTGCTTGCTCGCCCCAATCGCCGCCTCTGATTTCTCGAGAATGAGCTTCGGCCATTAATTTGTACAAGAGGGAGAGAAGTTTTTTTTTTTTTTTGAAGAAGGTCTGCGGCCATTATTTGTTTTCGTGAATATGTTTTGAAAAGAGGGCAGGGAGATACGAAAATTGGCTTCGGCCATTAATCATTCCATTTGATTTTGCTTCGTTTTTTTTTCTTTGAACCGTTCGTAGTTAATGAGGGGGAAAAGGGAACAGACGTACATGTTATCAGCTGGAAAGGGGGAACAAGAGTACGCGATTTCACAGGGTAGGTCTGCTTTAAAAATAATAATAATAATAATAGGGTGGCTGATGTTGATTTGATCTTGACCAATTATATTTCTAAATTTAAGTTGAATTCGTTTAAATTTCCCAAAAGATATCCCTTTTATAAGTTAGTGACTCATGAATCTTTTATTTTCAATATCTATTCATTTTATAACTTTTACAATTTATAAATCTATAATTTTAAATGATCCATTTCATACTTCATTTTAACACACAATAAACTCCGAAAAATACGAAATTTTAAATCCGGTAATAATTCCATATTACGGACCCAATGGAACTCGTTTCGTCAAATTCCGAGACTGTGCCTCGGACGGCTATTTTTAAATATCGATTCGAACAATAAAATTTCAAAACTAAATAATTCACTTTCAAATTCAATTCTGAAGCTTTTATTATCTTCAGTATTATCAATATAAATTTTACAAGCCTTTGAAATATTTTTAATCAGCTCAAAACTGAAGATTCAAATTTTTATTCAACTTCAATAGATTAAATTTTAGAATTTAATCGCCAATTTATTATGAAAATTTGGAATTCAGTTCAAACCATCATTCAAATATTTAAAATTAATTAAATATTTTCAAATTTAAATTGTTCAAAATTCTGGGTCGTTACAAGTATAAATTTTGTTATATATATATATATATATATATATATATATATAGTGAAAGTTAAATATTAAGTTTTGAATTTGTGAATTCAAGTATGTAAATTTGAAGTAAAAGTGAATTTTGACTTTAAATTTATTTTTAAAATGTAAGTAAATAATGGAAATTTAATTTAAAGTTCTAAAATGATATTTGAAGTAAAATGTTAAGTTTTATTAAATTGATAAGTTAATAAACAGTGAAATTTTGACTTAGTAAATGAATTGATATTTTAAATTGAAATTTTGATTTTTAAATTTTATTGTGATAAATCATATGTTAAAATGATATAAAATGTGAAATTGTGAAGTCTAGAAATATGATTTATAAATTTAAATAACAAAAATTTGGAGAGTTAATGTTTCTGAAGTTATAATAAAACCTAAAATCTTATTAATAACATTTCCAAAAATGTTGTGGTTTTATGAGAGCATTTTTAAGTATCGTTGCTTTGAATTTAGCTATTGTAATAACGAAATATCTATTACGGCATTTTATAAATGCCATTGTTCTTGAACTAAACAATTTAGGAAACTATAAGCTACGATGACACTTTATAAATGCTGTCGTTGCTAAATTTGACAATGTTTTGAAATATTATAGATTTTAACACTGTTTCAGTTATATCTTAAAGTTTTAAATGATTTAACTTTTGAAATTGATTATTGGTGAAATTTAAGGGGTTTGAATATATTTTATATTAAATTTTGTATTTTAAGGAATTTAAATTGAATTTGAATTTAAGTGATGTTACTTTGTTATGTGTTAAATGGAATGAAATGAAATGAGATAAATGAATTTTTGAATGGAATTTTGAAATGTATTTTGTAATGATATTTGAAATAATAAATAAATGACATATTTGATTTACAAATGGTATTTAAATTTGAATTTGAATTCAAATAATGATTTGATAATGAGGTTTTGAAAGGATATGATATTTGATGATTGAAATGGTTTGGAAATGATTTAATCTTTATTTTGATAAAGAATGTGAATTTGAAATGATATTAGATTTTGATAATTTAATATTTGAAGTTTATATTAATATGAAAGGATATTCGGTTTACTTGTCATTCGGGTTTATTTTAATGACATTGAACTTTATTAAATGATTATTTCAAAGCTAAATAATATGAAAGTGAATTATATATATACACGGTATAATAACGTTTGGTTGTTAAAGAGACCGGGATCGGAAGTTGTCATACTCTCTGCCCACTCCGAAAACAACTTTAACAACTTTGTACGCGGTGGAGATTCCTGAATGAAGTAGGATGGTGGTGACATCCTTGAGTTATATTACATGGACCAAACTCTCATGAGTTTGCATAAGGTGGCTAAAACAGAAACGATCTCGGGCCAAGTGAGGTCATTCCTCCTATCGGACACATTTCTTCGATAATATACTCTTACTTGTGGTTGATTTGACGGTCATCCTCCAATTTTGATTTGGAAGTGTGCTCCGAGGTGGGCATATGTGGCTACTATATTAAGCCTGTGTGCGTAATTGGTATATCTACCCTGGCATTGCCTTGTGCGCATGTCACCTACCATAGCGAACCTTACTACGAGTTTGTTTTTCTCCTGTAGCCCATGGAGTATTTAGGGTAGTCTCCCGATCTGGAGATATGCTCATACTGGATGGACTAGTAGGACTATGACGTGTTGGGGGCTATATGGGTAACCGTTCAACGCTATTTTAAAGTAAGTTTATTTTAATGTAGACATTATTATAATAGCGCAATATTACTACATAGTAAATAGTTTAATGGATACTTAAAGGATGGACGCCCCCAAACATCGTTTGATGCATTCTGTTACTGTTCACTTGAGTTGATTTACAGTTCATAAGTATTTATGTCCTGACTCGAGTGTTTTGTGTTTTGCTTTACGCTCGAGTCAGATTGAGTGATTCAGCATTCAAGACTCACCTTCGGAGTTGGAGTTTTCTTGAAGATCCAACCATCTATTTTGCTTTCAGTATTCAGTGATTTCAGTGATCTATTCTGATATTTGTACCTGATGTATCTTGTTACTCTTCCATTGTGTTTTGTTTGACTCTGATGTATCTTACATATATAGTAGCTTCATGAACTACTATCTCTTTTAATTCCGCTGCGCTATTATTTACTCTGTATCTGTGATATGTGATGATTTATTTACTATATATTCTGATATTTGCCAAATTATATTAGCAATGCAGTATTTTGAGCAATTCAAGTCCGACATGTGCAGATGTGAATGGTTGAAAATATCAGGTCGTTACATTTGGTATCAGAGCTTTGGTAGCTCTAGGAAAAACTTAGCATATATGGTAAATGTATTTACAGAATCACTTTCATTCAAGTTTGAATCTCTTCGTTTTTGACTCGATTCCTTTGAATTTTGGAACATTCCCTACAGTTCGAAAATCCATTCGTGTCCCTTACTATTCATCTTCTTTTGATTCTAGAGTATCCCATAACTCCACTTTGAAAGATCTTTATAATGAGTCGGCGGTCCCGCCAATCTCAAATAGATTTGTAAAGGGGTGAAACTCCTTTACAACAACATCGATTCACCAAAGATTTTATATCCTTTGTTTAGATGCTAGTATCTCTTATAATTCCAAACTCTATCTCTTGAGATCGAATGTTGATTTACCTCAGAAATCCACATCGATCTTATTCTGTCACGGTTAACCGATTAAGGTTGCCCGCGATTTATATAAAGTTATCCATCTCCCTATTCTGTTATTTAATCATCTCATCTTTGTTTCCAACTTATCTTCAAATCATTCTAGAAGTGTATTTGTAAACTAATATTTAAAACGTTTATATATTGTGTTTCTTGAGGTTTTGATGTTGATTTGGGTTTCTGATCGATTCGTCTGATCAACGATATCGACAAGATTTCCAGAACACTTGAACAGAGCAAACTGACACAATATGCTTTTCAAATTCAGTAATGAAACAAATTTTATAAATATATTATAAATCATTTTTTGGATTTTTTAAAATTATTTGCTAAGAAATAATATTAAATTTTATATATCATTATTTCTTGTTTCATATATAAATAATTGAACTATAAAACATGGTTATAAATTTATTTGGAAATATAAAATGAATTTAAACAAGAATTTGAGAATTTAATTTCTAATGGTATCGAATCTTGTATTTAAGTTTTAAAAGGATTTATTATTTAAAGTATTTTCTAATAGAAATTTTGTTTCCAAAGAATTTTAAGGTTTAAAATTAGTGCTCTTTTCTTTGTCGCTGGAAAATAACTCCAGTGATGACTGCATCGTCATTGATATTCATTTTCGAGTATCAAAGTGAAGAGACCGTTGTAGTCTTGCTATAGTTTTATGTTGGGGAATTTAATTTATTTGAATTTCTAAAATAAGACTGGATTTATAACATATGTTGATATATGATTTCAAATTTGAATGGATACATATAGTATATATGCATTTATTTACCTCTAAATAGTCTGGAATTTATCGGAAATTTAATTCCTAAATTTTATCTTGAAAGATAGTTTTTAAGTATAATTTCAAGATTTGGATAAATATTCAAGCTTGAAATAATTAAATTGGAAATATTTATTTATATAATACACAATTTCATTTCAATATAACTTATCTTAATTTTCAGAAGTTGAATATGTAATTGGATAATGTACAATATAAAAGGATTTTATAAATAAATTTGAGTGGTTACAATAAATGTTATGCACTTAAATTTTAGTTATAAAAAGGATTAACGGAGGTAAATACAGAAAAAGGGGTAATGGAATAATTTACAACATAGAATGATGTTAAAGAAACTAAGAATAAATTTAAAGCAGTTATAATAAGTGTAAATATATTTATTGAGTACATTATGAGTATACTAAATGTTTTTTTAAATCCATGAATTTAGAGACTGTTAATTTAGGATAATTTGATGATAAGATAATGAAATTAGAGATAGTTAAGACTTATTTAACTTACGTAAAATCAATTATCAATTTAAGTTGAAATTTTCGTGGTTTCAAATTTATTATCTTATTTTGTTTTTCAAACTATCTTTTGGTTGTTCTTATTTTCCTTATCTTGCTACAGAATGGGGAGGCTATTGCTTATACCAGTCTGTTAAGAAATCTTTCTATAGTCTTTGACAATCTTTGGTACTCATTTTTGAATCTGAGCACTGCTTGCCATCCACAGACCATCGGTCAAACGGAAAGAGTTAATCGGATTCTCGAGGATCTTCTTCGTGTTTTTGATCATCTCCACCTTGTTAAACTTACCTATAACAACAGTTATCATGTATAACTTTAATCTTCTTGTCATCTTGTCTTAATCCTATTTCATTTTATATTTTTCTATGTTTTTTCGTACCTCATTTCTCTTCAGGGATGAAAAGTTTTGAGTGGAGGAGAGTGTAACAACCCTGTATTTTGGTGATTATTTTTATTTTTATATTTTAATTATTGTAAATTGCATTTTTAATTTAAAAACTTTATTTTATTTATTAGCATGAATAAATTTTGTTATTTTAAATATAATTTTGATTTTGATGTTAATTATAATTTCAAACTTGAATAAGGTGAATATTTTCCAAAAATGTGAATTTTGGTCAATATGGTCAAACTTTGACTTTTAAATTTAAAATTTAAAAAATTTAATTTTTGAATTTTATCTTTTAATATGAAAATAAATTAAATTTCCAGAATACTATTTTTTGTTTCGTTGAAATCCGATTAATATTGTGAATGTTATGCTTTTTACAATATTGTATGTAAATTCATTTATTTAATAAATTTGTCTATTTTAATTTATATAAATAATATTTTTGTTTGTTCTAATTTGGGTATATTTGTGTAACATGACATGTTATACATTTATTTTATTTTTAAAACGTTTTATAAGTTTTGTTATAATTTTCCAATGATAATTGTATATTGTTTCCAATTTTTAAAGTCTACTTTTCATTATTAAGCTATTTTCTTATTTAATTCTACTTTTCCTTAAATTGTTAAAAAAAATTTCATTTTATTTTGTTTAACTTTTTATTTTTATTTACTGAAATTTATTTGGTTTATTTTAATTCAAAAGAAATAGAAAAACAAAGACACAAAACCTTTCATTTTCCATTGACTTTTCATATACTTGTCTTTTCAATTTCCAATTTGCCTTTTTATTTTGAGTAGTCATTATTTTTCTTTTGTTTAGCCGTGTATCTCACTTCATTTTCACCCATGAAACATTTTAGTCCTCTTCCCCAAAACTCAAGGCAAGAGAAAAATTTAGAAATGGCTTCATCTCCTTCTTCATTTCTTATGTTTCATTGAATTTTTGTCTTGTTTCTTCTTGCTTTGCTCGGCCACTAGCCTCTCCACCATCACCACCGACCACATCACCACCATCTACAGTAGCTCTACCTCCTTTCCTCTGACCAAGACAAGGCCGTGGCTTCTTTATGATGCAAACCCCTCAAATTTGCAAAGCAACCCTTGAAAACAATGCCTAGAGCCACATACTTCACCTACCCCCTCTTCTATCACTTCGGCCACCCCCTTAGCCACCACCACCAGTAACTACATCACCTTTGGCCACTGCTACATTAGCTCCAGACCTGTACCTGATATGAACCCTAGTGGCCGAGCCTATATGTGGTCATAGCCAAGCCAAATGTTGCACAAAACCACTCCATTTTTGCCTTGACTAATTGCATCATTCCCCTTATAACTTCTACCATCATCACCACCTTGCTAGACGTGCTATATGATGCCATACCCGACCCAAACACACATCATGGCCGAGCATAGAGTCCCCTAAGGCCAAGCATTTGGAAGGATAAAAATAAGGTCTAACTATCTGCCCTCTGTTGCTTTTTATTTCAATTCATTTAAATTGTGTTTTGTGATATATATTCATGTATACATTGTCTTGTTTTGGTTGTTGCATATAAGATAATATCTTGGCTCTCTCTCTCATTTGAATCAAGTCATGTTGTGTCATGCCATATCGTGCTTTCTGGAATCTATTCGTGTAGTTTGATTTGCTAACTCCATCTTGAAAAGGCGAGTCCTTCTCACTCTGACAATTTACTTATGAAATAGTGAATTGATGACTAGTATTTTGTAAATTGAAAATGTTATGCAAGTAAATGATGATGATATGATGTGCTATGCTATGTTATTACCATGTTAACTCTGTTAATTATCACCCGACGTCCGATATTTAACATTATATTGTGACATTGACATGTTGGTTTATATTGTTTATGCATATATACACTACAAGTTTCCCTGTTAGAATAGAATCTCTATGGGTTGAAATGAAATATACCCGAATGGACTTTATAATAGGGAAAAATCGTTATCGGCTGAAATGAAAGGCCAAGGCGATTTTTATTGTATTTTATTTGGCTTGGGATTGCGGGTTTGAAATGATAGAAGTCGGGTTTTCATTTTTTAAATTGCGGATTGAAATGATATATATCTGTACCACTTGACCTAGGTTAGAAAATTATATACAGACCTCACGGTATATTTTTAAATGATTTTTCTTAATATATGAATTCTTAAAAGCATAAATTTTGATTTGAAATTATATATATATATATATATATATTGTGAAAGTTAAATATTAAGTTTTGAATTTGTGAATTTAAGTATGTAAATTTGAAGTAAATGTGAATTTTGACTTTTAAATTTATTTTTAAAATGTAAGTAAATAATGGAAATCTAATTTAAAGTTTTAAAATGATATTTGAAGTAAAATGTTAAGTTTTATTAAATTTATAAGTTAATAAACAGTGAAATTTTGACTTAATAAATGAATTGAGTTCTTAAATTGAAAAATTGATTTTTAAATTTTATTGTGATAAATCATATGTTAAAATGATAAAAAATGTGAAATTTTAAAGTCTAGAAATATGATTTATAAATTTAAATAACAAAAATTTGGAGTGTTAATGTTTCTGAAGTTATAATAAAACCTAAAAATTTATTAGTAGCATTTCCAAAATTGCTGCGGTCTTATGAAAGCATTTTTAAGTGCTGTTTTTTGAATTTTACTATGTTGTAATAACTAAATATCTATTATGGCATTTTATAAATTCCGTTGTTCTTGAACTAAACTATTTTGGAAAGTATAAGCTACAATGCACTTTATAAATGCTGTCATTGCTAAATTTGACAATGTTTTGAAATATTATAGATTTTAACACGGTTTTAGTTATATTTTAAAGTGTTAAATGATTTAAATTTTTAAATTGATTATCGGTGGAATTTAAGGAGTTTGAATATATTTTATATTTAGATTTGAATTTTTAAGGAATTTAAATTGAATTTGAATTTAAATAATGTCACTTTGTTATGTGTTAAATGGAATGAAATGAAATGAGATGAATGAATTTTTGAATGAAATTTTGAAATGTATTTTATAATGATATTTGAAATAATAAAGGAATGACATATTTGATTTAGAAATGATATTTGAATTTGAATATTTGAATTTGAATTCAAATAATGATTTGATAATGAGGTTTTGTAAGGATATGATATTTTGATGATTGAAATGGTTTGGAAATGATTTGATTTCTTTTTTGATAAAGAATGTGAATTTGAAATGATATTTTTTTTTGATAATTGAATATTTGAAGTTTATATTAATATGAAAGGATATTTGGTTTACTTGTCATTCGGGTTTATTTTAATGATATTGAACTTTATTAAGTGATTATTTCAACGCTAAATAATACGAAAGTGAATTTGATACGTATATACGTATACATGAGTTTTCAAATTTAGTTTGATATATCGTATATTAAAGCTTTGAATTATATTTAAAGATTTAGTTGTTTATTTTGTGGACCAAACCTATATTTGAAATTGATATGATTTGAAATGTTTTGTTGGGAAACTAAATTGAATTGAAGCTGATAGTTTGAATCAAATTAAATTGGAAATTTGAAGATTTGGGTTTAGTTGAATCAATTTATGAAATGTAAAGAATTAAAGGAATGTTTCATGATTTCAAATGTATGATTTCGAAAATTTATGATTTTCAAAGTGTAATGATTTCAAGTAATTTGGTTTCGAAAAAGTTATAACTTTTAAAGTATTATGATTTTTGAAAGGTGAATATATGTTTGAAATAGTAATGATAAACTATTTTGATTTGAATATAGTTTCAAAATAAAAAATGGCTTTGGTTTCGAGGTATAAACTACTTTGACTGAATAAATAGTTTTGAAATAAAAATGGTTTTGGTTTCGACGTATAAACTATTTTGAAAGGGATATAGTTTGAAAATGAAACGAGTTGATATTTTAAGTATAAACTATTTCGAAATGACCATGGCGTTATAATAACTTTTGGTTGCTAAAGAAACCATGATCGGAAGTTGTCATACTCCCTGCCAACTCCAAAAATCACTTTAACAACTTTGTACGCGGTGGAGATTCCGGAATGAAGTAGGTTGGTGGCATCGTCCTTAAGGTATATTACGTGGACCCAACTCCCGTGAGTTGGTATAAGGTGGCTAAAACAGGAGCGATCATGGGCTAATTGATGTCATTCCTTCTATCGGACACATTTCTTCGATATTATACTCTTACTTGTGGTTGATTTGATGGCCATTCTTCGATTTTGATTTCGAAGTGTGTTCCGAGGTGGGCGTATGTGGTTGCTACGTTACCACCGGCCCGTGTGTGCAATTGGTATATCACCCTCGCATTGCCTTTTGTGCCGTGTCACCTACCATAGCGAGCCTTACTACACATTTGTTTTTCTCCCATAGCCTATGGTGTATTTAGGGTAGTCTCCCGATCTGAAGATATGCTGATACTGGATGGACTACTGGGACTATTACGTGTTGGGGGCTATATGGGTAACCCTTCAATGCTGTTTGTAAGTAAGTTTATTTTACTGTAGACATTATTATAATAGCGCAATATTACTACATAGTAAATTGTATAACGGATCCTTAAAGGATGGGCGATCCCAAGCATCCTCTAAGTTACTGATGCATTTTAATACTGTTCACTTGAGTTGATTTACATTTCATAAGTATTTATGTCTTGACTCGAGTGTTTGGTGTTTTGCTTTACGCTCGAGTCAGATTGAGTGATTCAGCATTCAAGACACTCCTTCGGGGTTGGAGTTTTCTTGAAGATCCAGCCAGCTATTTTGCTTTCAGTATTCAGTGATTTCAGTGATCTATTCTGATTTGTACCTGATGTATCTTGTTACTCTTCTGTTATATTTTGTTTAACTCTGATGTACTATATATATATAGTAGCTTCATGAACTACTATCTCTTTTAATTTCGTTGCATTATTATTTACCCTATGTCTGTGATCTGTGATGATTTATTTACTATATATTCTGAGATTTGCCAAATTATATTTACAATGCGGTATTTTGAGCAATTCAAGTCCGACATGTGCGGATGCGAATGGTTGAAAATATCAGGTCGTTACACTCGTAGTGGTCTCGTATATAGATAAAAGTATGACAAGGCACGTGAGGCAATGCCCGAGATATGATACTACCGCATACATCCATCCCATATCGAGCTAAAGGGAAGTTATCCCAAAATAAAGGTGCACCAATAGAAACCAACATCAAAAGTAATAGTATGGACCAAGTCCAAGAAGAAATCGAAGAACGAATGTCAGCTAGAGGTAATTAGCCTCATTGCCCAATCAAGCCATCCTATTTTACTCACTTTAAATTGGCACAACTACCGAGGTCTATCGACCATCATTCTCTTTCTTCAAATCCACCAAAAGTATGCCAAGTTCAATCACTTCGCTCTGGAGTCTCCTCTCATACACAGTTTTTAAAGTGGTTTCAATATTGACAAAGAGTATGCCATCTATAATAACCAAATATCTTTTAGCACTAGTTGGTACTTTTACATTTTGAAAATGATTCATAATTGACATCAAAATATCATGTTCACTTCAAAATCAATTCATTTCAAAATCGTCATATTTTCTTCAAATATGTCAATTTCACTTGAAATATCATTTCATTCAAATTTCTCGATTTTACTTCAAAATTGAATTTCCATTTAAGTTATAACTTCATTTTAACCTAATTCACATTCAAATCAGCGATTTAAATATTAACATTCCAGCTTTGTATAGTTTGAATTTTTGGAAAATAGTTTGAATAGTTTAAATAGTTTAAAAGTTAATATAGTTTGATATAAAAAGGTTTGAGTATTGAAAATGATTTACATAATATTAGAAAATCAAATATATTTACATATTTAAAAAGATAGGTTTTTCAAAAGTTTAGATAATAAAATAATTTATTTCGAAAATAGCTTCAACTCAAAATATCTCTTTCCAGTTCAACAAATCTGGACCCAGTCCAAATTTCTATTTAATTGATTCAATTTAAAATCTCTCAATTTAAAATCATCTTCAATCTCAATTCAATTCCAATTGATTCAATTCCAATTCCAATTCAAATTAACTTTAATTTTAACTCTAATTCAAATTAATTTCGATTTTGAAACGTTCCTTTTAACTTCAATTCATGATTCGATTCAATGGTTTAAATTTCAATTTAATTCTCAATTTTAAACCACTTCAGTTAATATAAAGTTCTAGTTCAATTTCAGAATATCGACATAAATCATTTAGATTATACTTAACTTTGATGTTCAATTTGATGTTCAAATCTTTTAGAATAACTATTCTGAGTTAACGTTTGAAATATCCATTTAAATTACTGTACTTGGATTTATTTCAAAGTTTGATTAAAAGTTCAAATCTTTTAAACAAATCAATTACCATAATTTAAATTATATTTTAATTATAACTTAAAATTTCAAATTCAATTCTTTATACAATTCCTGTAAATAAATTTTAATTCCAATTTCAACATTTCTAGCTCAAATTTGAAAATATTTCAATTTCCATAACTTTGATTTTTATTTCTTTAAATGAAAATCATTTAAATAATTTCATACCAAAAAATTAAAAATCATTTAATTTAACCAATCCGATGTCCATGTATAATTTTCTATCCGATGGCCAAGTGATCAGTTATTTCAATTTAATTTCAGGGTTGGATATATATCATTTCAATCCAAAATAAGTGCCATAAGTATATATCATTTCAACATATTTCTTAATTTATTCAAATAAAATTCAAATAACAGTTTATATACTATCAAATAATATGCAGGGACGTCCAAATCATCCAAAATATCAACTAGTAGTCATACATCACATTTAACATCCAAAGTAGCCAATAAATGACAATAGTTAACCAATTATCAATAATCGAGAATTTATCCAGTATTTTAATTGCAATTCCAGTTTATCTGTCAATTTTAATTTCTATTAATCAATTAAAATGTCAATTAAATTACCAAATTATAGTTAATAAAATTAAATTACTTCATAATGTTAATTTAACGAACAAAAAAATATCTTAGTGCTTCATGAGCATTATAAAATACTCATCTTTTATTTGAAACTAAAAATATTTCAGCTTCAAATAAATATGAATCCAATTCCATATGATAGAAGATTCCGTTACAAACCCAACACGGCTTGTTTTTCCCAAAACGGGCCTCATACGAAAAAGATATTCAATTATAAACATTTGATAATTAAAAATTTAATTAAAAAATTTAAATAAAATATTAAACTATACCTAACAGCCTTCCTCCCTATGAACAAAACCAGGCCGCTATCGAACCCATGCTCGCAACCAATAACGACCGTGTGCACGACAGCCCAAGCCACCGGGCCTCGATCCGCCATCACCACAACGACTGCCAAAGCCTCCTACACCATCGCTAGAGGCAAGCTGTAATGATCCCTGTTTTAAGTCAAATTTAAATTGATAATTAAAATAAAATTTTGGATTAAATTGTGAATTAATTTGAATTTTCCAAATTAAATAGGACATGTTTTTATTTTACATAGATTGTAGATAAGAATTTGATTTGAAATTCAAAATTTAAATATCTTGTAAATATATTGGATTTAAAAATTCTATATTTTAAAATAAATAAAATATGTTTTGTAATTATAATATGTATATATATACACACCTTATGATTTGAAAGTTATATTTTGAATTTGATATAATAATTTTTCAAGAGTTATTTACGAATTAAAATTCTAATATGATGTATATATGTATAAAACATAACTAAGGATAATATATATATATATATATATTATGGCTGTTCATTTATTAATGTGTAATTAGATTTTATAAAAAAATCAATTTCTTTAAAAGTTATATATATATATATATATATATATATATATAGAAATGCATTAATAAAATATTAGAAATTTTATTAATAAAAAAATGATAAAACATATTTGAACATTAAAAGACAAGCGTAGGCATCTTAACATAAAATTGAACTAGTGTAAAAATGTTAAAATATCATTCAACGAATGTAAGTAATTTACAACATACAATTACAAGTGTAATAATTTTGATATGCAAAATAAACAAGTGTCATTGTCTTTTTATTTTCAAAAATATGAATCAAATTAAAACAAGTTATTTGTATATATATACATATCTCCTTCTCTTCTCAATACTTTACTTTGATGCAAAACTACAAGACTAGAAAACGAGGAAAACAAAACACAAACCTGAGAAGAAATATATACAAACCAGAAAAGAAAATTCAAAATCAAACAACAAAGATCAAAATCCAATTTCCAGTTTTCAAATCTTCAACCTGGGAGGAAAATTTGAATCAAACAAGTTTAACCTGAGGCTTCTATTTCAAATCAAAACATAAAGAAGCTCATATCAAAAATTCAAATTCCAGTTTTCAAAATTCAATTCATCTGAAACAAGAAAGGGTTCAACTCAGTGTAAATTCATCTCAATGGATCAACATAAACAAACAAGATCTGACGCAACTAAGATCAAAGAAAAGGAAATCAAAACCTGTAAACTAAAGAGAAGATCAATTCAATAACAATTTCAGTTGAGCAATTCAAAGATCAGAGCACTCAACTCAAATCAAGTACAAATCAAAATGATTTCCAGATCAAAGATCATCATCTATTTCCAGGCTTTTGCTTTTCTGCTTCAATTTCTAGGTTTTCAAAGTTTCTCTGCTTCTCTGATCCAGGTGAGCAAACTCCTATTTTTCTAAAAAGCTTAATATGTTTTGATATCTTAATGCATGTGATCATCCTTCAAATTTGATGTGAAATCTGTTTTCATATATAGATATATATATGAAGATATAGGTTCGCATGTCTGTACATTTCTTTAGTCTTAGTTTACAGGCTACAAAACCTGTTCGAAATTCAAAAATCCATTCCCCTATCTTTTTAGGCTTTGCTTTCTGAAAGTCAAATGTTTGTATGTAGGTAACATCAACTCTAAAAATAATTTCAAGTGAAAATACTTAGTGAATTTTTCAAAAATAATATACTGAAGTAAAAGTAAATCAAAGTCATAAATTCGATGTTCGCAATTCCTTGTTTTGAATTTATAACCTAATTCGAGTTGCAAAATGATGAACTTTCATGGTAAGATCAAAAAATTTAGATTTGAGAATCGTGTGGATTTTCAAGATGAATGGAACTATAAAAAATTGTCAATTCCGAATGATAAATAAGAAGTCGAGCTTCAGGCTTGATGTTAGAGGATGTTCAGGTAATGGAGTTTACAGAAAAATAATTGCTAATCTTTTAAGTGATCGTGGAATTTGATCGACGACATTGTAGGGTTTTAGCAGTTATTTTGGCCGAGGATGTTAACGAGTCGATTTCGTCGGCGATGGTGGATCAGGGTGGACCAGAGCAGAGGGAAGTGATGCGCAAGGTTATGGCGGAGCTCTGGACGGAGTCGCGAGGGTTCTCTTGACGTTACACGGTGGTGCGAGGAGGATTTCTTCGACTGGGTTGAGTTCGAGGAGGAGTCAACTTGCTCGATTTTGATTTGTAGTGTATATCGATGATCTGGGTGTTTGTGATGACTAAGGGTGTTGTCGACGACTCATTGACGATGGCATGGTTGATCGAAGGTGATCAGGCCGACCGTGAACATGCATGCATGCATTTGGATGATTGGGTTGTTGATCGATTTAGGAAGACGGATGTTACTCGGTGTTGAATTCGAAAAAGGATCGGGTCAAGCTCGTGTATTCGTGAGTGTGCTAACAGTTTTTAAAATTTTAAATTAAAAACAAGTTTTAAAAAATATAGATGAAGAGAGGCTTGGGTAGATAGGGTTTTTACTCGGGAATTCTGTAGATTTACTTGGGGGTTGGCTTGGGTATTTGATAGTTCGGACTTGGATTATTTTAATTTATTAACAAAGTTTTAAATTTTTAAATAAGGCAAGTTTAAATTAATTTCTTGATTAGTTCTTTTATATTTTAGCTAAGTTGGAATTAGTGAAGAGTTTTGAAATAAATTATTTTAAAATTAATTAAGTTTAAAAATATTTTAAATTATATAACCTTTATTTTTAAAATTTTATTTTTAAATAAACTTAACGTTATAATTAAGAAGTTAATCGAAAAGATAATTTTTTTTATTATATTAACTTTAAGATCTAAGTTGATTTATGGATTAAAAATAAATTTGTTTCAGAAAGTTAAATGTTTTAAAGATGGATTATTTTGGATTCAAAATAAATACATATTGAATGATTAATCAATGTGATCCCTAATTGTTTTTAAATGATATTTGTTAATGTAATAAATTAAGATAAATGGGTTATCTTAAGATTAAAGGGATTATTAATTTGAAATTTAATGATAATTACTTAATTAAAGAATAATTAAGTATTAATTAAGGATTAATTAATTTGTTAAGAGTTAATTAATTAATGATGAGTAATTAGAGAATGATTACTTAATGAAATTAATTAAGTTCAAATTACTTAATGTAATTAATAAAAGATTATTACTTAATGCAGTTAAGGGATAATTACTTTGTGTAATTACATTAAAGGATAATTAATGTAAGTAATTAAGGGAATACTTGAAGATAATTACTAAATGATCAAAGATAAGTAATTAATGTGATTATCTAATTAAGGAAATTAATTTAAGGATAATTAATTAAATTAAAAGTTAATTAATTAATGAAAGTAATTATGATTTATTAATTTAGGGTTAATTAATTAATGTAATTAATTAAGGATAATTAATTAAAGCATAATTAAATAATTAAAGATTAATTATTTAATGATTAAAGGTTGATTGATTTGTTAATTGAGATTGATTAATTAATAATTAAAGGTTGATTATAATTAATAAATGATTAAAGGATAAATGATTAATTAAAATGGTTTGTAATTAATTAATGTTAATTACCAGGATTAGTAATTTATTCATAAGTAATTAATATGATTTAAATTAATCATATGATTAATTAATCTTACTTCTGGATGTTTGTATTGTCTTGAATTCTTTTAATTGTTTGATATCCCTGATGTGTGATGTGCTATGATATGATTGAGCTGTGAACTATGATTTATTTATCTGTGATCAATTTACATATTTATCTGTGAATCTTTGAATTAAAGATAAATGCTATAAGGTTGTACCGCTTATCGATATTTTTGTGGTTAAATTGATGATGGTTGTGATATTGTATTATTGTGTGTTAAACCCGCAGACTACACCACACACAAATATGGATTTCACGAGGAATTTGTTAAGTCACATATATTTTAAATTTAAATATATTTTGTTTAAAAGTTGAATTTTGAATCCAAATGGTTTGGAAGTAAAATTGAGTTAAATTTGAAGGAAGTTTGATATGGAAATTTAGTTTGAATAAAATATATTTTGTTTAAGTCTTAATTTTTTTTCGAAATTATGGTTTGAAAGGATGATACAAGTTATACAATATATACGTGGACTTTAAACCATTTTGAAGTATACTGAGTAAATTATTTTGGAGGTTTGAATTTAATTCAAATAGAACTTGTCGAGAATACGGCAGTTCGCTGATTTTTCAATGTATACTTTGAAAGGCTATAACTTGAGAAAATTTAATCGGCTTTTCCCAGAACGAAAAGAATTTGTTTTCAAATAGCTTTCATATAAAGCAAGAACTTCCAATTCTTGTTGAACGGATTTCAAGTTGTTGGTAAATCAAATTGAAAATAGTTTTGTAAGATATAAATGAATCTTTGTGAAAGATTGGTGAACAATATTTCCAATTAAAAAGGATCTTAAGGGGTGAATCTTTGTTTTAAAAGATCGAAACGGGAATTTGTTTTAAACCATTCAAAAGGAAAGAATTTGTGCCAAAAATTGTGGCTTAACTAAGATCCCAATATATTCATATGGTTTTAAAATTTGCGCTCATTATTCGGTTAGGCAGAGAGAGGACTTTATGTCATAAAAACCCATTCTGAATAGTGATACGTCGTATTGGATAGCATTTGAAGACGGCAGTGAAGACCGGGTATTTTCGAAAGCAAAAGTATTACCTGTTGAATGTCTCTGCACCAAATGGCTCCGGTATAGATATTTATATCACCCTTTGTGATGGGGAGTTCGGACGTGATTAGGGATTATCCGAATTTGCAAGCGCTTCTTTTAAAGTGCCTTCGGTTCCGTTCGAACTCGGAATGGACTTGTATGATGTATTTCTTACATTACACTTTGAGATGTAAAGCTGGTTTCTATCAAATACATTTCTGTTCAGTAGTGGAGAATTTATTCTCTTAGTTTAACACCCTTCTCTGAGACATACGAGCTCAAAGGTTATGTAGTTGATATTTGCTAGTGATACATTCACAACTTGGTAATGTGGCATACTAAGTGCTGCTGATCATTTGTTGATCAAAGTGTGGCTTTTGTGAAAAGCGTAGCTTTATGGACGAGACCTCGTCGAACCTCACAACCCGAAAATGGTCCAAATAGGAAGAATGCGGCAAGGTTATGTGGGTCGCACCCTTTAGGGTATGTCTATTTCCTTCTGGAAAATGGTGGTATCATGGTATGCAACCCAGATATTTAACCTATGTGGTTGTTGGAATTTGTTGGTGTTTAGGATCCTCGAATAAAGGTGGGTAACCACCGGGGGATGGCATACTCATGTCAGTAGTTACCTAGTCACTGAGGTAACCCGGCCTTGTGTTGACAGAGAGCTGGTAAAGTTCTTGCGACGTCCCTCCAGAGCATACCCATGTGGTGGGGAAGTTCCTTAATGTGACCAATTGTTGGAAATCCAATTATCCAATATGCGCCTTGTATGGTTTTAGTTGTAGAACCGGCCATTTAACATGGTAGCTAGAGTAGGTATACTATAATGGTACGTATGCTGGCTAAGATTAATATTATACCTACAAATGTTTTCTGCACTATGCACTAATAATAACATCAAAAGGATTTTGCGTATCAAGCATGTTTGACCATCACAAGGACAAATCTCCCCCAAGTGTGCGATTGCATTGTGTGTGCGCCAAGAGACCTTATGGTAGTTTCGTTTTCCAAAAATCATAGCGGATTTCATTTTTATTTCTTTGTTCAAATTCAAACTGTTTTTGTTTGCTCACACCAGTCCTATGACTGACCTATAGTTTATTGTTCTCTTTCTAAACTCTGGGTGCCCACAATTTTCCACACAGGCAGCCTAGGGTCAGGTTTCTAGATAGTCAGCTAGTAGGCGTAGATTCGATATCCTTCAATCATTGGAGTCTTTGGTTTGGCGGTCGCATTGTGTTTCACTTTAGCTTGATGGTGGATCAAGCTTATTGGATTGGAGTCTTTGGAGCTTTGGAGTTTTGGCATTGGATGTGCAATCTGTTGGATTTTCTTTCCCTCTTGAAGATCATGTTGGAGTTGATTTTTTTCCGCTGTTGTGTATCTCTGATATAGGTTTATCATTTCATTTGTATCATTGTTGTATCAAATGTTGTGTATCAATAAAATTTCCTTTCTGTTTCCGCTGTGATGTATCATCTAATGTTGTTATAAGCTTCGGCGAACCAGACTCAACGTTTGAATCTACGTCATTCGAATACGGGTGATTATTTGGGTGTCGATTTTCGAAGGTCGAGTCTGGGTCGTTAAGTTTGGTATCAGAGCTAAAGGTTGAATAAGAACTTTAGCTCAAGAGTATAACACGTTAGGTGACTCATTAGAGATAGGGATATAAATGCCCTAGAATGAGTAACGCTAAGGTATCTATCTGAATGCCTCAATTAATTCTCTTACTATTCACTGATAGTAAGAATGAATGCAAGAAGAGGACGAGGTAGGGGACAGCGGAGTACCACTACAAATAGTCAATACCCTGTAACAACATGGAACAACTTTCTCTATCAATCTCTTTTGATCATCAAACTTCCAATTCTTTGAAGGCTTCGTGGCAGCTACAAGAAGAAGCTTTGGTGTGTAGTCGCCCGACGAATCATTGTAGGTAAGTTCCTATTCTCTTTGTCAGTTTTTTATCAATCTTTTCGTTTTAACTTTAATAAATTTGAAAGTTTTATTGGAATAAATTGGTTAACAAAATATGAAAATGACTTGTGTTGTATCCGTTCGTTTATTCTTTGGAGTCCAGATATATTCAATGAGTGGTTAGTTATCCTTCGGACTAACCAATGCCCCTGCATATTTCGTAGACTTGATGACCCGAGTATTTCATGAAGTGTAGAACAAATTTTTCTCGTAATTATTGTTGATATTCTGATTTGGTAAGCCAAATATAGAATAGATATTCGGTTTGATCTGGTGAAATATTTCTTTATCTGTTTTTTGGTTGCCTCACTTTCTAGTAAATTACGGGGAAGAAATTTTCTTAAGGGGGAATTTGTAATGATCCCAGCTTCAAGTCAAATTTAAATTGATAATTAAAATAAATTTCTGCATTAAATTGTGTATTAATTTGAATTTTCCAAATTAGGTAAGACATGTGTTTATTTTACATAGACTGTAAATAAGAATTTGATTTGAAATTTAAAATTTTAATATCTTGTAAATATATTGGATTTAAAAATTCTATATTTTAAAATAAATAAAATTTGTTTTGTAATTATAATATGGATATACACACACACACACACACACACACACACCTTGTGATTTGAAAGTTATATTTTGAATTTTGATATAATAATTTTTCAAGAGTTATTTAAGAACTAAAATTCAAATATAATGTATATATGTACAAAACATAACTAAGTATAATATATATATATATATATATATATATATATATATAATATATGTGTTCATTTATTAATGTGTAATTAGATTTTATAAAAAAATCATTTTCTTTAAAAATTATATATATATATATATATATATAAATGCATTAATTAAATATTAGAAATTTTATTAATAAAAAAATGATAAAACATATTTGAACATTAAAAGCCAAGCGTATGCATCTTAACATAAAATTGAACAAGTGTAAAAATGTTAAAATACCATTCAACAAATGTAAGTAATTTACATCATACAATTGTAATAATTTTGATATGCAAAATAAACAAGTGTCATTCTCTTTTTATTTTCAAAAATATGATCAAATTAAAACACGTTATATATATATATATATATATATATATACATACATATATATATACATACACACACACACATTTCCTTCCCTTCTCAATATTCTTTACTTTAATTCAAGACTACAAACCTAGAAAACATAAACCAGGAAATCAAAATACAATCCTGAGAAGATAATATATACAAACCAGAAAAGAAAACTCAAAATTAAAACCGCAAAGATCAAAATCCAATTTCCAGTTTTCAAATCTTCAACCTGAGAGAAAACTTTGAATCAAACAAGTTCAACATGAGGCTTCAGTTTCAAATCAAAACATAAAGAAGCTTAGATCAAAAATTTCAAATTCCAGTTTTTCAAAATTCAATTCATCTGAAATAAGAAAGGGTTCAACTCGGTGCAAATTCATCTCAATAGATCAAAATAAACAAAGCAAGATCAGATGCAACTCAGTTCAAAGAAAAGAAAATCAAAACCTGTAAATTAAAGAAAAGATCAATTAAATAACAATTTCAATTGAGCAATTCAAAGATTCGAGCACCTCAACTCAAATCAAGTACAGATCCAAATGATTTCCAGATCAAAGATCACCATCTATTTCCAGGCTTTTGCTTTTCTGCTTCAATTTCAAGGTTTTCAAAGTTTCTCTGCTTCTCTGATCCAGTTGAACAAACTCCTATTTTCTTAAAAGCTTAATCTATTTTGATATCTTAAAGCATGTGATCGTCCTTGAGAATTGATGTGAACTCTGTTTGCATATATAGATATATATATATATATACATGAAGATATAGGTGTGCATGTCTATACATTTCTTTATTCTTAGTTTACAGGCTACAAAACCTATTCGAAATTCAAAAAAATTCATTTCCCAATCTTTTTAGGCTATTCTGAAATTAAAATGTTTGTATATGGGTAATATCAATTCTAAAAATAATTTCACGTGAAAATACTCGGTGAATTTTTCAAAAATAATATATTGAAGTGTAAATAAATCAAAGTCATAAATTCGATGTTCGCAATTCCTTGTTTTGAATTTAACCTGATTCGAGTTGCAAAATGATGAATTTTAATGATAAGATCAAGATTTTTAGATTTGAGAATCGTGTGGATTTCCGAGTTGAATGGAACAGTAAAAATTGTCAATTACCAACGATTAATTAGAATTCAAGCTTCAAATTTTAATGATAAATTCGATGTTCAGTTGATGGATTTTACAGGAAAAATGATCGCTAATTTTTTAAGTGATCGTGGAAGTTGATCGACGACATTTAGGGTTTTAGCAGCTGTTTTAGTCGAGGATGTTAACGAGTCGATTTCGTCGTCGATGGTGGAACGGGGTAGACCAGACCAAGGGGAAGCGATGCATAAGGTTGTGGCAGAGCTCTGGACTAAGTCGCGAGGGTTCTCGTGACGTTACATGGCGGTGCGAGGAGGATTTCTTCGACTAGGTTTAGTTCGAGGAGGAGTCAACTCGCTCGATTTTGATTTCTAGCGTATATCAATGATCTGGGTGTTTGTGATGACTAAGGGTGTCGTCGACAACTTGTTGACGATGGCGTGGTTGATTGGAGGTGATCAGGCTGACCGTGCACGTGCACGCGTAAATTTGGGTGATTGGGTTGTTGATTGATTTGGGAAGATGGATGTTACTCGGTGTTGAAGTCGAAAAAGGATCGGGTCAGGCATGTGTATTTGTGAGTGTGTTAACAGTTTTTAAAATTTTAAATTAAAGAAGTTTTAGAAAATATAGAAAAGAGAGGCTCGGGTGGATTAAGTTTTTACTCGGGAATTCTGTAGATTTTCTCGAGGGTTGGCTCCAGTTTTTGATAGTTCGTGCTCGGGTTAGTTTAATTTAATAATTAAGTTTTAAATTTTTAAATAAGGCAAGTTTAATATAATTTCTTGATTAGTTCTTTTATATTTTATCTAAGTTGGAATTGGTGAGGGGTTTTGAAATAAATTATTTTAAAATTAATTAAGTTTAAAAATGTTTTAAATTATATAACCTTTATTTTTAAAAAGTTTATTTTTAAATAAACTTAATGTTATAATTAAGAAGTTAATCGAGAAGATAAATTGTTTTTTATTATGTTAACTGAAAGTTCTAAGTTGATTTATGGATTAAAAATAAATTTGTTTCAGAAAGTTAAATGTTTTAAAGATCAATTATTTTGGATTCAAAATAAATATATATTGAATGATTAATCAATGTGATCCCTAATTGTTTTTAAATGATATTCGTTAATGTAATAAATTAAGATAAATGGGTTGTGTAAAGATTAAAGGGACCATTAATTTGAAATTTAATGATAATTACTTAATTAAAGAATAATTAAGTATTAACTAAGGATTAGTTAATTTGTTAAGAGTTAATTAATTAATGATGAGTAATTAAAGAATGATTACTTAATGAAATTAATTAAGTTTAAATTACTTTATGTAATTAATAAAAGATTATTACTTAATGCAATTAAGGAATAATTACTTTTTGTAATTACATTAAAGGATGATTAATTAATGAAGGATAATTAATGTAAATAATTAAGGGAAATTAATTACTCGAAGATAATTACTAAGTGATTAAAGACAAGTAATTAATGTGATCAATTAATTAAGGTAATTAATTTAAGGATAATTAATTAAATTAAAAGTTAATTAATTAATGAAAGTAATTATGATTTATTAATTTAGGATTAATTATTAATGTAATTAATTAAGGATAATTAATTAAAGGATAATTAAATAATTAAAGATTAATTATTTAATGATTAAAGGTTGATTGATTTATTAATTGAGATTGATTAATTAAAAATTAAAGGTTGATTAATTTATCATTAAAAGTTAACTAATAAATGATTAAAGGATAATTAATTAAAATGGTTTGTAATTAAATAATGTTTATTAACTAGGATTAGTAATTTATTCATAAGTAATTAATCTGATTTGAATTAATCAGATGATTAATTAATCTTACTTATGGACGTTTGGATTGTATTGAATGCTTTGAATTGTTTAATATCCCTGATGTGTGATGTGTTGTGATATGATTGAGCTGTGAACTGTGATTTATTTATCTGTGATGAACTTACATATTTATGTGTGAATCTGTGAATGAAAGATAAGCGTTATAAGATTATACCGCTTATCGATATTGTTGTGCTTAAATTGATGATGGTTGTGATTTTGTATTATTGTGTGTAAAACCCCTGGACTACACCACACATACACAAATATGGATTTCACGAGGAATTGGTTAAGTCACGGATATGTTAAATTTAAATATTATTTTGTTTAAAAGTTGAATTTTGAATCCAAGTGGTTTGGAAGTAAAATTGAGTTAAATTCGAAAAGCTTTTGGAAAGGAAGTTTGAAATGGAAATTTAGTTTGAATAAAATATATTTTGTTTAAGTTTTGAAATTATTTTGGAAATTATGGCTTGAAAGGGTGATATAAGTTATACAATATATATGGATTTCAAACCATTCTGAAGTATATTGAATTAATTAATTTGGAGGTTTGAATTTAATTCAAATAGAACTTGCCCAGAATATGGCAGTTCGCTGATTTTTCAATGTATACTTTGAAAGGCTATAACTTGAGCAAATTTAATCGGTTTTTCCTGAAACGAAAAAAATATAAAGAAAGAATTTCCAGTTTTTTTTTTGAAAGGATTTCAAGTTGTTGGTGAATCAAATTGAAAATAGTTTTGAAAGCTATGAATGAATCTTTGTGAAAGATTGGTGAACATTGTTTCAAATTAAAAAGGATCTTAAAGGGTGAATCTTTTTTTTAAAAGATCAAAATTGGAATTTGTTTTAAACCATTCAAAAGGAAAGATTTTGGGCTAAAAATTGTGGCTTAACTAAGATCCTAATATATCCATACGGTTTTAAAATTTGCGCTCGCTATTCGGTTTAGCCCGGAGAGGATTTTATGTCATAAAAACCCATTCCGGGTAGTGATACGATGAATTGGATAGCATTTGAAGATGGCGTTGAAGACCGGGTATTTTCGCAAGCAAAAGGATTACCTGTCGAATGTATCTGCACCGAATGGACCCGGTATTGAGATTTATATCTCCCTTTGTGATGGAGAGTTCGGACGTGATTGGGGATTATCCAGATTTGCAAGGTCTTCTTTTGAAGTGCCTTCCATTCCGTTCAAACCCATAACGAACTTGTATGGATGTATGTCTTACGTTAGACTTTGAGATGTAAAGTTGGTTTCTATCAAATACATTTCTGTTTCGGAATTTATTCTCTTAGCTTAACGCCCTTCTCTAAGACGTACGAGCTCAAAGGTTATGTAGTTGATATTTACTAGTGATACATTCCCAATTTGGTAATGTGGCATACTAAGTGCTGCTAATCATTTGTTGATCAAAGCATGGCTTTTATGAAAAGCATAGCTTTGTGGACGACACCTCATCGAACCTCACAACCCGGAAATGGTCGAAAGAGGAAGAATGCGGCAAGGTTATGAGGGTCGCGCCCTTTAGGGTATATCCATTTCCTTCTGGAAAAGGGTGGTATCATGGTATGGAGCCTAGATAATTAACCTATGTGGTTATTGGAATTTGTTGGTGTTGAGGATCCTCGGATAATGGTCAGTAACAACCGGGGGATGACATACTTGTGTCAGTAGTTACCTAGTTACGGAGACCCGGTCTTGTGTTGGTAGAGAGCCGGTTAAGTTCTCAGCACGTACCTTCAGAGGCGTACCCATGTGATGGTGACCATTTGTTGGAAATCAAATCATCCAATACACGCCTTGTACGGTTTTAGTTGTACAACCTGCCGTTGAACATGGTAGCTATAGTAGGCATACTATAATGGTACGTATGCTGGCTAAGATTAATATTATACTTGCAAATGTTTTCTACACTATGCACTAATAATAATATCAAAAGGATTTTGCGTATCAAGCATGTTTGACTATCATAAGAAGAAATCTCTCCCAAGTGTACAATTGCATTATGTGTGCGCCGGGAGGCCTTATGGTAGTTTCATTTTTCAAAAAGCATGGCGGAATTCATTTTTATTTCTTTTGTTCAAATTTAAACTGTTTATGTTTTCTCACACCAGTCCCATTACTGACCTGGAGTTTATTGTTCCCTTTCTAAACTCTGAGTGCCCATAATTTTCCACACGAGCAGTCTAGAGTCTGGTTTCCAAATAGTCAGCTTGTAGGCGTAGATTCAATAACCTTCAATCTTTGGAGTCTTTGGTTTGGCGATCGCATTGCGTTTCACTTCAGCTTGATGGTGGCTTGAACTTATTTGATTGGAGTCTTTGGAGCTTTGGAGTTTTGGCATTGGAAGTGCAATCTGTTGGATTTTCTTTCTCTCTTGAAAATCACATTACAGTTGATATTTTTCCAATGTTGTGTATCTCTGATATAGGTTAAACATTTCATTTGTATCATTGTTGTATCAAATGTTGTGTATCAATAAAATTTCCTTTATGTTTCCACTGTGTTGTATCATCTAATGTTGTTATAAGCTCTGGCGACACAGACTCAACGTTTGAATCAACGACATTCGAATACGGGTGATGTATTTGGCTGTTTATTTTCGAAGGTCGGGTCAGGGTCGTTAAACGAGCCCCTCCCGCACCACGTTCGCCACATAAAACGTGTAACCATCAAGGCAGAATTCTAACGAATACAAGACTATTCATCTCATACCCGCCGGTGGATGTGTAGAGCTCATCGAGCTCTACAGTTTTTCTTTTGGGGTCGAGCGATTTTATTGAATAGGTTGGAGAAACCAAGAGGAAAAAGACATGCTATTTCGGCCATTAATCGATAAATGAGAAAGCGGCCGATGTATATCTCTAGGGTTACGCGAAAGAGGGTTTTATATAGGAAATTACAAAACACTATTCACACCACAAATTTTCCAAACTCCAAATGATGCATGCTGCCTGGCATTCTATATGTTATACCCCTATTTCGAACACATTGGAACTAGTTTCGAAACCTAATTATTTCATATTTAGAAGATAACATTTCAAAATCTGTTTATTTTAATTAAAGTTTTGAAAATAAATCCTACGCGTTTCAAGCTCACATGACCAAACAATAAGTCTGATCGCTACAGAACTAGAAATCCTATAATAATTCACTATTATGGATCCGATGAAGCCGGTTCGTCGAAATCCGGACAGTGGCCAAAATGGCTATTTTCACATGTTGATTAAAACAAATAATATTCAAAATTTATTTATTTATTTTAAATTCAATTTTAAAAACTAAAAAATTTCATTCATAATTAAAAATATTGAGATCAACTCTCGACATCATTTTCATTCATGTAACGAGCCATAAATTTTAACGATTGAAATAACATAATTAAATAAATTTTTCATGAAAATAAACAACAAAAATTTTGAAATGAAAATTTGATATTTGGTATGGGTCTATTTAATCATAGCAAATGACAGATTTTCATGTAAATTTGTTTGGTTGTTAAATTTCAATTGAAAGGTTTAAAATCAGTTGAAATTTAATGAAAATAAAATATGTAAATATGAATATTTTTATATAAGAAAAATGTAGAACATTTTCTGACTGAGACATCATAGTTCGTTTCGTCAAATTTGGACAGATCTAGCTCCGTTTTATATTATTTTCGGCGTTTCAGCGGCAATTTTGGCAGCGAAAATCGAGTTTCGATAGGAGGGTCGTGTCACTCACATCTGTTTATCATTCTGTTTGTCTCATCGTGCTGATCTCCATAGTATATTTATTTTTGCAATTTCGCTGTCTGGTACACGACGAAATCTGCGAGATGGTTAGCCGTATCGGTATGCGTTTGAGTCTTTTGGGCTTTCTGTGTCCTTTCTGTTGTCCATATGGTAAATCTAATAGCCACTTGACATAAATATTTCCTGAATTCAATGGTTGGCGTTTTCTTTTCCTACCGGTTGCTTTTATTTGCTAGTTCCTTTCTAATTCTCAGTCTCTCCTTTCTCTTCCTCTTTTGTTTTGCCATATTTTATAAAATATATAAGATTGCGTTCGTATCCGCTCTTCGACCTTCTTCATTGCCTAACTACCCACCCCTCTCTACTCACCCTTCTTTTACTTGTGAGCCAGCCACCTAGTCCAAACCTCTTCCCTCAACTCCTCCCATTCGCAACTCAGTCGCCATCATCCCCTTGTCCTCTGCCACCAAACTCGCCAACAACTAAGTCCACCATCCTTCCCTCCATCTCCCACTATAGGCCGAATAACCCACCACCCGACGACACCACCGAGCCTAACTTTCTTCCTATATAGCCTACCCTACTCCTCCACAACATGCTAACTCTCCCTTCCTCCCTCCATTTCTTTTCCCTTTCCATAGCCCAATCCCATACCCTTGCTTCCCGAATGCCTGAGCCTGCCAAACAACAACCACCATTCTACCATTTTCCCAACACAACTACAGACAACCTTCTTCGCCACCTGAACCGCCAAAACAACACCTCCATCCTCCACACCAGATCTCCAACGCACCACGCTCCAACAAAGACGGCCATGCGACCCGCATAGCAGCAGCATATATATGTTATATATTTGTACAAATATGCTCACATATATATGGTTCTATGTATATATATACACACAAATATATATATATATATATATATGTATGTATATATTTATGTATATATATATATATGTATATATTTATGTATATGCTTGCAGCATCATCTTCCCATTTCAACCTTCCTTCTTGTATATGTGTGTGTGTGTGTGTATATAAACAAGTGAAATATATACTATGTTTATTTATTCATTGATTTCAAGTCTTGTTCCTTTGCTTCGTGTATGCCGCAGTCCGAAATATGTCGCAGCCTTCTCTGATTGCTTTGTCTCTTTTCTGTTGTGTGTGCGTACCGCGTGCACAAGCCTATGTCCGTTTGCTTATCATCGATGTTTCTCAAGCCTTGAAAGGTGAGCGATCACTCAAAATTAACATTCTTATGTTTAGAAAATTTATTTCACATGAAATGACGATTGAAATATGTGGTTAAATTTGAGTTGTAGTTATATAATTATTGAATATGATATGTTATTATTTAAATTTGTTAACCTAAGACATGACACCATAACCTATTTGTATATATATTAAATTTAAATTGTTAATGATTATATATGTTTGTAATTGATACGTTATGCTATTTTATTTTATTCTCACTCTACAAGTTCCCTATTAGTTTAGGAAATCGCAATGGGTTGAAATGATATATACCCGAAAGATATTATAGATTAGGGAAAAATCGTTATGGGTTGAAATGATAAACCTAAGTGATTTTATTGATTTTGAAATTTTAGGATTGCAGGTTGAAATAATATATATCCGTAAATTTAAATTATTGCAAATTAAAATGACAAATATTCGTATCACCTGAGCATAGGTTAGAAAATAATACACGGACACCGTTGGTCTATTTTTAAATGATTTCCAAATTTTTAAGAAAAGAAAATATCGGTGTTTTGATTTTTGATATAATATAAAGATTTTGTTTTCAAATTGTAATATGTGATTTAATGAATATTGATTTTTAAAATATAATATAAGGATTTTTATTTTAATATGTGTATAAAATTTAGATTTTAAACAATATGTTTTGGAAATTTTAAAATTATAAATTAAGTTGTGAAAAAGTAAATTTAGGGATTTACTTATATTTTTATTTTTTTAAATATATAAAATAAGATTTAATAAATTTTAAAATAGATTTAATAATAGAATTTAATACAATAATTTTAATAAAAATTTCATTTAACTAATATATAATATGTTTTAAAATATTTATTTAAACTTTATATTAATATTTTTAAGTAGATTTTGTATTAGATTTAGTAAATAAAGCGGGAAAGATAAATTAAAGTGGATTTGTGATTTAATTCATTTATGAATCGAAAAAGAAAAAAGATTTGATTTGAAAACTTATTGATTTGAGTTTTTAAAGATACGATTTTATAACTTGATTTAATTAAAGGTGCTTAAATAAATAATTTTAAATTTAAATAAAAATTGAATATTTAATATTGATTTAAAATTGAGATTTTGTTTAAATGTTATTAAAAATGATTAATTGAATATTTTCAAATTTAAATAAAATTAAAGTCGAATTTGGAAATATAAATTAGATTTATCAGATTGAGTTATTGTTAATTGTTTGAATATTTTAAACTTTAAAACCTATTGAATTGGAAGTGGTTTAAATTTGTAGTTCAAACCTGTACTGAAATCAATATAAATAAAAATGGTTTTAATGAGAATTTGAATTTAACCTTTAACCCTTAACCTTTTCATTGAAATTGTTGAACTGAGATTGATTTTGATTGAAATTGTTGAATTGAGATTGAATTGAATTGATTTATGAAATTGGAAGAAATTTTTTTAATTCGAAACTATTTTCTATATGAACTCTTCTAATGCAAAAACTATTTTTAATATATATATTTTAATATATAAACTATTTTTAATATATAAACTATTTTAATCTATAAATTATTTTTTTATATAAACTATTTTTAATGTGTAACTATTCCAATATGTAAACTACTTTCAATATTCAAACTATTTAAGTTGGAACTGTTATGATGTAAAGTGAATAATGATTTCGAAAGTGATATGTTCTTGAAATGAATATGATATTTGGATATGAAATATGAACTAATTGAAATGAAAATGACCATGATGTGAAATAAGCGTTTGGTTGTTAAAGTGATCGGGATCAGTTATTGTCATACTCCCTGCCAATACCGAAAACCACTTTAACAACTGTGCAAATGGTAGAGATTCCACACGAAGTAGGATGGTTTGGCGAACGACTGTATGAGATATGAACGTAGCTCTGACTCCCTCGAGTCAACTTGATATGGCTATAGCAGGAGCTATATCGGGCCAAGTAGGATTGCTCCCCCTATCGAGCACATTTCTTCGAAATCATATCTATTACTTTGCGATTTGATTGGTTACATCTTTGATCTGGGAGCGTGTCTCGAGGTGGGCGGTATTAGCTCCTATGCATTACCACAGGTCCGGGAGTGCAAAACGGCAGTATCCTACCCTGTGCATTGCCTCGCATTCCTAGTCACATGCCTTATCACGCCCTCTACGAGTTTGGTTTATGTAGTACACTATGGAGTGCCCATGATAGTCCTCAAGTTTACGGAGGAATTACGGTACTGTATAGACTATGACATTTATATAAAAATATGTTAAGGGGGATATAGGTAATGCCTTAACATTATTTTAATATTTTACTTTGCTATAGACATTATCTATGTAGCGTATTGTACTATGTATGTAGATAGTTTCACGGATCCTTAAAGGATGGGAATCCCAAAAATCTTTTAAGTTATACTGCATTTCACTTGAGTTGATTTACTTGCATAGGAATGTTAATCCTCACTCGAGTGTTTTGTGTTTTGCTTTATGCTCGGGTCAGCCTGAGTGTCACAGCATTTGAGATTCGCCCTTGGAGTTTAGAGCTTTGCTTGGAGATTTGTCTTTTATCAATTTAGCTTTTCAATTATTTCAGTTATTTCCTGTTTTTTATGTTCAGACTTGTCAGTTGCTTTAGTATTAGTGACTCTTATGTACTTTGTTTTTTCTATTGTATTTGTTTCAGACATTGATGTTTCTATAGTTGCTTCATGAACTATTATTTATCTATTTCACTGGTTATTGTTATATAACTCTGGGTCTGAGATTCTGTGATCGATTGATTTACTGAATATGTTAAGTTTTGCCAAATATAAATTAACATTCTGTTGTTTTGAGCAATTCAAGGCTGACATGTGTGGATGATTGTTAATTTGAATAGTTCGAAACAATTGGTCGTTACAAATCATATTAAATTCAAGATTCGATTATTTAAATAATTACAATATTAAATTCAAACAATTTTAATTGTCCAATGAATCACCATATTTTAAATATAAGTTTTTTAACTTATAATATTTAACTTTTTAAAATGAATTCAAATAATAAAACAACTACTACAACTTAGTACCACTTCATATTTTAAAGTATTACAAGAATCCAATTTCGATGAATTCCAATATCAGGATTTCAAATGAATTTTAGTCATCAAACAAATATTTTATCTTCGTCTAAATAAGTCGACATTTATTATTCAATTCCAGCTATTAATTATAAACACATTCAATATATTGAACTTCATTTCAATAATTGTTATTACCTAAATCTTTGAAATTGGTTATTTCAAAATTTTATTCAAGTTCATATTAAATATATTACATAAGCAAAATATAAATTTTTGTTTCTAACCATTTTTATTCAATAATTGTATTAAATTTAAGAATTTAAAATAGTTAAAATACGGGTCGTTACATTCTCCCTCACTCGAAACTTTTCGTCTTCAAAAAGGGGCTAAAGAAGGAATTTAACATGCGGTATATTTTACTCAAAATAATCAACTTATAAAACATAAAATATATTTGAAAACTTTTACTACACTTTTGCTAGGCCACTCTGATATCGGTTTTATAGAAAATTACAACTTATTTACAAAACAAGTTATAGAATTTTAAAATCTCAAAAAATTTCTAACACCCGGATTTACGAAAAATTTCTACAGCATCTCCTTTGCACGACTTGATCATAAAAATTTTACAATAAAAATATATATCATAAATATACCTAATAAATATCTCATCTCAGTGGTGAGGTACCCTATACGGAAAATATTAAAGTGCGGTATGTAACCCGAGATATGTACTATTATTATTAATACGAGCGAGCTCACTCATATTAAGCAAGAAAAAGCAAATCAAATTTGTGTTTACGTCCAAACAGCCTTCATACGTACCTATCTAAACTCAATTTAGAGTATTAGTCACTTATAAAAGATATAGAAACATGTATAAGTTTAATATAACCATATAACATGAACCCTGAATCCAAACCATAAACATAAGCACCAATCACAACAAAACAATCAGATGCAGCCAATAGCAGTTATAACAGTAATTTGCAACAAAAGAAATCATTCAACAATTAATATACATCTAATTAATACAAATTATATTAATTTACATTATCCAATGTCAATATTTAATTTACACACTTCGATTCTTGTTAACATCAAATTTTTATTATTAGTTAATTGGTTTGCTTCATATTTATTCACATTTATTTCATTTATGTTTAAATTTATTCAAATTCCAATTATTTCACTTTTTTGTTAATATCACATATTTCATATCAATTATTTATGGACCATTTTATAAATCATTTCATTTAATGTTTTTATTGAATTTTATTTCATTAGCACTTAGTATATTCTCTTTAATACTAATATCATTTATAACCCATTTCATAAAACCATTTAAGTTTGTTATAAACATTTTATAAGGAATAACTCATGTTAATTATTGTTACTTCATATCTTAATTTTATATTAATTCATTGATCCACTTCATTAGTTCATTTCATTAATTCATGTCATTAACTTTACTTAAGTAATTTTATTTTATAACTCAAATTCTTATTAATAAATTTTATTTTTATCACAATCAATTCCATTTGACTTTTCTTTAGTTAATTTTAATCTTATAATTCATTTCATTAACTTATTTCACGTTCAATTTGTGAACATTCAATTTATTAAAATTCATTCCATTTGTATTCAATTTATTTACATCCAATTTAAATCAATTCAATTACTCACATAAATTTTTCTTACCCCGTTTACTCTTATTCAATTTCTTTCACATCTAATTTGCATTTCAATTTATAATTCAAGTTCGTATTCATTCTGTTAATTCATTTTATTGCTAAAGTAGAACTAATTCACTTTAATAATTCATCTAGTTTCATTTAAATCCAATTCAATTCATTAATCTTTATTAAGTTAAACTTAATTTCATTTAATACATTACTTGGCTTATTTAACTTTATTTAAGTTAAATTTTTCCTCCTTTTATCATTCACATTCAAAAAATTTAAAATTTGTTTTTAGCTTAATATTTCTCAATCTATAAGTTATACAAACTTATTCACTTAAAATTTCATTTCATTATTTTACCTAATTCATTTCAAATACAACTCTATTTTATTTAAGTTTTGTTGAGTTAAACTTAATTTTATTTACATTATTTCACTAACACGATTTATTTAACCTTTCTTCAATTAATTATTTTATTTCATATCTCAAATTCAAATTTCTTTTGTTTGCTTAACCAAATTGTTCAACCATTTTGAAAATTCGGTTTTACTTTCCTGTTCAAATTCACAAGTTATAAACTTATTTCTTATCTATACTACTTTCAATTTATAAGTTTAAAAACTATTTTCATATATTTATCAAATCATGCTTGGAATATTTTTTTCATAATCAAAACTTGTTTTAACTGGAAATAAATTTCTTTTGGCACCAATTCTCACTCAGGAACTCGAAAATGAATACCGAGGTGCTGTAGTTATCCCTAGAATTATTTTCCAGCGACTAAAGTGAGTTCAATGTTTTATTTATTTTAATAATATTTTAAAAACTATTTCTTGTCAAAAACTTTCAAATAACATTATCAGTAATTTTGAAGGTTTGAAAACAATTTTGAAAGCAATGGGATTTAAATTCTACAATTCTCGGCTTTCAAATCTCTTCTATTTATAAGCTATAATATAAATATACTTAGACAATTTCATTACCTTATTGTGAAAACATTTCGTTAATTTACATTTTTGTTATTTTAAATAATTCTTATTGTAATTATGTTTCAAATCAATTTAATTATCGAATGCTTCATGAAATAGACTTCACAAAGTATTCGTTTTTAATTTAATTCAATTCAATCGATGATAACTAAATATTATCATCTCCTAATAACAACTTAATTAATAATCATATAGGTTTATGAAATTTATCGTTTTATATATAAATATAATTTATGTAAATTTATTTCATTTACCCGATTTTAAAACAATATTATGTCGACTTGCTTTGTTTAGGTGTTTAGAAACCCTATTGATAACTTGGCATCCCACACGCCGACCAAAATCCAAAAGCAACTCAACGGATAGGTAAGCACAATATAAAACATTTTATAACACTAACAAGTACATGCTCTTATGTATACACACTCAAACAACTCATTCTGGGGTTTTACTACCCTATCTCTAATGAGTTGAACCACACAAGCTATGGTTATCGCAAAACCAAAGCTCCAATGCCAACTGTGCCGACCTATATTTCGAAAGGTTTAAATCGACAATAATCCACACATGTCCAACTCAAACAATCCGGAATATAAATAATCAATAAGGTTAATATAGAAAAACTAAAAAAAGAAGGAAACAAATATATAATCTTGTAGCGAAGTGACAGAATATAATAATCAAATAAACAGTGTAATGACCCGTAATTTTCGATAGCTAAAATTTGTAAACTTAATAAGGTTTTGTGATTAAATGTTGGAAGAAATAAAAATTTATGGTTTATTAATAAGAATATAACTGAAATGAAAGTTAATAGTATTAACTTAACGTAATTTATAACTGTTTTAAATGTAATTCCAAATTAATTAAAATGATTAAGAGTTATAATTGGTATAAATTATAAATAAAATTATAGTAATGTATGTATTAATTGATAATTGGAATAAAGAAGAACTTGATAATTTAAAGGATATATTAATTAATTAGATAATGTGTATTAAATAGAAATTGGATAGAATTAGTATAGTGTCAGTGGATTTAACTTTTGTTGAAAATATTAAACTTACAAATGTTATTAAATGCAGTAATGGTGACAATTGTTGTTTATTACCAATATATTTAATCAATTCCAATTAAATGTTACATTAATGTGAGTTAAGATAATAACAGAAAATTTTGAATGTGATTAAATGAATAGAAATGTTAATTTTATTTATAAGGTAATAATTGACTTAATAAAAGAATGAAACCAAGATCAATGAATTTGGTATTTTGAATTATAATTAATGTGAAAAATTGACAAAAATTCAACATAATGGAAATATAGTAGTTAATACAAAAAAGATGAAAAGTGTAGCATATTAGCATAATAAGATATAAACTAATGTTAACTATGTTAATAGAGTAATAATTGATTGAATAAAAAGGATTGAAATAAAATTTAATCAGTTTATTAGAATTAAATCTTAATTAATTGGATTAATTGCAGTTAAAACTGAACGTTGTATTTAGGAAAATAATTAACACTGAATTGATATGCAAATTTGCTTTAAGTTATTATAAATGTCTAAGAAATTAAAAAAAGTGAAATTTGTTCGTTTATAATACTGAATTTAAATGTGATCGATTAATTTAATATTAATTTATTTAATTAACGTGAAAATAGCCATTTTGCCATTGTCTCAAATTTCGATGAAATTACACTGAATCCGTAATAGTGAATTATTATAAGGTTTCAAGTTTCGTAGCAATCGGACTTGTCGTTTGATCGTACGGACTCGAAATGCCTAGAAATCAATTTAATTAAATCAAATTAAAATCAATTTGAAATAAGCTGATTTTAAGATAACTTCTTTACACGATGGAAATAGGACTTGAAACCTATTCCATTGAGTTTAAAACTATCGAAAACATCTATTTCGATATATGGGATGACCCATTTTCGTTTCAGAAACGAAATGGGCTTTTTCGGTCGTTTATCATTCAACTTTCAAATCGATCTAATCCATTCGTTCTATTTCTGAGCGGCCTATAAATAGCTCGTTATAAATCCTAACTACTTCTTATTTCATTTTTCTGTACATACAATTCTATCTGGTTCTCTCTTTCCATTGGTAGACAAACCAAAATCAATTCCAAATTCAATTGCAAATCAAAATCAAACTCCTCCAAATCCTATCAAAATATATATCAATTCAAAACTCTCGATGAGCATAATTCACTGGTGTGATTCATTTCACAAATCGAATCATCGGTTGTCTAGAAATCACGAATCAATTCCAGCAGTCCATATTGGATTTTGATGATCCAACGGTAGATCGTCGTCCGTCGACGATCGAAAGGCACCATTACGAAGAGGGTGTTGAGCAGCTCACATCCATGTGGTTTGTTGTATCCATAGTGCCACGAATTGGTGGCAATTTGGTGGGGAAAGTGGGCATTTCACCCACGGCCGTGGGTAGCTGGAGACACCACCGAGGTCAAGGAGGGCATGGTCGGAGACGCCTAGGCTAGGCATGGGGGCGACGAAGCAGGATCTGACTTCTGGTAATCTGAGCTTGCTTGTCAACGTTATGGCTGTGGCGGTTTTTGCTTCAGAGACGAGTCAGGTTTGCATCAAAGGTTGCTGTGTTCCTGTGTTGACGTGTACCTTATTAATAATTATTTTATTTATTTTTAAATTTCAAATTCAAATCATCTAACTACTATACTTCTACATACAAACTCGGATTCAGGTGTGGTTTCACCCGTTGGGATCGTATCGAAATTCAGTCATTTTGAAACTAGTTTAGACGAATTCTGAGACTATCGAATTTTGTTCCCTATTTTGGATTTCTAATCAATTTAAAATCAAAGGTGAGTGTTTTGACTCACTCGCAACTTCTAAATTATCTTATGTTAGTTAAATTAGATTTATGACATGATTTGAAATTTATTGATTGGTGTTTGGTGTGTTTTAAATTGTCATTCTAGTTAAAATTTGTTGTTATTGCAATTAATCATCGTTTAATTTAATATTGAAATTTAAATTGTTAATTTAATGCCTGTTTTGATTTTCGGTTATCTATTAATGTTCATTGATTGAATTGAATGATGATTGTGATGTATGTTTGATTTGTTGACATTGGATGACTGGACGTTGTATTTTATATTTTTATTATATTGCAAGTTCACTATGGGTTGAAACGATACATACCCGAATGATCTGTAGATTAGGAAAAATCGTTATGGGTTGAAATGATAAACTCAAGCGATTTTATGGATTTTTATTTAATTTGTGATTGCGATTTGAATTGATATATAACCGTAAAACTTCAAATTGCGGATTGAAGTGATAAATATTCGTATCACTTGACCATAGGGTAGAAAACTATATACGGTCATTCAGATTGGTTAAATTAAATGATTTTAAATCTTTAAACTTTGAATCCAGTTAAACGATATTTTGAAATAGAACTTGATTCATAAATTGAATTGTTTTAAATGAATTTCCTGAAGGATTTAAATTGAAATTCTAAAGTTGATTTTTGAAGTATAGATGAAATTATCAAAATTGATTATTAAAACATTGAAATTATGTAACTTTGAAATCTATTGGTATTGGAATAGCTAAAATTGATATTTCAAGATGTAAAATTGGGTTTTGATTGAAATAAAAAGTGTTTGAAATTTGGATTCGGTCCAGATTGGTTGAAATGGAATAAATGGTTGAATTTGATGTTAAATTCAAATTTATTTTCTGCATATAAAATGTAAAATGTTCTTTAAAATTACATAAGATTATCAACCTTTAAACTAAATTTACCCACTCTAATTACTTTAAACCATTTTAAATCAATGGAAAGAATTTTAATTTATTTTAAATCTATTTTAAATCTATTTAAAGTATTTAATCTATTCTAATCAATTTTAAACCATTTTAAAGTATTTTAACCTATTTTAAACTGTTTGATCTATTTTAAAACAATTTAATCTATTATAAATCTATTTAAGTCTATTTTAATCTATTTAATTAATATTATTCCATTTTAACCTATTTTAAACCATATTAATCTGTTTTAATATATTTAAAAGCTATTTTAAACTGATTAAACTATTTTAAAAACCATCTAAACTATTTCTAAATTTTCAGACGTGTAAAGTTGAAGTATTTGTATTCAAACCCTTGATTTTAAAGCGAATATGTTCAAATGATGTAATAACCTAAGTTGAGCATAAAATGACACATTTGAGTAAATAAGATGATTTTGAGGTGAGGAATTAATTAACATATCTTATCGATAATTTCAAAGTGAATATGATTCAAAGAGATATGGTTTGGGATCGAATATGATATTTTGACATTAATTATGAAATGGTTATGAAATGTAAAAGAAACATCCGGTGTGAAATAAGTGTTGGTTGTTAAAGAGACCAGGATTGGATATTGTCATACTTTCTGCTAATACCGAAAACCACTTTAACAATTGTGTACGTGGTGGAGATTCCAGAAATGAAGTAGGATGATTCGGCGAACATTCTATATGAGGTATTTACATAACCCTGACTTCTGTGATTCAGCTTGATGTGGCTAAAAAAGGAGCTATACGGGGCGAAGTAAGGTAATTCCTTCAATTAGACACATTTCTTCAATACTATATTCCAACTTTACGATTCATTTGGTAGGCACCTTGTTTTTGATTTGGAAGTGTGTGCCAAGGTAGGCGGTAGTAGCTGCTATGCGTTACCACTAGTCCAAAAGTGTAATTGGTATATCTACCATGGCATTGCCTTGAGTGCTTGTCGCATGCCTTATCGCGCCTTCTTGTACCATACCTATGGAGTGCCCTCTGATGACCTCCAGTTTACGGAGGAGTACGACATTGTATAGACTATGGGAATATATAAAATATGTTAAGGGGGTTGTGGGTAACTCCTTAACGTTATTTTAATACTTTTACTTTATGTAGATATATTATAATAACGTATTGTACTACATAGTGGATAGGTTAACAGATCCTTAAGAGATGTAAATCCCAAACATTTTAAGTTACTACACCTACGTTAGACACTGAATAAGAGATGTCAAACCCCGTAAACATCTCTGATGCCATTACACTCATATTTATTGACTGTTGATTTAACTTACTTAAGGTTTTTTAGTTTTGACTTGAGTGTTTTGACTTTTCAATTCACATGGGTCAGCCTGAGCATTTCAGGGTTGAAGACCATATTTCGGGAGGACGAACATGAAGATTTGTACCACTATTATTTAATATATTTATTCCACTGTATCATGTTGTTCGGCTGCATTAATTTATTTATTCTTGTTGTTTATAACTTGATTCTGTATTGTATAAGTATAATCAAATTTATCTGTAAACAACTTCATGAACTATCATTTGATTATTATATTTTGTCACTCCACTATGATATTCTGTATTTTTTATTCTTTCTCTGCTTTTTCTTATTTACCCTAATAATAATCTACCCTTTTGTATGGTTTGAGTCTGATGTGTGTGGTTTATCGTCGATTTAAACCGTCAAAAAATGTAGGTCGTTACAAATAGGTCATGAAGCTATTTATATTATACATTTGGTTATCACTTTATACCATTTATCAGAGTTATATATACAATATAATAATATAAATAATGCAGCAGAATAAACATTGTGATGAAATAATACTAGTTGTAATAATAAACCAAATCTTCGCCTTCGTCGTCCAGAAAATAATCTTCAATGTACTGAAAACTCAACGCTGACCCGAGCACAATGAAAAGACAAAACACTTGAGTCACGACTAAAATACCCTTATGTAAGTTAAATCAACATCGCGTATAACAAGAGTGTAATAGCAATAGAGATGTTTATGGTGTTTCACATCTCCTATCCAGTAAATAACATGCGTGAAATAACTCAAGAGATGTTACAGGATTTTCCATCACTTAAGAATCAGTTAAAATATTTATATATAGCAGAATACGCTATATATATGATATCTAATTAGTAAAATAAATATTTTTCTTAGCGTTAAGGCTTTACGTTAATCTCCCTTAATGCATTTTTAAGCATTGCCATGCAGTTTGCATATAACACTGCAATCGCACATCGGGAATAGGGATGCATTGTGATATGATAACACTAGTCCAAACTCGTAGTAGTCTCGTAAAAGGATAAAAGTATGACAAGGCATGTGAGGCAGTGTCCAAGGTTGGATACCACTTGTTCGGATCGTAGGGCTTGTGGTAACACATCGTAGCCACGATCTCTCACCGCGTACATCCATCCCATATCAAGTCAAAGGAAGGTTATCCTAAAATCAAAGTGCACTAATAGAAACCAACATCAAAAGTAATAATATGGACCAAATCCAAAAGAAGTTGAAGAACGGATTTCCGCTAGAGGTAATTAGCCTCATTGGCCTTTTCAAGCCATCTTGTTTTAGTCATTTCAAATTGGCATAAGTGTCGGGGTTTGTCCATCATCGTTCACTTTCTTCAAATCTAGCAAACGTACGCCAAGTCTAACCACTTCGTTCTAGAGTCTCCTCCACATACACAGTTGTTAAATTGGTTCCAATATTGATAGAGAGTATGCCAATAAGTTCTCACGGTCTCTTGGACAACCAAACCTCGTTTTACCCACCGGTTGGCACTTTTTCATTTAAAAAACGATTCATATTTGATATCAAAATACATATTCACTTCAAAATCAATTTCATTTCAAAGTCATCATATTTACTTCAAATGTGTCAATTTCATTCGAATTATCATTTCATTCAAATATCTCAATTTTACTTCAAAATCCTTTCGAATTTCCATTTGGATTATAACTTCATTTTAACCTAATTCGCATTTAAATCAACGATTTAAATATAAACATTCCAACCTGGCACAGTTGTAATTTTTTAAAAATAGTTTGAATTTTTTAAATAGTTTAAAAGTTAAAATAATTTGATAAAAAATGGTTTGAGTACTGAAAATGGTTTATATAATAAAATAGTTTGGAAAATCAAAGTAATGTACATATTTAAAAGATAGGTTTTTAAAAAATTTATATGATAAAACAATTTATTTCAAAAATAGTTTCAACTCAAACTATCTCTTCGAATTCAACAAATCTGGACCCAGGTTAAAATTTACATCAAATCGATCCAAATTTCAAATCTTTCAATTTAAGATCATCTTCAATCTCAATTCAATTCAAATTGATTCAATTCCAATTTCAATTCGAATTAACTATAATTTTAATTCTAATTCAAACTACTTTCGATTTTGAAATGTTCTTTTTAACTTTAAATTCACGATTTGATTCAGTGGTTGAAATTACAATTCAATTTTCAATTTTAATCCATTTTATCTTATATAAAGTTCGAGTTCAAGTTCAGAATATCAATTTAAATCATTTAAGTTAAACTTACCTTTGATGTTCAATTTGATGTTAAAATCTTTTAAAATAATTCATTTTTGAGTTCACATTTGAAATATCCATTTAAATTACTTTTGCTTGGATGTATTTCATAGTTCGAATAAAAGTTCAAACCTTTTAAACATATCAATTTCCATAATTTAAATCATATTTCAATTGTAACTTTAAATTTCAATTCCAGTTTCAATATTTTGAGCTCAAGTTCAAAAATTATTCAATTTCCATAACTTAATTTTTATTTCTTTAAATCAAAATAATTTAAATAATTCCAAACCAAAATTTTTAAAATCATTTAATTAAACCAATTCGATATCTGTACATAATTTTCTATCCTTGGCCAAGTGATTGGTTATTTCAATTTAATTTCAGGGATGGATATATAACATTTCAATCCAAAATAAATGCCACAGGTATATATAATTTCAATGTATTTCTTAATTTATTTGAATATAATTCAAATAACAGCTTATATGCTGTCAAATAATAAGCAGGGTGATAACAAGATATATAAAAATAAATAAATATCCAAGTCATCCAAAATATCAACTAATAGTCATCCACCACATTCAACATCCAAAATTTCCAATAAATCATAGTTAACCAATTATCAATAATCGAGAATTTAACTAGCAGTTTAATTCCAATTCCAATTCCAACTTAACTATCGATTTTAATTTCTAACAATCAATTCAAATGTTAATTAAATTACCAAATGCCAGCCAATAAAATTAAGTTACTTCTTGCGTCAATTTAACAAACACAACAAATATTTTAGTACTTCGTAAGCGTTATAAAACACTCACCTTTTATTCAAAACTTAAAATATTTCAGCTTCAAATAATTATTAATCCAATACCATATCATAGAAGACTCCGATAAAAACCCAACGCGACTTGTTTCATTCGAAACGGGCCACGTATGAAAAATATGTTCAATTATAAACATTTTATAATTAATAATTTAGTTAACAAAGTTAAGTAAAGTATTAAACTATACCTAACAGCCTTCTTCTCCATGAACAAAACCAGGCCATTCTCGAATCTACACTCACGACCAACAACCACCGTGTACATGCAACCCCAAGCCACCGGGCCTTGATCGGTCATCGCCACGACAATCGCCACAGCCTCCCCCACCATTGCCAAAGGTGCGGCCCCCTCCAGTGCCATGATTGCCATGTAGAACCCAAAAAATGCACAACCATTAGGGCGGAATTCTGGCAAATACATGACGATTCGCCTCGATACTACCATTTGATGTGTAGAGCTCGTCGAGTTCTACATTTTCCCTTTTGGGTTGTGCGATTTCATTGTATAGATTGGAAGAAATCAAGAGGAGAAAAACATGCGATTTCGGCCACTAATCAATAAAAGAGAAAGTAGCCAATGTTTATCTCTAGGGTTATGCAAAAGAGGGCCTTATATAGGAAATTACAAAACACTATTCACACGATAATTTTTCTGAACTTCGAATGAAGCATGATGTAATGACCCGATTCTTCGACTTTCGAAAATCGACATTAATACGTCCACTTTATCAACTGCCGAAAAATCGAATGCCGAAAAACCGAACCCTTAGGGTTTAAAAAGAAGAGGTAGAAGAAAAGATAGAAGAAGTAAGAAAACAGAACATAAACCATATCAGAATCTCACAGTCGCAGCGGAACAATATATAATAGATAAATGAATAATCTTTAAAACAAAGATCTATATCAGTTATTACATCACATTACATCAGAGTATACAGCGACAATATACAATGCAACAAAACAATGGACAGTTATACAACGTGCCTTCACAAGAGAATTTACAGCGGAAAGATAATATCATATACAAGTAATACGCCTCGCTATCCAGCTCGCCACTTGAGCTCCATAGCACTTCTGAATCCAGAATGACTTGATAACCTGACTCTAGACTGCCCGTGTGGAAAATTATCGGCACCCAGAGTTTAGGAAGAGAACAATAAACTCCAGGTAAGTCATGGGACTGGTGTGAGAACTCAAAACAGTTATTTATCTTTTAAAACAACAACAACAATAGAAGTGGAAAATATACGCAATGCTTTTGGAAAATGAAACTACCATAAGGCCTCCCCGCACACATACAATGCAAACGCAGAATTGGAGGAGATTTCTCCTTATGATAGTCAAAGATGCTTACTACGTAAAAAAATCATTCTTGATATTATTATTAGTGCATAGTGTAAAAAAAATCATTTCGAAAGTAAAGATATAAATCTTAGCCAACATACGACCATTATCGTATGCCTACTATAGCTATGTTCAATAGCAGGTTACCGCCACATTCCATGGCAGGTTATACAACTAAATCCGTACAAGGCTCGTATTGTTTCTTTGGATTTTGCAACAAATGGTCAGGCTAAGGAACTTCCTACTACCACATGGGATCGCCTCTGGCGGGACGTCCCGAGAACTTAACCAGCTCTCTACCAACACAAGGGTTACCTCTGTAACTAGGTAACTACTACACGAATATGCCACCCCCCGGTCCTTTGGGACCTTTATCCGAGGGCCCTCTATCACCAAGCAACAACCACGCAGAAAAATGTGATTGCGCAACCACATAGGTTAAGCATCAAGGCTCCATACCTGACACCACCCTTTTCCAAAGGGAATGACATACCCTAAAGGGAGCGACCCTCATAACCTTACCGCATATTCCTATTTTGACCATTTCCGGGGTGTGAGGTCTGACTAAGTCTCATCCACAAAGCTATGCTTCAAAGCCATGCTTTGATCAACAAATGATTAATAAATAATCATCACACAGCAACACTCAGCATGCCACATTACCAAATTGGGAATATATCGATGATAACCTTCAACTACAAAACCTCTGAACTCATACGTTCCAGAGAAGGGTGTTAAGCTAAGAGAATAAATTCTCCGCCACAAACACAATTGTATTTGAAAGAAATCTGCTTTATATCTCAAAATGTAATGTCAGACACGTAACCATACAAGTCTGTTCCGGACTCGAACAGAACCGAAGGCACTTCAAAAGAACCCTTGCAATCCGGGTATTCGCAATCCCGATCGAATTTCCCATCACAAAGGAATTCTCCATACCATAGCTAACGGTGCAGAGATAATTGATAGGTCATCCTATCGTTTTCACAAGTACCCGGTCGTCACCACCGGTCTTCGATGCTATCCATTACGTCGTATCACAATTCGGAATGGGTAATCCGAATAACGAGCGCAATAATTTAAAAATAAGTGTAGCATTCAATTTCAACCAATTGACAACGAATAGCCATTTAAGGGTCAATATTGATAGTCGGTTATTTAACTATCAATCAATATTCACAACATAACCCGAATTCAAATAATTTCCCAAATTATTTATTTTCCAAAATATCTTTATAAGATATATTTTCCACACTTCATCCATTTGAAAACCAATTTCAAATCAATTTACACCCTTCAATCTTTTATTTCAAAATGGTTCATTTAAACCAATTAAATAAATCCTTACCGATTTATTTGAATTTACGTTCCAAATCCGTAAATTTATTTCCACCTTCAAAATAAATCAATGTTCATTTTCAACCAAATTTCCCTTTCTTTTATAAATTCCATAGTGAATTTACATTTCCAAAAGATCTATGAATATACAATTTCCAAACCTATTTCTAATATTCATTTTCAATTTATCTTTAAAAGATATAATCTCAAAACATTCACTTCATATTGGAAAACATTTCCATACTTATCTAATAACAAGTAATTCACAAATCCATTTATTTTCAACATTTGAAAAATATTTAATATACTTAAATCACAATTAAGTATATATTTTATTCTTTAAGGAAAACTTCTCTTAAACACATTTATTTGGGTCAAAACGAAAGTTAAGTAAAACATCGTTACGACAACCCAAAATCACTAGTATAGGAATTCGAAATTAAGATAGATATATAAATCCCAAAACTATATAAAACATTTCTTTTGGAAATCATTTACTATAACAAAAGTTTTATAGTCCACCATTTCCTTCTGTTTCTCGAAACATCTATTTCAATAATGAATGTTGAAATCTATGGTTTCGATACTTAACACCTTTTAAAATAATTTTGAATCGTTTTTAATTCAATTTAAAATATCACTTTCCTGAAATATTTCTTAATCATATTATTCACCGTCCAAAATCGTGAATATATTTCCTTTAATAAGTTATAATAATTAAACTTATCAAAATAAGTCGATTTCGAATTTACAAACAACGTTTATAAATTCCATTTATACTTTATAACAACTTCACTTATAAAAATCACTTTATTAACAGATTCTATCCATATCCCATTTACACGTCAAAACCCAGTTTATAAGCTAATTAGTTATAAATCTTTTATTTTACAAAAATCCATTCATTTTATAACTTCACAATTTATAAATCTATAGATTTCATTCACTTACGAAATCCATTTATAGTTCATTTTAATACTTATAAAAACTCGTTTTATAATTCCAATATTTTAATTTATAAATATCAATTTTATAAATCTTTTATATAAATCATTTTAATAATTCAAAAATCCCAATTTAACCAATTTTATAAATTAATCAACTACTTATTTCAAAAATCACATTTCGGTTATATTTCACAAAAATCATAATTTTTATGACATAAAATTTCAACGTTTATTTATTTAAAATGAATCAATTTCAAAGTTAAATTTTTATTATGAATTCTCAACTTAATTTTCAAAAATAAAATTATATTTATTTTTGGCATCTAACGACACCAAAATATATTCAGCTAAAATTTAACCTTTAACCATTTCAATCACAAAGATAATCACGCAGATTATAAATAGATCCACATAAAACATTGAAACAAATTCAAATGTTTGAGGAATCCAGTTGGATCCCCCCAACCCGTTTCCCTGCATCCACAGATGTTAACACAATACCAATTCCGCTTCAAGATGGAATATCGCGGTATATAGGATTTATAAAATATTATCCGCTATTATGCGGCGCAGTAGAGTCTCATCCGCTATATAATGCGGGAAAATCAACTCCAAGTACATATATAATACCAATTCCATACAAGTTAGAATTATCACGGTATATGTTTTTAATAAATAACATCTGCTTAATATACGGCGTATGGGGTCTATTTAACACAATAGACAACAGATTATCATCAAATCACACAATCAAGCAATTTTAAATTTATCTATTTAAAATTTAAATCGAAACAATTCGATTGAGTGAGAAGTTCTCACCTTGAGTTTCTGATAACAGCTGTAGCTTTTTATTTCGAATAAAATTAAACATGCGTTTAATTTTCACCCTAAATTTTCACTAGCTCCAAACGACTCCAAACCAGCTCCATAGCGTAGTGCTCGACAAATAGAACCCGATGCAAGTCGTTTCAAAATTTTCCAACCTCGTATCAAAAAGTTATGTTATTACAAAGATTATACAAATTATTATACAATTAATTTACAATTTTTTTAATATTTTATACCCAAAACATCAGGGCCGTTCATTCCCCATCCTGCAATCACGGCCGTGCACGCAAACACCTTCTTCCCATCTCTAGCTATCGTTCACGTGAAGAACCCATAACACGCCGAACTAGGGTTAAATATTGTGGCCACCACGCTCATCTATACTTCAATCAGAAACTGTCATTTGGAAGCCCTCGATGAACTCCACCTTCGGCCCTAAGGGATTGAAGCTTGGTCGTGTATTTTCCCTCGAAAGTCGTGAAGAACGCGCGGCCTTCATGCTTAATTTGTCGTCGATTCGCGCCACTAAAAACGATCACACGCGTATAGAATCGAAGCTCTCCTCACCCTCTTCCATGTTGTAGTTGAAGCTTTCTGGAAACAATCGATGGATTGGAAGAAAATTTTGGAAGAACGAGGGTGTATTTCAGCCATTAATAAGAATGGTGGTGGCTGTAACGTATTTAGGGTTAGGGTTTCGATTGGGGAAGGTGGATGGTCCTTTTATAGAAATTTCTCAACGCACTATTCATCCATGATTTTCCGAACTCCAAATCTCGCACGGTGACTGGCGTTTCTAGGGTTTACCCCGCGTTCCGGACACAATGGAATAGGTTTCGAAGGCTAATTCGATCATCTGTGCGAGTTACGTAAATAAACGATCAATTTTAAATTAAATCAATTTAAACAAAGTTCTATGCGTTTTAGTTTGCCCCGGACAAACGGTAAATCCGATTGACATGAAATTTGAAACAATACAATAATTAAACATTACAGATCCGATGAAACTAGTTTCGTCGAAATCCGAGACTGTTTGAAAAATGGCTATTTTCATGAGTCGATTTGAATATTAAAATATTCAGTTTTCACAAATTAACTTTTAATTCAATTTTAAAAGTTCTATAACATCACTGTAACTCCAATATGATTTATTATAACTTTATAAATCATTTTTAATCATATTAAACCTAATTTTCAAATTATTTACGCAATTTCAATATTAAATTATCGATTTAATTATCCAATTAAATCCAAATATTCGAAAAATAAATTATTCGACTGACCAATTTTACTTGTTGATATTTAAAATCAATTAAGTATCTGAATTTCAAATGACAGAAATTTTGGGTCGTTACAAACTTCTCCCTTAAAAGAATTTCGTTCTCGAAATTGCCAAATAAGAAAAAGTTACAGAATCATTAACTTTCCAAAACAAACCATTCAAATTGGATTTTTATTCAAATCCCTTAAGTGTTTAACTTTCCCAAAATTCATAGTTAAACTTCTTACAATAACTTTACTAAGTTTTCAAATCCATATACAATTATCTTTTCAAAACCAACTATATTGTTTAATCTTTAACTTCAAATTAAAACTTAGCTTTCACAATTTTTTTTTTCCAAAATTTCCCGAAAATTTTCCAACGCTTTAAATTTTCAAAAAATTTCGCCATAACCTCCTTTGTACGGAGGAACTTTTGCAGTATCACAATGGAGATAAATATATATACATCGACCCACCCGGTCGGAAAAACAGAAAAACAGTTCATATTTCCTATTTTTATTGCGTAGGCGTACCTTTTTAGCATTTTTAAGCAAAGCGATTACTAATTTAGCATTTTGCGCAACCCAAATCCCGCTAACGGTAGCCCCAGTACCTGTACTTACTCAATATAAACATGTAAGTGACATATATAAGAAGTTATTAACATTTTACTCTTTTAAACAACTACAACACATGCATATTAAAAGAAACACATACTAAGCAAGGTTTATAAACAACTTATATGATTCCAACCTTACTTGTAATTGTTTACAACCAATTCATATACAAAGACATCCATTCATTCATTTTCAATTAGTTTACATTCACTAATTTACATTACATTGGTTCACTTTCAATTCAAATCAATTTCTATTCAATTTAAATTTACTTAACTTCCAATTTGAATTCAATTGCTTTAGCTTTCAATTTTATTCATTCAATTGCATATGAATTCTGTGCATTCAGTTAACAATAATCTAACAACCAATGTATAACCAACACAACTGAATTTATTCACTTTACATTCAACATCCATATTCACTTTGTTTACCTTCAGTTTGGTTCAACATTCAATTAGCCTTAATGAATTTACACTTATATCCATTATTCTATATCAATTCATCACATTTGATTGATTAATATTCAATTCATTAGCTCAATTACTAATTTATTTTACACATAAAGTTGAATCTCCTTTATATAACTCAAGTTCATGTTCATTTAATGACTTCATTTCATTAATTCATTTTGATACCAAAATCAACTTCATTCAGCATCACTTAAGTTATATTCCATTTAAACATCATTTGTTTAACTTTAACTTAAATTTCCATTTCAATGACATATCTAATCCAGTTAAAATCCAATTCAAATTCCAACTCCAAAGTAAATTTTTATTCAACTTTTATCAAAGTCAATCTTCATCACTTATTCAGATTCAAACCTCATTTTGCTTAACAAAGTTGTTTAACCATTTTAATAATTGGTTTTACTTACATTTTCACCTTTAATAAGTTATACAACTTACTTATTTAAACTTCCAAATCTTATTTAAATTTATTTAGTTAAATTTCACATCATATATTTTATCATACAAGTTCAAATTCTTTCAACTTTACTAAAGTTAGTCTTTATTATCTCATATTATAAATTCAAGACTTGATCGCTAATATTCATCAATTTCAACTTGGATTTTAATTTCAAATTTGTTTATCACAACAAAATTCAATTTTCAATTTATTTCTACCTACTTGAATTTTCATGCAAACTTAAATCATTTTTATTTAACTCACAATTCAAGTTTTAATTTAACTAATTCAATCTTTTACATTAGTTATCATATTAATTTACTTGGATTCAATCCTTTCTATTTCTATTTTTCCCAAGTTTGGATTTTTTTATTCAACTTAATCCCAATCAGATCTCATTTCAATTTATAAAACTCACTTATACATTCACATTACCAATTTCATTCCATTAATGAATTTTATTCCAAATTATAAATCACATTTTCTTTTCATACTCAAATTTCATTTGTATATAAATTCATTCCTTTGGTTATTATTTCAGTTCCTATATAATAATGATAATACTTCAATATCATCACTTCCAAACAACCAAGCAATCATATATTATAAACATTTACAGAAAATCATTTCCTTCATATACAAAAATAGCTTTGGGTAAAAATTATTTCATTTACCCTATTTCAAAACATTACCATGTCAGTTTATCTTGTTTAAGAGTTTAGAAACCCCTGTCGAAACAGTTGACCGAACTGCACCGACGGGAATCTATAAACAATCAACCGATAAGTCAACACAATAAAAAACAATTTCATATTCACTAATAAATACGCGATCATATTTATTATTACACTCAAACTCATTCTAGAGCACTACTGACTCTATCTCTAATGAGTAATTCCCAACATAGCCAAGGTTGTCACTTGAACATATGCTCTGATACCAGATGTAAAGACACGATTCTTCGACTTACGAAAATCGACATTAATACGTCCACTGTATCAACTGCCGAACAATCGAATGCTGGAAAACCGAACCCTTAGGGTTTAAAAAGAAGAGGTAGAAGAAAAGATAGAAGAAGTAAGAAAACATAACAGAAACCATATCAGAATCTCACAGTCGTAGCGGAACAACATATAATAGATAAATGAATAATCTTTAAAACAAAGAACTATATCAGTTATTACATCACATTACATCAGAGTATACAATGACAATATACAATGCAACAAAACAATGGACAGTTATACAACGTGCCTTCACAAGAGAATTTACAACGGAAAGATAATATCATATACAAGTAATACGCCTCGCCATCCAGCTCGCCACTTGAGCTCCATAGCACTTTTGAATCCAGAATGACCTGATAACCTGACTCAAGACTGCCCGTGTGGAAAATTAAGGGCACCCAGAGTTTAGGAAGAGAACAATAAACTCCAGGTCAGTCATGTGACTGGTGTGAGAACTATAAACAGTTATTTATTTTTTAAAACAACAACAACAAAAGAAGTGGAAAATATCCGCAATGCTTTTGGAAAATGAAACTACCATAAGGCATCCCCGCACACACACAATGCAAACACAGAATTGGAGGAGATTTCTCCTTATGATAGTCAAAGATACTTACTACGTAAAACAAATCATTCTTGATATTATTATTAGTGCATAGTGTAAAAAAATCATTTCGAAATTAAAGATATAAATCTTAGCCAACATACGACCATTATCGTATGCCTACTATAGCTACCATGTTCAATAGCAGGTTACCGCCACATTCCATGGCAGGTTATACAACTAAATCCGTACAAGGCTCGTATTGTTTCTTTGGATTTTCTAACAAATGGTCAGGCTAAGGAACTTCCTACTGCCACATGGGATCGCCTCTGGCGGGACGTTCCGAGAACTTAACCAGCTCTCTGCTAACACAAGGTCTGGTTACCTCTGTAACTAGGTAACTACTACATGAATATGAGGCTACCTCCGGTCCTTTGGGACCTTTATCCGAGGGCCCTCTATCACCAAGCAACAACAACACAGAAAAATGAGATTGGAGCAACCACATAGGTTAAGTATCAGGGCTCCATACTTGACACCACCCTTTTCCAAAGGGAATGACATACCCTAAAGGGCGCGACCCTCATAACCTTGCCGCATATTCATGTTTTGACCATTTTCAGGGTGTGAGGTCTGACGAAGTCTCGTCCACAAAGCTACGCTTTTTCACAAAGCCACGCTTTGATCAACAAATGATTAATAAATAATCATCACACAACAACACTCAGCATGCCACATTACCAAATTGGGAATACATCGCTGATAACCTTCAACTACAAAACCTCTGAACTCGTACGTTTCAAAGAAAGGTGTTAAGCTAAGAGAATAAATTCTCCGCTACCAACGGAATTGTATTTGAAAGAAATCTGCTTTATATCTCAAAATGTAATGTCAGACACGTAACCATACAAGTCTGTTCCGGGCTCGAACAGAACCGAAGGCACTTCAAAAGAAGCCCTTGCAGTCCGGGTAATCACAATCCCGATCGAATTTCCCATCACAAAGGAAATCTCCATACCGTAGCTAACGGTGCAGAGACAATCGATAGGTCATCCTATCTTTTTCACAAATACCCGGTCTTCACCACCGGTCTTCAATGCTATCCATTACGTCGTATCACTATTCGAAATGGGTAATCCGAATAACGAGCGCAATAATTTAAAAATAACTGTAGCATTCAATTTCAACCAATTCACAACGAATAGCCATTTGAGGGTCAATATTGATAGTCGGTTATTTAACTATCAATCAATATTCACAACATAACCCGAATTCAAATAATTTCCCAAATTATTTATTTTCAAAAATATCTTTATAAGATATATTTTCCACACTTCATCCATTTGAAAACGAATTTCAATCAATTTACACCCTTCAATCTTTTATTTCAAAATGGTTCATTTAAACCAATTAAGTAAATCCTTACGGATTTATTTAAATTTACGTTCCAAATCCATAAATTTATTTCCATCCTTCAAAATAAATCAATGTTTATTTTCAAACAAATTTCCCTTTCTTTTATAAATTCCATAGTGAATTTACATTTCCAAAAGATCTATGAATATATGATTTCCAAACCGATTCCTAATATTCATTTTCAATTTATCTTTAAAAAATATAATCTCAAAACATTCACTTCATATTGGAAAACATTTCCATACTTATCTAATAATAAGTAATTCACGAATCCATTTATTTTCAACATATGGAAAATATTTAATATACTTAAATCACAATTAAGTATATATTTTATTCTTTAAGGAAAACTTCTCTTAAACACATTTATTTGGGTCAAAACGAATGTTACATAAAACATCGTTATGACAACCAAAAATCACTAGTATAGGGATTCGAAATTTAGATAGATATATAAATCCCAATACTATATAAAACATTTTCTTTTGGAAATCATTTACTATAACAACAGTGTTATAGTCCACCATTTCCTTCTATTTCTTGAAACATCTATTTCAACAATGAATGTTGAAATATATGGTTTCGATACTTAACACCTTTTAAAACAATTTTGAATCGTTTTTAATTTCATTTAAAATATCACTTTTCCGAAATATTTCTTAAACATATTATTCACCGACCAAAATCGTGAATATATTTCCTTCAATAAGCCATAATAATTAAACTTATCAAAATAAGTCGATTTCGGATTTATAAACAACGTTTATAAATTCCATTTATACTTTATAACAACTTCACTTATAAAAATCACTTTATTAACAGATTCTGTCCATATCCCATTTACACGCCAAAACCTAGTTTATAAGTTAATTACTTATAAATCTTTTTTTTTACAAAAATCCATTCATTTTATAACATCACAATTTATAAATCTATAGATTTCATTCACTTACGAAATCCATTTATACTTCATTTTAATACTAATAAAAACTTGTTTTATAATTCCAATATTTTAATTTATAAATATCAATTTTATAAATCTTTTATATAAATCATTTATAATAATTCAAAAAACCCTATTTAACCCATTTTATAAATTAATCAACTACTTATTTCGAAAATCGCATTTCGGTTATATTTCACAAAAATCATAATTTTTATAACATAAAATTTCAACGTTTATTTATTTAAAATGAATCAATTTCAAAGTTAAGTTTTTATTATGTATTCTCAACTTAATTTTCAAAAATCAAATTATATTTATTTTCGGCATCTAACGATACCAAAATATATTCGGCTAAAATTTAGCCTTTAACCATTTCAATCACAAAGATAATCACGCAGATTATAAATAGATGCACATACAACATTGTAAGCAATTCAAATGTTTGAGGAATCCAGTTGGATCCCTCCAACCTGTTTTCCTACATCCACAGATGTTAGCACAATACCAATTCCGCTTCAAGACGGAATATCACGGTATATGGGATTTATAAAATATTATCCGCTATTATGTGGCGCAAGAGGGTCATATCCGCTATATAATGCGGGAAAATCAACTCCAAGTACATATATAATACCAATTCCATACAAGTTGGAATTATTGCGGTATATGTTTTTAATAAATAACATCCGCTTATATACGGCGTATAGGGTCTATTTAACACAATAGATGACAAATTATCATCCAATCACACAATCAAGCAATTTTAAATTTAACTGTTTAAAATTTAAACCGAAACAATTCGACTGAGTGAGAAGTTCTCACCTTGAGTTTCTGAAAACAGTTGTAGCATTTTATTTCGAATAAAATTAAACGTGCGTTTAATTTTTATCCGAAATTTTCACTAGCTGTAAATGACTCCAAACCTGCTCCATAACGTAGTGCTAGACAAAACGAAACCGAAGAAAGTCGTTTCGTAATTTTCCGACCTCGTATCAAAAAGTTATGTTATTACAAAGATTATACAAATTATTATACAATTAATTTACAATTTTCTTTTAATATTTTATACCCACAACATCAGGGCCGTTCGTTCCCCATCCTGCAATCACGGCCATGCACGCAAACACCTTCTTCCTATCTCTTGCTATCGTTCGCGTGAAGAACCCATAAAACGCCGAACTAGTGTTAAATATTGCGACCACCACGCTCATCTATACTTCGATCAGAGACTGTCATTTGGAATCCCTCGATGAACTCCACCTTCAGCCCTAAGGGCTTGAAGCTCGGTCGTGTATTTTCCCTCGAAAGTCGTGCCGAACGTGCGGCCTTCATGCTCAATTTGCCGTCGATTCGCGCCACTAAAAACGAATACACCCGTATAGAATCGAAGCTCTCCTCACCCTCTTCCATGTTGTGGTTAAAGCTTTCTGGAAATAATCGATGGATTGGAAGAAAATTGAGAAAGAATGAGGGTGTATTTTGGCCATTAATAAGAATGGTGGCGGTTGTGACGTATTTAGTGTTGGGGTTTCAATTGGTGAAGGTGGATGGTCCTTTTATAGAAATTTCTCAACGCACTATTCATCCGTGATTTTCCGAACTCCAAATTTCGCACGGTGAATGGCGTTTCTAGGGTTTACCCCGTGTTTCGGACACAATGGAATAGATTTTGGAGGCTAATTCAATCATCTGTGCGAGTTACGAAAATAAACGATCAATTTTAAATTAAATCGATTTAAACAAATTTCTATGCATTTTAACTTGCCCCGGACAAATGGTAAATCCGATTGACACGAAATTTGAAACTATACAATAATTAAACATTACGGATCCGATGTAACTAGTTTCGTCGAAATCCAAGACTGTTTGAAAAATGGCTATTTTCACTAGTCGATTTAATATTAAAATATTCAATTTTCACAAATTAACTCTTAATTCAATTTTAAAAGTTCTATAACATCACTATAACTCCAATATGATTTATTATAACTTTATAAATAATTTTTAATCACATTAAACCCCATTTTCAAATTATTTACGCAATTTCAATATTAAATCATCGATTTAATTATCCAATTAAATCCAAATATTCGAAAAATAAAATAATCGACTTGCCAATTTTACTTGTTGATATTTAAAATCAATTAAATATCTGAATTTCAAATGACAGAAATTCTGGGTCGTTACACATGCCGTCTGGCATTCTATATTTCATACCCTCATTCCAAACACAATTGAACTAGTTTCGGGTGCCAATTCCATCATATTCAGAAGATAGCGTTTCAAAATGAATTTATTTTAATTAAAGTTCTAAAAATAAATCCTATGCATTCCAAGCTCACATGCCCGAATGATAAGTCTGATTGCTACAAAACTTGAAATCCTATAATATTCACTATTACGGATCTAACGAAATCGGTTCCATCGAAATCCAAGACAGTTGCCAAAATGGCTATTTTCATTAATTAAAAAAGTAATTTCCAAAATTAATTTATTCACTTTAAATTTAATTTTGAAAAATAACAATCTTCATTCATATTTAAAAAAATTTGCCAACTTTCGACATCGTTTTCATTCATATTAAATTCAAGATTCAACTATTTAAATAATTGCAATATTAAATTTAAACAATTTTAATTATCCAATAAATCACCATATTTTAAATATAAGTTATTTAACTTATAAATTTTAACTTTTGAAAAAGAATTCAAATAATAAAACAACTACTACACTTAGTTCCGATTCTTATTTTAAAGTATTCCAATAATCTAATTTCGATGAATTCCAAAATTAAGATTTTAAATGAATTTTAGTTATCAAACAATTATTTTATTTTCGTCTAAATAATTCAACTTTTATTATTCAGTTCCAGCTATTGATTATAAATACATTCAATATGTTGAACTTCATTTCAATACTTGTTATTGCCTAAATCTTCGAAATTGGTTATTTTAAAGTTTTATTCAAGTTCATGTTAAATAAATTACATAGATAAAACATAAATTTTTATTTCTAACTATTTTTATTCAGTAACTATATTAAATTTAATAATTTAAAATAGTTAAAAATACGGGTCATTATAGTGTGTGTGTTAAAAATTATGAATCTTTAATATATAAAGTTATCCACTACCGTTTATGTATCAATAGATTACTTGCATATTATTGAGCAAACTCGAGCCACGGATGTATCTATAGGACTATCAATATATTTACTACACAAAGTAAGTTGCATCCTTGTATTTGTTGAGCAAACTCAAGGTATATGCATTATACTTAGGCCATTGCAAAATGGTAGGTACAAATGAATATTCTTTTTCAATATACTGAGCAAACTCAAGGTCGAGATGAGATTAAGGAAAACACCGTAAGTTAGGAGTTGTATATGAAACGAATAATAATGTGTTATCCATCTCTTGCGGGCCTATGATTTGTTGAGCAAACTCAAGGTTAGAATCCTAAGGCAAGTGAGTCCCAACACCCACTATAGAAATCAAAAGATTTCTATGTTTTTCTTAGTGGAAGCTTATTAGAAAAATGAAATAAATATATTTAAACTTTTTACTAATATAAGAACATCTACCATGTGTAAATTGTTTTAGTCTACTTAAATTAACATTACAATAGAAAGGCTATTTATGACGCCATTAGGGCGTCGATGCAGCATCGATAAATAGAATACCAACATTGCACCAACTCCATCATATGAGTAGGCAAATAAGGCATCAAATTTTTTTATCATTACTTTGTTGATGAATTCAATGAGGTATTTACCTAAGCCATACCAGCACCATCTATTGAAGCCTTACCGACATCATTCTTCAGATGTCATTTTGACACCATTCCGATGCTAATATGCCGATGCCATGTTTACGACATTTTGATGCCTATAAAATTTATTTGTCGATGCCATACCTATGCTTTTGTGGTGCATGTTGAAACAAACAGCATACATGTTGAACTCTGTGCCATCTAGATCTATGCCTAAAACACCATACGAGTTATAGACATGAAAGAAACCTCATACTAATTATCTTAAGGTATAGAGTTTTCTTTCGTGCTTTAAGAATATAAACCCATGTAACCTTGAGGTGATAATACTTTGATGCAAGTTTATAGGGGAATCCTCAAAATTCTCATAGGTACATATTTTATCATATAGTGGAATAAAATTTCAAGATCCATTACCTTTTTCAAAAAATAATTTATACCATGAGAAATTATTAGTAGTAAGATAAATTTAGTTGCGACCCAAAAAATTCTTAAAGAAGCTGAATACTTAGACGGTAACTCAACACCCATTGTAATAACCCAATTTAGAATTAGAATATTAATTTGAATAATTTCAGTGAATTTAATTCAACCTTGGATTTATTTCATTTAGAAAGGGAATATAGGTTTAAAGGTACTAATTTTAGAATTGTAATTTAAAAAAAATCTGAAAGTTGTTTGATAATTAATTGATTTAAAATAGTATTTGTGATATTTTCGAATTTTATTAGGGAAAAAAAATAATTATTTAAAAATTGTTTAAAACTAGTTAGTGATACTTTAATAAATGAAAATTCATAACAAAGCCAGAATAAAAATTTGGTAAAAATGCCACGAATTACAATTTAAAATGTTTGTTAAAAGCTGATTTAAAATTGGCTAAACTAATAGGGGTTAGAGGTTTGGTCTTTAAGATAAAAAGAAAATAAATAAATAAATAAAAGTATCATCTTCATTTTAAAAATTACCACAGACATAATCATTTACTTTTGATTTCATTCTATTTTGACCTATATCCAAACTAAATTCCTAAGGCTTCAATACCCAAATCTATAAATACATTAGGGTTTCCTCATATTTCCTCCATCATAAACCTAAAAGAAAATCATGCAGGCTTTCTTAATTTTCCTACCTACCAGGGTTTCAAATCTCTTCATCAATCCAAAAGAACTCAAGCTAGTTGTGAGTATAAGTTCAACTACTTTTAAACTATCTTTTCTATGCTTTAGTTTGAATTTTTAAGCAAACACGAAATCTGGAGAGAAATAGATTTATAATGAATTGAGTTTGTTTGTGTTGCTAAAGAGCAATCCTTTGTTTATAAGCTTTGTTAAGGACTATATGTTGTTTTAGATCACTTTAGTGGTAATTTTATGTATATTTTAAATCGTGGACAAAGGCTATCCATGCCTCTGTTTATGATGTTAGAAGACATGTTAGCTAAGTAAAAACTTCACATTGATCACGACTTACTTTGAATTGATTTCACTTATAAAACAATATGAAGTTATGTTGTTTTTATGATTTAATTTATATCTGAAACTAATTATAGATGCTGTAAAAATTGATTAATTGATTGGCATGATATTAGTGATGATAGTAGTAATATATGCAATTAGATTTAATTATAGCCGATGGATAAAGATTGTAGGAATATAATTAGTATAACTTGCTGTCACAAAATTAGTATTATTTTTAAACGAAGATACTGATTGAATATGGTTTGTTTGAAATGATGGACAAAGTGGATGAGCCAAGAATTGAAAATATGACTATAAAACCATGAATGCAATTTCAAAGTTTGATAAAATAGATTATAGCCAAAAATGAGTTCAAATTTATGTTATCTAGAGCACCATAAGGCAGAAGTGAAGAAGCTCAAAGTAGCTGCAGTAATGGTGCTTGTTTTGTTGCTGTGCTAGGGGAAAACTACCCTTAGAATAGCAAATCAGACGTTTGCACCTGATGGACCAGATGTCTGAAATACTCCCCCGGAAGTAGCCTGTAACGACCCTGGATTTTGGCCCTATTATTTTAATTAATATTTTAATCCAATTAAATAAAAAGCGAACTTATCATTTTAAAATGATTAAATCTTCTGGAATAATTTCCATTTATTTGTATGGATTTGTATTTTTTAAAGGAAATTGATTTGAAATTTTGAAATAAATCACTTAAAAATATTTACAATAAAAATTTATCTTATATAATTGAATTAAAATACGTTACTTTGTTTACATTTGGTAAATATACATATGGATGATAATGTTTGAAATAAAAATCAAATTCTATCGACATAAAAATAAGTCAAACATACGAATATTTGATAAAATACAAATATAAATAAATATAAATATAAGTAAGTAAACCATATTGAATATAACTTAAATATTGATAGTTAGAAATAAAAATACAAATAAAAATAAGAATTAAGTGCTTTTGGATGTATACAACATAGATTTAAAATTATAAGAACAAGTATAAAAATAAGTACAAGGTATAAAAAGTAATACTAGACAAATAAGTATATGAAGTTCAAACTAGAAATAATAAAACAAAAATCTTTAAACAAAGATATCTTCACAAAAAGCCAAATGGATAAGTATGAAAACAAAGTTGAAAAATGGAAATCAGTTAAAGTAAAGAGTATAAACCTGACACAAACATATGTATGTAAACTATTCAAACTACAAGTTAACAAAAACAATAACATAACTAAACTTCATTCACAAGCCAAGCCAACCTGCAAAAGTATATATCTTTATACAAAATATCTATCTATAGCAAAACATAATTATAATAGTGTAAACATATTAAGAAGCAAGGCATTAAATGCCAATCTCTCAGCCTAACATTTTGTCTAGTCAAAATATTACAAATCCTTTCATTTGTAGTAAGAAAAATCTGCTCATATCAAAACAAAAACAAGAAAAAAAACCTAACTAGTTAATACCTTCCCATATTACAACTGTTATCTTATATATATGTGTGACCATCTTCTATTTAGTTCCAGTTCGTTCTGCAGCCTATAAGAAAAACCTGAGAAAAACAAAAAGAGAAGAAGCAAACACAAATTAAATTCAAAACTAAAAACAGGCCAGAACTCAAATAGATCAAAGACAGTTTCGTACTTCAGGTTTGCAAAAGAAAACAAGACCCGTTCTTTGTTCAGCAACCATGTCAGGTGAGTAAACATAATTTTTAAAAAGCTTTAAGTTTAATTAAAAACAGTTCAAGATTCTTTGATGATCTGGTTGTATATGCTTCAGTTTGCATATGAATTTGTGATACTCTGTGCTTCCCTGAAATTGATATATAGTGCATATTTCTTTCAAAACTCAATTTATTTTCATCAAAAGATTGTTAATCTGTAAGTTTCAACTAAAACAATATGTTTAAAACTAAATTTAGATTTTTAAAAGCTAATTAAACAAGGATTGTAAGAATACACCACTGTACTTTTTAACGACCCAGAAGTTCTGTCAATTAGAATTTGTATATTTAATCGATTTTAAATATTAATAAGCGAAATTTTTAGGTCGAATAATTTATTTTTCGAATATCTGGATTTATTTGGATAATTAAATCGATAATTTAATAGTTGAAATTACTGAAATAATTGAAAATTTGATTTAATATGATTAAAAATGATTTGTAAAATTTTATTATATCATATTAGAGTTATAATGATGTTATAGAACTTTTAAAATTGAATTTAAAGTTAATTTGTGAAAATTGAATATTTTAATATTTAATTAACGAGTTAAAATAGCCATTTTTCAAACAGTCTCGGATTTCGACGAAACCAGTTTCATCGGATCCATAATATTTTATTATTGTAAGGTTTCAAATTTCGTGTCAATCGGATTTACCGTTTGTCCGGGGCAAGCCAAAACGCATAGAAACTTCGTTTAATCGGTTTAATTTAAAATCGATCGTTTTTGCCGGAACTTGCACAGATGATCGAATTGGCCCCTGAAACACATTTTATTGTGTCCGGAATACGGGGTAAACTCTAGAAACGTCAGCCGGCACGCTTCGTTTGGAGTTCGGAAAAATTCGGGTGAATAGTGTTTTGCGTAATTTTCTATAAAAGGACATGTTATCTTCAATTTGCAAAACAAAAACTAAACCCTGGGGTTTCTGAACCAGCCACCACGAAATTTTTTTAATGGCCGAAAGTTTCCTCTCTTTTCCCTCAATTATCTTCTAATCCAAGCATCAATTCAAGGAACTTTCAACATGAAACTTCTAGATCTCGTCGAGGGCTATCCATCCATACGGAGATGATCGAAAACGAAGATTTTGATCGACGGCAAATCGCGAGCAAAGTGCTGACGTTCATGCACGAAGAACGAGGCATGGGGGGTTGAGTTTCGAGTGGTTCATGCCGAAGGTAGCTCTCGAGATGGACATCAATATGGCTCTCTCTGATCGGGGTATATGTCGATGATGGTGGAGCACTGGTCGGTCAAAGATTGGAAGGAATGGGTTCATCTTCACGTAACCTGGAGACGGAATGAACGCATGAAGAGGGGGAAGATAGCGTGGTGCGGCCCAGATCTGGGGGCTTTGAAATCAATGGCTGCGATTGAAATTAGGTTATAAAATATAAAAGGAATTGTAAATTGATTTATAATTTAAATTGTACGATGTTTAAAATGTGATAACTTTGTCATACGAGTTCGGATTGTGACGAGACGAATTGCGTTGGCTTCGTTTTGACGAGCACTACGAAATGGAGCTGGCTTGGAGTCGTTTGGAGCTAGTGAAAATTTCAGGTAAAATTAAACGCACGTTTAATTTTATTCGAAATAAAACGCTACAACTATTATCAGAAACTCAAGGTGAGAACTTCTCACTCAATCGAATTAGTTCGATTTAAATTTTAAATAGTTAAATTTAAAATTGCTTGATTATGTGATTGGATGATAATTTATTATCTATTGTGTTAAATAGACATTATGTGCCGTATATTAAGCGGATGTTATTTATTAAAAACATGTACCGCGATAATTCCAACTTGTATGGGATTGGTATTATATATGTACTTGGAGTTGATTTCCCGTATTATATAGCGGATGAGACCTTATTGCGCCGCATAATAGCGGATAATATTTTATAAATCACATATACCGCGATATTCCGTCTCGAACCGGAATTGGTATTGTGCTAACATCTTTGGATGCGGGGAAACAAGTTAGAGGGATCCAACTGGATTCCTCAAACATTTGAATTGGTTTCAATGTTGTGTGTTGATCTATTTGTTGATCTATTTATAATCTGCGTGATTATCTTTGTGATTAAAGTCGTTAAAGGAATTTAGCCGAATATAATTTGGTATCGTTAGATGCCGAAAATAAATAAAATTTGATTTTTGAAAATTTAAGTTGAGAATTTATAATAAAATTTAATTTTGGAATTGATTCATTCTAAATAAGTAAACGTTGAAATTTTTATATTATAAAAATAATGATTTTTGTGAAATATAACCGAAATGTGATTTTTGAAATAAGTAGTTGATTAATTTATAAAATTGTTTAAATTGGGGTTTTTGAATTATTATAAATGATTTATATAAAAGATTTATAAAATTGATATTTATAAATTAAAATATTGGAATTATAAAATGAGTTTTCATAAGTGTTAAAATGAAATATAAATGGATTTCATAAGTGAACAAAATCTATAGATGTATAAATTGGGAAGTTATAAAATGAACAGGTTTTGTAAAATAAAAGATTTATAAGTAATTAACTTATAAACTGGATTTTGGCGTATAAATGGAATATGGATAGGATTTGTTAATAAAGTGATTTTATAAGTTGAAGTAGTTATAAAATATAAATGGAATTTATAAACGTTGTTTTATAAATCCAAAATCGTCTTATTTTAATAAGTTTAATCATTATAGCCTATTAAAGGAGATATATCCACGATTTTGAACGGTGAATAATCCTTTTAGTAAAATATGTAGAAATGATAAATTTGGTAAATGAAGTATATTCATGATTTTGGACGATGAATAATATATTAAAGGAATATTTTGAGAAAGAGGTATTTTAAATAGAATTAAAACAATTTAAAGATGTTTTAAAATGTATTAAGTATCGAAACCATAGATTTCAACATTTATTGTTGAAACAGATGTTTCGAGAAATAGAAGGAAATGGTGGACTATAACACTGTTGTTATAGTAAATGATTTCCGAAAGGAAAAGTTTTGTATAGTGTTGGGATATATATATCTATCTTAGTTTCGAATCCCCATTCTAGTGATTTTGGGTTGTCGTAACGATGTTTTACGTAACATTCGTTTTGACCCAAATATGTGTTTAAGCGAACGTTTTCCTTAAAGAATAAAATATATACTTAATTTGAATTTAAGTATATTGAATATTTTCAAAATGTTGAAAATAAATAGATTGGTGAATTACTTATTATTAAATAAGTATGGAAATGTTTTTCCAATATGAAGTGAATATTTTGAGATTTTATCTTTTAAAGATAAATTGAAAATTAATATTAGAAATCGATTTAAAAATCTTATATTCGTAGATATTTTGGAAATGTAAATTCAATATGGAATTTATAAAAGAAAGGGAAATTTGTTTAAAAATAAACATTGATTTATTTTTGAAGTGCGGAAATTAATTTACGGATTTGGAACGTAAATTTAATAAATCGGTAAGGATTTATTTAATTGGTTTAAATGAACCATTTTGAAATGAAAGTTGTAAGTGTGTAAATAGATTTGAAATTGGTTTTCAAATGGTTGAAGTGTGGGATATATATCTTGTAAAGATATTTTTGGAAATATATAATTTGGGAAATTATTTAAAACTGTGTGATGTTGTGAATATTGATTGATAGTTAAATAACCGACTATAAATATTGACCATTAAATAGGTATTTGTTGTGAATTGGTTGAAATTGAATGCTACACTTATTTTCAAATTATTGCGCTCGTTATTCGGATTACCCATTTCGAATAGTGATACGACGTAATGGATAACATTGAAGACCGGTGGTGAAGACCGGGTATTTTGAAAACGATAGGATGGCCTATCAATTGTCTCTGCACCGTTAGCTACGGTATGGAGATTTCTTTTGTGATGGGAAATTCGACCGGGATTGTGAATACACGGATTGCAAGGGCTTCTTTGGAAGTGCCTTCGGTTCTGTTCGAACCTGGAACAGACTTGTATGGTTACATGTCTGACATTACATTTTGAGATATAAAGTAGATTTCTTTCAAATACATTTCCGTTGGTGGCGGAGAATTTATTCTCTTAGCTTAACACCCTTAGAGGTTATGTAGTTGAAGGTTATCAACGATATATTCCCAATTTGGTAATGTGGCATGATGAGTGTTATTGTGTGGTGATTATTTATTGATCATTTGTTGATCAAAGCGTGGCTTTATGAAAAAGCGTAGATTTGTGGACGAGACTTCGTCAGACCTAACACCTCGGAAATGGTCAAAACAGGAATATGCGGCAAGGTTATGAGGGTCGGGCCCTTTAGGGTATGTCATTTCCTTCTGGAAAGGGTGGTATCATGGTATGGAGCCCAGATACTTACTCATGTTGACACACTATATTTATTACCGTGTGATGTTGGTTATCGAGCGCTCGTATAAAGGTCCAAAGGGACCGGGTGGTGGCATATTCGTGTAGTAGTTACCTAGTTACAAAGGTAACCCGGCCTTGTGTTGGCAGAGATCTAACCGTAACGTTAGGTTCTCGGGACGTCCCGCCAGAGGCGATCCCATTGACAGTAGGAAGTTCCTTAGCCTGACCATTTGTTGGAAATCCAAATAAAACAATACGCATCTTGTACGGTTTTAGTTGTATTACCTGCCATGAAATGTGGCGGTAACCTGCTATTGAACATGGTAGCTATAGTAGGCATACAATAATGGTCGTATGTTGGCTAAGATTTATATCTTTACTTTTGAAATGATTTTTCCTACACTATGTACTAGTAATAATATCAAATGTTTCTTTTTAATGCGTATTAAGCATCTTTGACTATCATAAGGAGAAATCTCCTCCGATTCTGTGTTTGCATTGTGTGTGTGTGCGGGAGGCCTTATGGTAGTATCATTTTCCAAAAAGCATTGCAAATCTATTTTAAAATTATCCTGTTGTTTGTTTTTAAAGATAAACTATTTTAAGTTCTCACATGAGTCCCATGACTGACCTGGAGTTTATTGTTTTCCTTCCTAAATTCTGGGTGCCCAAAATTTTCCACACGGAAAGTCTAGAGGCAGGTTATCAGGTCATTTTGGATTCAGGATTGCTTTGGAGCTCAAGTGGCAAGCTGGATGGCGAGTCATATTACTTGTATATGATATTATCTTTCCATTGTAAATTCACTTGTAAGGACATGTTGTATAATTATCCATTGCCCAATTGTGTTGTATATTGTTGTTGTACACTCTGATGATAATGTAATGTAATAACTGAGACAGTCCTTTGTTTTTTTAGATATTCATTTATCTATTATATGTTATTCCGCTGCAATATGTGAGATTCTGATATTGTTTCTGTTCTGTTTCCTTATTTCTTCTATCTTTTTCTTCTACCTCTTCTTTTTCACCCTCATGGTTCGGTTTTTCGGCATTCGATTGTTCAGCAGTTGATACAGTGGGCGTATTGATGTCGACCTTCGGAAGTCGAAGAATCGGAATTTGATAATGTGGTATCAGAGCATTTGGTTAAGTGACAACCTTGGCTCTGTTGGGTGTTACTCATTAGAGATAGAGTCAGTAGTACTCTAGAATGAGTTTGAGTGTAATAATAGATACGAGCGTGTATTTGTTAGAGAAAATAAAATTGTTTTATGTTGTGATGATTGGTTTGTTGAGTGGTATATGGATTCTGGTCGGTATAGTCTGTATAACTCTATTGATAGGGATCTCTAAACACTTGTTCAGAACAATTCGGCACGATATTGTTTTAAAATAGGGTAAATGAAATAATTTTACCCAAAACTATATTGTATATAAAAGGAAGTAATTTTTGTAAATTATTATAGCATATGGCTGCTTGTTTGTTAGGTATCGATAATATTAAAATTATTACCATTGATTATCAAGTAGGAAATTGAAATTGTAACTCCAATGATGAGAAATAAATCCATATACAAATGGGATTTGTAAATATAAATTGTAAATGTGAATTGTAATTTGAAATGCAAATCCAGAGAAACGTTTTTGGAAAGAATTGAAGTTTTAGAGATTTGGAAGGTTTAAATCTTTTTGGTTTGAAAATAATTTTCAAAGGTTTTGGAAAAAAAATCTTTTGGAAGGATAAAAGCTCTAAACTCTTTTCGGCCGCTGGAAAATAATTCCGGTGATGATCGCGACATCATTGGTGTTTATTTTCGGGTTTCCAAAAGAGGAATTGCTGCCTGATTATTTTAAATGAAAGTTGTTTGGAAAATTTGGGTTTGGTTATGAAAATTCAAAAGATAATTGGAATTGATTTCAAACTTGGTTTTGAAAGGTTGAAAAGGCTCTGGAATCCTATTCAAAATATCTATGGGGATAATAAATGAGTTAATAACTTATACAATTTGAATTTTTATAGAATAAATTTAACTTAAAGGATGGAGTTAAATTAAAGTAAGTATAAGTGAACCAATTAAATAAAGTGAATTTAAAGAAAGGTCTAAGAGGCTAAGTGAAATGATCTTATATAAGAAATGATTACTTAAAGAAAATTTATTAAGTTAAAAATAAATTTGGGTTAGTAACAAATGAATTGGAAGCGAGTTTGAATTATGAAAATAAAATTGTGAATGAATAAATAAATTTACAATTGCAAGTAAATGAAATTGAATGTTGAAATGGAATATAACTTAAGTAATGTTGAATGAAGTTGATTTTGGTATCGAAGTAAATAAATAAAGTGAAGTGGTAAATATAAACTTGAGTTATATAAATGAAATTCAATTTGAAATGTTAAATGAATGAGCAATTGAGTTAATGAATAAATTGAATGTAAGTCAATTTAATATTAAACCAATTGGAATTAAAAGTGTTAAACCAAATTGAATGTAAATTTAATAATTTGGTTATGTTGGTTATGATTTGGTTGTTATATGATTGTTAGTTGATTGTATATGAATTCATTAAGTGTTAATGAAATTGAATTGATAAAATTGAAAGCTATGTAATTGAATCCAAATTGGAAGTAAATAAATTTGAATAGAATTGAATTTGATTTGCATTGAAAGTGAACTATTGTGAATTTAATTAGTGAATGTAAACTAATTGAATATGAATAAATGAATGTTAGTAAAAACATTCCATGTTAATGAATCAAATGTGATTAAAATGAAAAAAAACCAATCCAATGAATATTAACGAAAAGTGAATGTATATTGATTTGGTTATGAATTGATTTCGATAGACATTGATTTGTTGGATGTTAGTTTGATGATAGTTGTTTGGTGGTTGCATTTATTGTTTTTGTTGCATTTGCTATGTTGGCACATGTAGTTGTTATGTTGCTATATGTTGTATATTGATATTATTTTCATATATACATGTTCTCATTTGTTTGATTGAGTGTATAGTAGGTACGGATGGCTTATGCTTCACATTTGGAGCTCGCTTTCGCGCTATATTACCCGTATACGCTCGCTAATAATAAATAAGGTACATATCTCAGATTACATACCGTACTTTTACACTTTTTTCCCTGCGGGATGCCTCATCACTTGATGAGATGTATATTTGTGATACATATACTGCCATTTTTTCGGATCGAGCCGCGCAAAGGAGACGCTGGCGAATTTTTTCGAAAATTTAAGGCATTAGAATTATTTTGAGAAAATTGGGAAATTTTTGAAACTAAGTTTGGATTTGGAAAGTTAGTAAAGTTATTGTAAGAAGTTTAACCATGAATTTTGGAAAAGTTAAACACTAAAGAGATTTGAAAAATCTAATTTTAATTGTTTGTTTTGGAAAGTTATTGGATTCTGTAACTTTTTCTTACTTGGTAATTTCGAGAACGAAATTCATTTAAGGGGGAAGTTTGTAACGACCCAGAAGTTCTGTCAAATAGAATTTGTATATTTAATCGATTTTAAATATTAATAAGTGAAATTTATAAGTCGAATAATTTATTTTTCGAATATCTGGATTTATTTGGATAATTAAATCGATAATTTAATAGTTGAAATTACTGAAATAATTGAAAATTTGATTTAATATGATTAAAAATGATTTGTAAAATTTTATTATATCATATTGGAGTTATAATGATGTTATATAACTTTTAAAATCAAATTTAAAGTTAATTTGTGAAAATTGAATATTTTAATATTTAATTCACGAGTTAAAATAGCCATTTTTCAAACAGTCTCGGATTTCGACTAAACCGGTTTCATCGGATCCGTAATTTTTTATTATTATAAGGTTTCAAATTTTGTGTCAATCAGATTTACCATTTGTCCGGGGCAAGCCAAAACGCATAGAAAATTTGTTTAATCGGTTTAATTTAAAATCGATCGTTTATTGCCGTAACTCGCACAGATGATCGAACTGGCTCTCGAAACACGTTCCGTTGTGTCCGGAACGTGGGGTAAACCCTAGAAATGCAACATCCTAGAATTTTTAACAATATCAATTTAATAATCTGTGGTTAAAATTAAATTGATATTGATATTCTGATGATAATTATTCAGATAAATTTAATAATATTCTTCAAAAAAATATTTAAATTGGTTATTTTATCTTTTAAATAATAAATTGATTTCTATTTACAATATAAATATATGGTTCATATTTTAAATAAATTGGTTTTGTTTTAAATTTAGAGTAAATTCAACAAATTGGTTTTATGGCTTAATAAAATGAATATTTTGTAAAATGATTTTAAATTTAATAAAAGAGATTTATAAAAATAATATTAATATTGTATTGTCTTTATAAATAAATTTTGAATAAGATTTGTAATGTTTATTTCAAATTGAATTTTTATTTATAACTTAATTTGAAATTGTTTGGTTTTGAATCTAGTTTGAATTTAAATTCAAAAGTATAAAATCTAAATTGTTTTAATTTTTATTTGTATAAGTTTATAAACATGATTTGTTTTTGTTTTCATTTATAAATTTATACATATAAACTAACAACTTAATTTAAGCTAATGTAACATACATTTGTAAATTTAAATTCTAATTATCTTTAAAAGGAAACATGTGTTAAATTCATATGTATTCATATAGACAAGTGTCTAATTTATGACAAGTGTTAATTTTGTTTTTATTTTCTTTTATTTCCATAAAATCTGAAAATGCATTTAGTTAAGTTTACATCTTCATTCATATGGCATCTTCATTTTCTTTAATCAAAGAAAATCTTCAAACCTTAAAAATCTGAATCATCTTCATATTAAAAACAAATATGCATTTCCAAAATTCAGAAACCCTGTATAAAAATTTGCATTTGATTCACCTACAATCTGCATATTCAAATCCCAAATCTACATTCATCAATTAAGTGAGTAACATTTAAAACCTTAAAACTATATTTGGTTGCTTGATTTAAATGTTTGAGATAAATTATGTTTGTGTGCTATGAAATGTCTGTGGTAATTAGGATTGTTTATCCATGTTGATTATGTTGAGTAGTGTTTCCAGATTCACACATTGTTTAGAAGAATCTTTACAAATTGATTTATATCTGTGTTTAGAATAATAAAAAGAAGATTGTATATTAGAGATTAACATTCAGTTATAAAGTAATGTGTTTTAACTCCTTAAGTTAAGATTTTTTTTTAAGTGAGTTAATACAGGGTGTTATTTCTGTAACACAGGTAATATCATCATGTATGTTTAATTTTATTCAAACTCAATCTGATTAATATAATAATTCAGTAATACAAATCAAAAACATAAGCTGTAACTTGATTTTTAAAATCAAGTATTGGTATTTTAAAGGGTATGTTTCATTGACAGTTTGGTCTGAAACAAAAATATGAATTTGAGCAAAATTCTGGTAATATGTGATTTGTAGAAACTCAGAATTCTTTTGAGTTATAGAGTGAGGATCTTAGATCCTTGGAAAAATTAGAGAAAAATTTAAAGTTTGCTTGATAAGTTGCAGTTTGGATTCAAACTTTTTAACCCTAGTTTGAAGTAGTTCTGAGCATTTAGTCAGTGTGAAGAGATGGAATGATCGAGTGTTATGAAAATTTGTGATGGTGTAGATGATGGGTGAGGGAACTCGGGGCCGAAAGGGTTGATCGTCAGATGATCGGAGTAGCAAGAGAATGGCCGTTGACAGGTTTGAATAGAAACCTGTAAAAAAAAATTCCAGGTTTTGGAAATTTGGGTTTCAGAGCTAATTTTTGAATTCTTTGGGTTATGTGTGATTTGGAAATGATGTGAGGGTAGTGTTGAGTTTCTGGTTGAGGCTTGATCACCTGAGATGGTCGGCAGAGGGGGCGGTGATGGGTTCTCTGATGAACTATTTGGGTTTGGGAATATTCAGGGGAAATGATGGGTTGCTCGTAGTAAATGGTAGAATGACTCGAAGCATTTGATAGGGAAACCCGGAGTAGTGAGGTAGAAAACTCGAAGTAAATTAGGGGGGTCTCGGGCTGACCTGTAGTTATAGTTTACACAGTAAACTGTGTTTTGTTTTAAAAATATGGATCTTAAACTTTTAAAACCTGGGTTTTGAAAACTTAAAATATGTAGTTATAGGTTTTAAATAAGGTTTAGGTTTAAAACTAAATTTTAAAACTTAATTCAAGTTTGAATTACTTTGAATTCAAATTCCAGGTTTGAGTTGAAACCTGTTTTTTTTTCTGTTTTCTGCAAATCTGGATTTAAACCTTTTTAAATCTGCAGTTTTCTGTTTTGAGAAAAATTTAAGTTCAAATTTAAATGTAAGTTTAAAATTCTCATTTGAATTTAAAATTTCAGTTTTTAAAACAGAAACTTAAGTTTAAAAATTTAACTTTATTAACTATATCATGTTGATAAGATAGTTTAAACATTATTAATAATAAGATTTTAAAAATGTGAGTAGATTTAAAGTTATTTAAAATCTGGGAATTCAAAGGTTTAATTTGAATTTCAGTATTAAATTTTAAAGGAGGTTTAAATTGAAATTTTAGATTAAAATGGAAATTTAAGTTATCAAAAGTTTTGAAATGAATTTAACTTTAAAATTTTTATATAACATTTGATTGATTTGCAACTTAAAAAGTTTTAAATTATTTAGAACTTTGATAAGTTTAAATTTTTCTATTTTTAAGCTTGAATTTAAATTGAAATTTAAAGGGAAATTTCTAAAGTACTTGGTTTGAATTAAATTTTTTTAAACATAATTAAGTTATGTTTTATTTTGAAATTTGATTAAGATTTATGTTTTAGAATTTATTAACAAGGTAATTAAGATTTATTAATTAATTAATTAAATTTGGAATTTTAATTGATTAATGATTAATCAATTTTAAGTTAAGATCATTAATTAAATTATTAATTAATGATAATGAATATTAATTATGTAATTAAGTTTTTAGTTAAGGTTATTTAATTTAATTAATAAATAATTAAAGATAATTTAAATGGTAATTAATTTAAGTTAATTATTTTATAAAATAATTTGAGGATGGTTAATAAAGGTCATTAACCATGATTATTTAACAATTAATTAATGTAGTTAATTTTTATAATTAATTAGATTAATTAATTTATTAATAATCAATTGTAAATGATTTAAGTATAGTTACTTAGTAAAGTAATTAAGGGATTAATTACTTAATGTAATTAATTTAAATTAATATGATTGTTTAATTTAATTAATTTAGTTTAATTAATTTTAAACACTTGGGTTTTATAAATAATTACTTATGTAATTAATGATTTGGAAATTACTTAGTTAAGTAATTGTTTAATAATTACAGATTGTAATTAAGGAGATGTTTAAGTATGAAGTAATTTGGATTAATTATTTAGTAATTAATCAAGAAATTAATTAAGAAATTAATTTAAGGATAATTAATTTGGTTTAATGTGGTAATTAAGTTAGTTAATTACTTAGAGCAATTAATTTAAGAAATAATTAGGATCATCAATTATTTAATTAATGATGTAATTAAAGTTGATTAATTATGATTAATTAATCAATAATAGGTAATTAAAGGTAATTAATTAATGTAATTAATTAAGGATTAATGTAATTAATTATGATTAATTAATTAATTGAGTAATTAAAGGTTAATTACTGTTTGGTTGAGAATAATTAATTTTGTGAAATTAATTAAGGATAATTACATGAATGTAATTAAGTATAATTAATCAAGAGTGATTAACTAAAGTAATTTATGATTGATTAATTGATTGTAATCAATTAAATGATTGAGTAAGCAAGATTTATATTGATGTAGTAATTAATTTAATTTAATTTAAATTAATTAAAGATGAAGTAATTAATTTAATTCATTTTAAATTAATTAGAGATGGTTAATTTAATTCATTTAAATTAATTATATTGGATGAATACATCATTGCTTATGGATGAATGGTTGAACTTGATTGTCTTGGATGCTTTGTGATCTCGGGAATGAGATAAATGATATTGTATGGTATGGAATGGTTGGTTGTATTGTGACGATACCATAGGTTATCTATTGTGATGATATTATATGGTATATCTGTTTGATATTGATGATGTGAATTACCTGTTATGTGATAATGTTGATTATCAATTGTGATTTATAAGTTATCTATCTGGGTGTATATAGATACTGTATTAAATTGTTTTAAACCTTTAAAACAACTTGGACCTTAAAAGACACGCTTTGGTTTTCAATGAGACCGGGATCGGATTTCCATATTTGGATATCTGAAAACCACATCGATTCCAAATAACGTTAGGTCGTGATTCTAAGTGGAGCTTTGTGAAGACTCGAGGTGTAAGGACTATGAGTCGGTATAACTCTGTCGGTGATTCCGTAATGAGTTGACGGAATTAGTTCTTATAGATTCGAGATGGTGGTTTAGAGTGCAAGGGTTATTGTCATTAACTCTGAGGGTGATTCCAAAATGAGTGTAACGGGATAATGCCTTCGGTTTCGTTCGAACCCGGAACGAACTTGTACGGATTGAATGCTTTCAGAACATCGTCAGGTGGACGATGAGCATTCTAAGTGATATGTCCTATAAAGGTAATCGTAGCCTCAAGCCTCATCAATCGGGAATGGCTAAAACAGGGGAGGTGCAGCAAGGCTTCTTGGGTCGCACCCACTGGAGAGCAAGATTGATCCCTATCTAGAAGTCCCTTTATATTCGGCTGTGTGGGTGGTTGCTAGCTACAACCACGGGGTTGTCTTGTTCGGAACTATTCACTAAGGAATGAGTCCGGCTTTGTGTTGCAAGGGGTCGGGAGTGATCCTCGGTACGTTGATCTAGGCCACGTACTGTGACGGGCGGTACCCCAGTAGCCCAGCCATTGATGGAATCCAAAATCCAATAAGTGCCAACGGTTTTGATTGTATTACCCACTTTTGTGGCTAGTAGCTGGAATTTAATAATGTAATAATTTCGGCTATTTCTTATTTATTGGAAAACCGTAGACACTATTATAATATCATTGGATTTCCTATCAAATGTTTTGGTTAGCGTAAGGTGAAAACTTTTCCATGTTTATGTGTGGGAAGTCTTACGTGATACCTTTCTTTTCAAAAGGTTTTTGAAAGTTAAGCAACTTTAACCTGTTACTCACACCAGACCCATGTCTGACCCAGAGTTTATTTTTGTTTTTCATAAACTCTTGGGTACTCAAATTTTTGTGAGTAGTCAAGGGAATTCAGGTTAGGATTCAGGATTAGCTTTGACGAATTCTGAAGGAGCATTGGAGCAGAAGGCTTCTGCGTGTAGATATATCTAGTATTCCGCTGTGTGTTCTCTGAGTTATTGTATTGAGTTGTATAACTAGACAGGTGTTTATAACTGTCTAGTATGTGTTGTATATCTGTGTACTCTGATATTGGTTGTAAACTATGAAATATTTATGTTATTAATATAATTTATTCGTTCCGCTGTGTTAGATTCTGATGTTGTTTCTTTCTTCTCCTCTTTCTATTCTCTTTCTATCCATTTCTTTCTTAATTCATGATGCGATTTTCCGGGAGTGGAAAGTATGGCCGTGACAGCTGGTATCAGAGCATTAGGCTGAGTGAATACCTAGGCTCTGAAGTGTATCTTTCTTTAGGGAGCGTTAGGTTGAGTAAATACCTAGGCTCTGTAGTGGTGTCTTTCTAGAGAGAGCGTATTTGTAATTTTTAATATATATATATATATATATATATATATATATATATATATATTTCTACCTATCTGTTGGGGTACCTGTTCAGGTTTTCCAATATAAGTTATAAAGGTAGATGGGGTAGTAGTGTGTGTAACACGACTACCATTGGTTGGAGTCTGATGTTTGAGGTTGGAAGTGTTTCGTCGAGGCTGTAGACCTAATACCGTCTCGAGTAAGTTCTGTAGTGACGAAGAACTTCATTGATCTCTGAAGGAAACCTGTTAAGGTTCGGAGTTAATTCTCTGAAGTTGGTGAGTAGAATTTGGATCTATTGGTTGGCAGAAGCGAGTGATGGTATTTTGAATACCTCAGGAAGTAGTAGCTGCGTGATGAAATGCAGTGACTATGGATGTTCCCGAAGATGTTTTCTTTGGAACAAGTTAAGGAGGTGAATCTGCTTCAGTGTTGTGGCTGTGTTCAGCTGGAGTTTCTGTTTTCTTTGAAGTCCGAGTTTCTCGGAGAGCTTTGTTTTGGAATTCTTTGGCATCTGTGGCAGCAGTGTAGCTTGGAATGTTCTCAGTGTTGGCAAGAGATCTTTTGGCTTAGCAGTTTTCTGAAGTGGAATCCAGAAGCAGTTAAGTGAACCCGTTTCTTCGATGGTTGGCTGGTTAAGTTTAAGCTGTTCTATTTGGTTAAGGGAGAACAGTTTTTCCTTGGATTTGGTTTGGGTGATCGCAAAAGTGACTTGCGATTGTTTGAGTGTTCTCTTGGGTTATCTGATTTTTTCTGGATGTCTTCAGAAAGTCAGAGTTTGGTTCGCATATGGAGATTGAGTTTTTCTTATCGACTGAAATTCCAGGAGTGGTACCGGTGGTTCAGCTTTATAGTAGAATGGTTCCAAGAGAATTGATTGGTATAGCAGCTCGGAGTTTTGGAGGAACCTCTGAATTTTCTTATGGATGTGTTAAACCATATCTCCGGGGTATGTTGTCATGTTTGTGCTTGTGTTCTTCTTCAGCATTTTCTTCTACTTCGGATCAGAGTTGAGCAGCGGAAGCAGTTTGGGAAGTGTATCTGCTTTTCTTTTCCCGGAGGGGAGAAGTAAGTTGTTCCGATGTTGAGGAGTTGAGTTTGAGTTCTTGGTTTTGGTTGATCTTAAGGAGATCATTTTTGTTATATTGATTGGTCTAGTTTGTTTCTAGAAGCATCAACAAAGGTTGAGCAGATTAGTAAGTTTGTGGACAGCTCAGGATTGTCCGAAGAAGTTTTGTGGATAAGATTCGAAGGGATTTGGACTCTATAGTCGGAGATTTAATTTTGGATAAGATTTCTCTGATCAAAGGTGAGCTTTAAGTTTGGGTAAGTCTGAGAAGCTACCTCTGAAGTGTTTTAGATCTTTTCTGTGATCTTGGAGAATAAGTGATTGATCTATAGGATTGGATTGCCAGTTTGGATTACTGGGATTCGATGAGTTTCACGTATCTCTGATGGAGTACGCGTATGATCTGTCTCTGGTTGTGGAACCAGCAGTTCTGGAGTTTTGGGATGTTGAGTCAGACTCGTTTGTAGTCTGATATCTTGTCTAGTGTTATAGATATAGTTGTTTTGTAGCTTCATAGTATTGGTTGTTTGGATTTTCTAGAGCGAGTATCCCGATGGATATATATACACACCTGGGGAAACTAGATAAAATTCTATCCAGAATTTGTCTGGATAATTAGATTTGTTTGATTGGTTGAATTGGTTGTTTCATAGTTAGCATATGTTTGATATATGCTTGTGTTTAAAATTAAAATTTAATGAGATTATTAAATTACCTTTGTTTTAAATTTCGAGGATGAAATTCTTTTAAGGGGGAAGGATTGTAACATCCCGGAATTTTTAACAATATCAATTTAATAATTTGTGGTAAAAATTAAATTGATATTGATATTCTGATGATAATTATTCAGATAAATTTAATAATATTCTTCAAAAAAATATTTAAATTGGTTATTTTATCTTTTAAATAATAAATTGATTTCTATTTACAATATAAATATATGGTTCATATTTTAAATAAATTGGTTTTGTTTTAAATTTAGAATAAATTCAACAAATTGGTTTTATGGCTTAATAAAATGAATATTTTGTAAAATGATTTTAAATTTAATAAAAGAGATTTATAAAAATAATATTAATATTGTATTGTCTTTATAAATAAATTTTGAATAAGATTTGTAATGTTTATTTCAAATTGAATTTTTATTTATAACTTAATTTGAAATTGTTTGGTTTTGAATCTAGTTTGAATTTAAATTCAAAGTATAAAATCTAAATTGTTTTAATTTTTATTTGTATAAGTTTATAAACATGATTTGTTTTGTTTTCATTTATAAATTTATACATATAAACTAACAACTTAATTTAAGCTAATGTAACACACATTTGTAAATTTAAATTCTAATTATCTTTAAAAGGAAACATGTGTTAAATTCATATGTATTCATATAGACAAGTGTCTAATTTATGACAAGTGTTAATTTTTTTTATTTTCTTTTATTTCCATAAAATCTGAAAATGCATTTAGTTAAGTTTACATCTTCATTCATATGGCATCTTCATTTTCTTTAATCAAAGAAAATCTTCAAACCTTTAAAATCTGAATCATCTTCATATTAAAAACAAATCTGCGTTTCCAAAATTCAGAAACCCTGTTTAAAAATCTGCATTTGATTCACCTACAATCTGTATATTCAAATCCCAAATCTGCATTCAACAATTAAGTGAGTAACATTTAAAACCTTAAACTATATTTGGTTGCTTGATTTAAATGTTTGAGATAAATTATGTTTGTGTGCTATGAAATGTCTGTGGTAATTAGGATTGTTTATGCATGTTGATTATGTTGAGTAGTGTTTCCAGATTCACGCACTGTTTAGAAGAATCTTTACAAATTGATTTATATATGTGTTTAGAATAATAAAAAGAAGATTGTATATCAGAGATTAGAATTCAGTTATAAAGTAATGTGTTTTAACTCCTTAAGTTAAGATTTTTTTTTCTTAAAGTGAGTTAATACAGGGTGTTATTTCTGTATCACAGGTAATATCATCATGTATGTTTAATTTTATTCAAACTCAATCTAATTAATATAATAATTCAGTAATACAAATCAAAAACATAAGCTGTAACTTGATTTTTAAAAACAAGTATTGGTATTTTAAAGGGTATGTTTCATTGACAGTTTGGTCTGAAACAAAAATATGAATTTGAGCAAAATTCTGGTAATCTGTGATTTGTAGAAACTCAGAATTCTTTTGAGTTATACAGTGAGGATCTTAGATCCTTGGAAAAATTAGAGAAGAATTTAAAGTTTGCTTGATAAGTTGTAGTTTGGATTCAGACTTTTTAACCCTAGTTTGAAGTTGGTCTGAGCATTTAGTCAGTGTGAAGAGATGGAATGATCGAGTGTTATGAAAATTTGTGATGGTGTAGATGATGGGTGAGGGAACTCGGGGCCGAAAGGGTTGATCGTCAGATGATCGGAGTGGCAAGAGAATGGCCGTTGACAGGTTTGAATAGAAACCTGTAAAAACTTTTTCCAGGTTTTGGAAATTTGGGTTTCAGAGCTAATTTTTTAATTCTTTGGGTTATGTGTGATTTGGAAATGATGTGAGGGTAGTGTTGAGTTTCTGGTTGAGGCTTGATCACCTGCGATGGTCGGAAGAGGGGGCGGTGATGGGTTCTCTGATGAACTATTTGGGTTTGGGAATATTCAGGGGAAATGATGGGTTGCTCGGAGTAAATGGTAGAATGACTCGAAGCATTTGATAGGGAAACCCGGAGTAGTGAGGTAGAAAACTCGAAGTAAATTAGGGGGGGTCTCGGGTTGACCTGTAGTTACAGTTTACACAGTAAACTGTGTTTTGTTTTAAAAATATGGATCTTAAACTTTTAAAACCCGGGTTTTAAAAGTTTAAAATCTGTAGTTATAGGTTTTAAATAAGGTTTAGGTCTAAAACTAAATTTTAAAACTTAATTCAAGTTTGAATTACTTTGTATTCAAATTCCAGGTTTGAGTTGAAACCTGTTTTTTTCTGTTTTCTACAAATCTGTATTTAAACCTTTTTAAATCTGCAGTTTTCTGTTTTGAGAAAAATTTAAGTTCAAATTTAAATGTAAGTTTAAAATTCTCATTTGAATTTAAAATTTCAGTTTTTAAAACAGAAACATAAGTTTAAAAATTTAACTTTATTAACTATATCATGCTGATAAGATAGTTTAAACATTATTAATAATAAGATTTTAAAAATGTGAGTAGATTTAAAGTTATTTAAAATCTGGGAATTCAAAGGTTTAATTTGAATTTCAGTATTAAATTTTAAAGGAGGTTTAAATTGAAATTTTAAATTAAAATGGAAATTTAAGTTATCAAAAGTTTTGAAATGAATTTAACTTTAAAATTTTTATATAAAATTTATTTGATTTGCAACTTTAAAAGTTTTAAATTATTTAGAACTTTGATATGTTTAAATTTTTCTATTTTTAAGCTTGAATTTAAATTGAAATTTAAAGGGAAATTTCTAAAGTACTTTGTTTGAATTAAATTGTTTTAAACATAATTAAGTTATGTTTTATTTTGAAATTTGATTAAGATTTATGTTTTAGAATTTATTAACAAGGTAATTAAGATTTGTTAATTAATTAATTAAATTTGGAATTTTAATTGATTAATGATTAATCAATTTTAAGTTAAGATCATTAATTAAATTATTAATTAATGATAATGAATATTAATTATGTAATTAAGTTTTAATTAAGGTTAATTAATTTAATTAATAAATAATTAAAGATAATTTAAATGGTAATTAATTTAAGTTAATTATTTTATAAAATAATTTGAGGATGGTTAATGAAGGTCACTAACCATGATTATTTAACAATTAATTAATGTAGTTAATTTTTATAATTAATTAGATTAATTAATTTAGTAATAATCAATTGCAAATGATTTAAGTATTATTACTTAGTAAAGTAATTAAGGGATTAATTACTTAATGTAATTAATTTAAATTAATATGATTGTTTAATTTAATTAATTTAGTTTAATTAATTTTAAACACTTGGGTTTTATAAATAATTACTTATGTAATTAGTGATTTGGAAATTACTTAGTTAAGTAATTGTTTAATAATTACAGATTGTAATTAAGGAGATGTTTAAGTATGAAGTAATTTGGATTAATTATTTAGTAATTAATCAAGAAATTAATTAAGAAGTTAATTTAAGGATAATTAATTTGGTTTAATGTGGTAATTAAGTTAGTTAATTACTTAGAGTAACTAATTTAAGAAATAATTAGGATCATTAATTATTTAATTAATGATGTAATTAAAGTTGATTAATTATGATTGATTAATCAATAATAGGTAATTAAAGGTAATTAATTAATGTAATTAATTATGATTAATTAATTAATTGAGTAATTAAAGTTTAATTACTGTTTGGTTGAGAATAATTAATTTTGTGAAATTAATTAAGGATCATTACATGAATGTAATTAAGTATAATTAATCAAGAGTGATTAATTAAAGTAATTTATGACTGATTAATTAATTGTAATCAATTAAATGATTGAGTAAGCAAGATTTATATTGATGTAGTAATTAATTTAATTTAATTTAAATTAATTAAAGATGAAGTAATTAATTTAATTCATTTTAAATTAATTAGAGATGGTTAATTTAATTCATTTAAATTAATTATATTGGATGAATACATCATTGCTTATGGATGATTGGTTGAACTTGATTGTCTTGGATGCTTTGTGATCTCGGGAATGAGATAAATGATATTGTATGGTATGGAATGGTTGGTTGTATTGTGACGATACCATAGGTTATCTATTGTGATGATATTATATGGTATATCTGTTTGATATTGATGATGTGAATTACCTGTTATGTGATAATGTTGATTATCAATTGTGATTTATAAGTTATCTATCTGGGTGTATATAGATACTGTATTAAATTGTTTTAAACCTTTAAAACAACTTGGACCTTAAAAGACACGCTTTGGTTTTCAATGAGACCGGGATCGGATTTCCATATTTGGATATCTGAAAACCACATCGATTCCAAATAACGTTAGGTCGTGATTCTAAGTGGAGCTTTGTGAAGACTCGAGGTGTAAGGACTATGAGTCGGTATAACTCTGTCGGTGATTCCGTAATGAGTTGACGGAATTAGTTCTTATAGATTCGAGATGGTGGTTTAGAGTGCAAGGGTTATTGTCGTTAACTCTGAGGGTGATTCCAAAATGAGTGTAACGGGATAATGCCTTCGGTTTCGTTCGAACCCGGAACGAACTTGTACGGATTGAATGCTTTCAGAACATCGTCAGTTGGACGATGAGCATTCTAAGTGATATGTCCTATAAAGGTAATCGTAGCCTCAAGCCTCATCAATCGGGAATGGCTAAAACAGGGGAGGTGCAGCAAGGCTTCTTGGGTCGCACCCACTGGAGAGCAAGATTGATCCCTATCTAGAAGTCCCTTTATATTCGGCTGTGTGGGTGGTTGCTAGCTACAACCACGGGGTTGTCTTGTTCGGAACTATGCACTAAGGAATGAGTCCGGCTTTGTGTTGCAAGGGGTCGGGAGTGATCCTCGGTACGTTGATCTAGGCCACGTACTGTGACGGGCGGTACCCCAGTAGCCCAGCCATTGATGGAATCCAAAATCCAATAAGTGCCAACGGTTTTGATTGTATTACCCACTTTTGTGGCTAGTAGCTGGAATTTAATAATGTAATAATTTCGGCTATTTCTTATTTATTTGAAAACCGTAGACACTATTATAATATCATTGGATTTCCTATCAAATGTTTTGGTTAGCGTAAGGTAAAAACTTTTCCATGTTTATGTGTGGGAAGTCTTACGTGATACCTTTCTTTTCAAAAGGTTTTTGAAAGTTAAGCAACTTTAACCTGTTACTCACACCAGACCCATGTCTGACCCGGAGTTTATTTTTGTTTTTCATAAACTCTTGGGTACTCAAATTTTTTTGAGTAGTCAAGGGAATTCAGGTTAGGATTCAGGATTAGCTTTGACGAATTCTGAAGGAGCATTGGAGCAGGAGGCTTCTGCGTGTAGATATATCTAGTATTCCGCTGTGTGTTCTCTGAGTTGTTGTATTGAGTTGTATAACTAGACAGGTGTTTATAACTATCTAGTATGTGTTGTATATCTGTGTACTCTGATATTGGTTGTAAACTATGTAATATTTATGTTATTAATATAATTTATTCGTTCCGCTGTGTTAGATTCTGATGTTGTTTCTTTCTTCTCCTCTTTGTATTCTCTTTCTATCCCTTTCTTTCTTAATTCATGACGTGATTTTCCGAGAGTGGAAAGTCTGGTCGTGACAAGAAACGTCAGCCGGCATGCTTCGTTTGGAGTTCGGAAAAATTCGGGTGAATAGTGTTTTGCATAATTTCTATAAAAGGATATGTTATCTTCAATTTGCAAAACTAAAACTAAACCCTCGGGTTTCTGAACCAGCCGCCACGAAATTGTTTAATGGCTTAAATTTTCCTCTCTTCTCCCTCAATTATCTTCTAATCCAAGCATCAATTCAAGAAACTTTCAACATGAAACTTCTAGAACTCGTCGAGGGCTATCCATCCATACGAAGATGATCGAAAACGAAGAGGTAGATCGACGGCAAATCGCGAGCAAAGTGCTACCGTTCGTGCACGTAGAACGAGGCACAAGGGGGCCGAGTTTCGAGTGGTTCATGCCGAAGGTAGCTCTCGAGATGGACTTCGATATGGCGCTCTCTGATCGGGGTATATGTCGATGATGGTGGAGCACTGGTCGGTCAAAGATTGGAAGGAATTAGTTCATCTTCACGTAAATGACCTGGAGATGGAATGAAAGCGTCAAGAGGGGGGAGATAGCGTGGTGTGGCCTAGATCTAGGGGCTTTGAAATCAATGGCTGCGATTGAAATTAGGTTATAAAATATAAAAGGAATTGTAAATTGATTTATAATTTAAATTGTACGATGTTTAAAATGTGATAACTTTTTCATACGAGTTCAAATTGTGACGAGACGAATTGTGTTGGCTTCGTTTTGACGAGCACTACAAAATGGAGCTGGCTTGGAGTCGTTTGGAGCTAGTGAAAATTTCAGGTAAAATTAAACGCACGTTTAATTTTATTCGAAATAAAATGCTACAACTATTATCAGAAACTCAAGGTGAGAACTTCTCACTCAACCGAATTAGTTCGATTTAAATTTTAAATAGTTAAATTTAAAATTGCTTAATTATGTGATTGGATGATAATTTATTATCTATTGTGTTAAATAGACATTATGCGCGGTATATTAAGCGGATGTTATTTATTAAAAACATATACCGCGATAATTCCAACTTGTATGGGATTGGTATTATATATGTACTTGGAGTTGATTTCCCGCACTATATAGCGGATGAGACCATATTGCGCTGCATAATAGCGGATAATATTTTATAAATCCCATATATCACGATATTCCGTCTCGAAGCGGAATTGGTATTGTGCTAACATCTTTGCATGCAGGGAAACAGGTTGGAGGGATCCAACTGGATTTCTCAAACATTTGAATTGGTCTCAATGTTGTGTGTTGATCTATTTGTTGATCTATTTATAATCTGCGTGATTATCTTTGTGATTAAAGCCGTTAAAGGCTAAAATTTAGCCGAATATAATTTGGTATCGTTAGATGCCGAAAATAAATAAAATTTGATTTTTGAAAATTTAAGTTGAGAATTTATAATAAAATTTAATTTTGGAATTGATTCATTTTAAATAAATAAATGTTGAAAATTTTATATTATAAAAATTATGATTTTTATGAAATATAACCGAAATGTGATTTTTGAAATAAGTAGTTGATTAATTTATAAAATTGTTTAAATTGGGGTTTTTGAATTATTATAAATGATTTATATAAAATATTTATAAAATTGATATTTATAAATTAAAATATTGAAATTATAAAACGAGTTTTTATAAGTGTTAAAATGAATTATAAATGGATTTCATAAGTGAACGAAATCTATAGATGTATAAATTGGGAAGTTATAAAATGAATAGGTTTTGTAAAATAAAAGATTTATAAGTAATTAACTTATAAACTGGATTTTGGCGTATAAATGGAATATGGATAGGATTTGTTAATAAATTGATTTTATAAGTTGAAGTTGTTATAAAATATAAATGGAATTTATAAACGTTGTTTTATAAATCCAAAATCGACTTATTTTAATAAGTTTAATTATTGTAGCTTATTAAAGGAGATATATCCACGATTTTGAATGGTGAATAACCCTTTAAATTAAATATGTAGAAATGATAAATTTGGTAAATGAAGTATATTCATGATTTTGGACGATGAATAATATATTAAAGGAATATTTTGAGAAAGTGTTATTTTAAATAGAATTAAAACTATTTAAAGATGTTTTAAAATGTATTAAGTATCGAAACCGTAGATTTCAACATTTATTGTTGAAGTAGATGTTTCGAGAAATAGAAGGAAATGGTGGACTATAACACTGTTGTTATAGTAAATGATTTTCGAAAGGCAAAGTTTTGTATAGTATTGGGATTTATAAATCTATCTTAATTTCGAATCCCCATACTAGTGATTTTGGGTTGTCGTAACGATGTTTTACGTAACATTCGTTTTGACCCAAATATGTGTTTAAGCGAACGTTTTCCTTAAAGAATAAAATATATACTTAATTTGAATTTAAGTATATTGAATATTTTCAAAATGTTGAAAATAAATAGATTGGTGAATTACTTATTATAAAATAAGTATGGAAATGTTTTTCCAATATGAAGTGAATGTTTTGAGATTTTATCTTTTAAAGATAAATTGAAAATGAATATTAGAAATCGATTTAAAAATCGTATATTCATAGATATTTTGGAAATGTAAATTCAATATGGAATTTATAAAAGAAAGGGAAATTTGTTTAAAAATAAACATTGATTTATTTTTGAAGTGTGGAAATTAATTTTCGGATTTGCAACGTAAATTTAGTAAATCGGTAAGGATTTATTTAATTGGTTTTAATGAACCATTTTGAAATGAAAGTTGTAAGGGTGTAAATTGATTTGAAATTGGTTTTTAAATGGTTGAACTATAGGATATATATCTTGTAAAGATATTTTTGGAAATAAATAATTTGGGAAATTATTTAAAATCGGGTGATGTTGTGAATATTGATTGATAGTTAAATAACCGACTATCAATATTGACCTTTAAATAGGTATTTGTTGTGAATTTGTTGAAATTGAATGCTACACTTATTTTTAAATTATTGCGCTCGTTATTCGGATTACCCATTCCGAATAGTGATACGACTTAATGGGTAGCATTGAAGACCGGTGGTGAAGACCGGGTATTTGTGAAAACGATAGGATGGCCTATCGATTGTCTCTGCACTGTTAACTACGGTATGGAGATTTCCTTTGGATTGGAAATTCGATCGGGATTGTGAATACCCGGATTGCAAGGGCTTCTTTGGAAGTACCTTCGGTTCTGATCGAACCCGGAACAGACTTGTATGGTTACATGTCTGACATTACATTTTGAGATATAAAGCAGATTTCTTTCAAATACATTTCTGTTAGTGGCGAGAATTTATCGTCTTAGCTTAACACCCTTAGAGGTTATGTAGTTGAAGGTTATCAGCGATATATTTCCAATTTGGTAATGTGGCATGTTGAGTGTTGTTGTGTGATGATTATTTATTGATCATTTGTTGATCAAAGCGTGGCTTTGTGAAAAAGTATAGCTTTGTGGACGAGACTTCGTCAGATCTCACACCCCGGAAATGGTCAAAACAGGAATATGCGGCAAGGTTATGAGGGTCGCGCCCTTTAGGGCATGTCATTTCCTTCTGAAAAGGGTGGTATCATGGTATGAAGCCCAGATACTTACTCATGTTGAAACACTATATTTATTGCTGTGTGATGTTGGTTATCAAGCGCTCGGATAAAGGTCCAAAGAGACCGGGGGATGGCATATTCATGTAGTAGTTACCTAGTTACAAAGGTAATCCAACCTTGTGTTTGCAGAGATCTAACCGTAACGTTAGGTTCTCGGGACGTCCCGCCAGAGGCGATCCCATTGACAGTAGGAAGTTCCTTAGCCTGACCATTTGTTGGAAATCCAAATAAAACAATACGCATCTTGTACGGTTTTAGTTGTATTACCTGCCATGGAATGTTATGGTAACCTGCTATTGAACATGGTAGCTATAATAGGCATACGATAATGGTCTTATGTTGGCTAAGATTTATATCTTTACTTACGAAATGATTTTTCCTACATATGCGCTAGTAATAATATAAAATGATTCTTTTTAATGCGTATCAAGCATCTTTGACTATCATAAGGAGAAATCTTCTCCGATTCTGCGTTTGCATTGTGAGTGCGTGCGGGAGGCCTTATGGTAGTCTCATTTTCCAAAAAGCATTGCAAATCTATTTTAAAATTATCTTATTGTTGTTTTTAAAGATAAACTATTTTAAGTTCTCACACCAGTCCCATGACTGACCTGGAGTTTATTGTTTTCCTTCCTAAACTCTGGGTGTATGTAACAGCCCGATATTTTCAGCCATTCGCATCTGCACATGTCGGACTTGAAATGCTAAAAATACCGCGTTGTAAATAAATTTGGAACAAATGAAATACAATCACAGAATCACAGACACAGAAATATCAGAATAACTCGCAGCGGAAATAAAATACATAGTAGTTCATGAAGCTACTACAGAAGAGTCTCAAACCAAATACATAATACAGTCTGAAAACAACACAATAGAAATTCCAAATACATAGAAGTTCACTAATACATGAGATAAACTAGAACAGCTGAAACAGATAGTAGATATAAATGTAGATAAGCAGAAACTCCAGCAAAGACCAGCTCCAGAAAGAGAATCCAAAGCTGTGAATATTCAGGCTGACCCGAGCGTAAAGTAAAACACAAAACACTCCAGTCAGGATAATATATACTTATATAATGTAAACCAACTCAAGTGAACTGTAGTAGAAGTACACAATAACTTAAAGTATGCTTGGGATCGCCCATCCTTTAAGAATCAGTTAAACTATAAATTAAATACATCCCGTGGTTAAAATTTCAAAAGGTATTTTATACTTCAAAATCAAATATCGTTTCAAAATTCAATATCGTTCAAAATCCATTTCAAAATATCAAAATATAATATCTTCCAAACCACATTCATTTTTATTTAATTTAAATACCATTACAAAACACATTTCAAAATAGTTTATATTTCAAAACAAATAACTTCATTTTAAATCATAAAATGAAGTTATTATATTTAATAATTAAATTACTAAATTTACAAAATTTTAGTCTTTCAACATTCATTTATCCACTTAATTTATTAAAACAGATGAAAATTCGACTTTCGCAGCATTTAGAAATTGCTACAGAAAGTTACATTAAAAACAGTTCAATTTAACAAAAGATAGCATAAAAAAAATGCTGTGATGGGGTTACATTAGTTTCAAATAAAACTTAGTTAAATTCAACAATTATAACATTTACAAAAATGCTATGATAGCCTTTAATTAAACTTAGCTCTTTGGTTCATTATTATCAACTACAGCATTTACAAATGCTGTGTTATCATTTACATTAGAATTAATAGCATTTCTGAAATGTAGTTAATTAACTTCAAATATTCAGTATAATTTCACAAATAATTATATTTTTATTTAAATCATTTTTAACTTATAAAATCATATAATTTCACCTTTAAAACAATCATTCAAATACCCTTATATTCATGATTTTATAAAGTTAAATCTCCATTCAAAAATCAAAATTTAATGATAATTCACTTATTAAATTCCAACATAAAATTTCAAATTCATTAAATTAAATTTAACCTAACACTTAAGTTTAAAATTTTCAAATATAACTTAATTTCATTTTTATTTACTTAACTTAAAATTCACTTTTAAGCCAAATTCACAAATTTCCAATTTTAGTTATATTTCAAAATTTCAACATACATATTCATTCATTTCACATTTAACTTTATTCAAAAATCATTGATGTATTAAAAAATCATTTTAAATTCATTTGATTCAAAATATCATAAATTTATCATATTTTCATATTTAATTTAAATTCCATTTATCACCAAATTATAATTTCCAAAATAACTTACATTTCAGATTTCTAACTTTACCCTTTATTTATTTCACTTATAAATTTTAAGAAAATCAATAATGCTTTACAAAAATCATTTTTAATCAAATCTAATCAAAATATTATAATATTTACATTTCTAAAATATTTTAAATTTTTTTAGAAAAACATATTTTAACAACGGGTCTGTATTTCATTTTCTAGCCTAGGTAAAGTGATACGGGTAATATATCATTTCAACCCGTAATTTACAAATAAAACCCGGGTTTGATCATTTCAAACCAGCAATCCCAAGTAAAAGAAAATAATTGAAAATCATTCAGGCCTATCATTTCAGCCCATAACGATTTTCTCCTATTCTAAAGTCCGTTCGGGTATGTATCATTTCAACCCATAGTGATTCTAGTCTACAGGGAACTTGGAGTGTGATAAACTGATGAAAGTAACAGAATAGCATGAAATAACAGTAACATATGATATAACAGGTGTGAATTTAGGTGTGAACATCATATGAATATGATCTAGCAGTTATAACAGGATGATATGCATTTACAGATTCAGGTGATGTCAGTTTATCACTACATAAGTACATATTAGTCTGGTGAGATTTATTCATTGTTTTGAGCTGATGACACAACGACGAATTGCAAAACGGCATCTATACAAGCACAAAAGCACGATATAGATACGAAATGGAGAAGCGAAGGATTAATTCCCTTGAATACAAATCAAACAAACAATATAACAATTATAAGCTTTCAGACCAAAAATACGATAAACGATGCTAGAAATAACTTCATAAAACAAAGCTGAAATGCTTTGCACTTTCTTCCGACATATCATAGGCTCGGTCAGAGGTAGAGTACAGGTCTTAGACAATGATTTAAGGTCAGGTCTGGGTTACTAAGGTCGGCCTAACATGAGTTTGAGTGATGGTGTAAAGGTGGGTGAAGGCAAGAACACAAAATCATGCATACACATGGGTTTTGGGCCATGAATTGGGCTTGGCCAAGGCCCTAGGTGTCACGGCCAGAGGAGTGGGGTCCACTGTGGTGGTGTGGCCGTGGGTCCGGGAGGTGCTGGAGGTGGTGGTGGTGGAGGAGGGGCGGCCATGGTTGGTAGAAGTGGTGGATGTGGAAGCTAGTGCTCGGCTAGGTCAATATGAAGGGTGTTTTGAAACTTTTGCGGATATGCATCAGCAAGGGGGTTCATGGCTAGGGTAGCTGGTGAGGAGGAGGTGCTGGTGGTGTGTCTTCAGGTGGTGGAGGCGGCTAGGCAGCAAGGTGGCATGGTTGAACCTACATGAGGTGAAGCAAGTGCAAAATCAAACTAGAAAAATCAACAAAAGTGAACAAAAGAAGATAAAAGGAAATAGAATTTTATCAAACTTCTCAATCAAGAGGAGGCCGAATTTTTTTTCAGGAAGGAGGAAAAAGATGTACGTGAATGAAGAATGGAGGTAGGCAGCTGAATTATGTGAGTAGTTATGGCTAATTGATGGAAAAAGTAAGTTAAAATATGAAAAGGTGGGAAAATCAAAAGCCATAGGAAACAAAAGGTCACAAACCCTTTCAATTTACCTTTTATTATTTATATAAATTTATGTAGCTGAAATAATAATAATATCAGATAAGATTTCTAAATTTTTAACAAATATACAAATATATATAATATTTATCAGTTATGTAAAGTAAAATTAAGGAAAATAGTTAAAACAGTGAACTAGACTAGCAAAATTTAAAGTTAAATGAAATAATTTTTAGAAAATTCATATAAGCTTGTAAAGTATTTTTAAATATAAACAATAACATAAAATACAAATATATTCACAAAATAAATATTTAAAATTTAGTTTAAATATAAAATTTTAATGTAGAAAATAGCAGAAAATGGGAAAACAGCCCTTAAAAATAGGAAACCAAGACAGTAATTTTTGGAAAAATTCTATTATTATTTTAAAAATATTTAGAGATGAATTTTCACAAATAAAACAAATTTAAAATAAAATAAAGAAATTTAAAATGAAGAAAATGGCAGAAAATTAGAAAACAGCCTTTAAAAATAGGAAATAAATACAGTAAATTTTGGAAAAATTATATTATCATTTTAAAAATGTTTAAAATTGATATCACACAAATAAAATTTTTTTAAAATAATTTCAAAATGAAATAAAGTCAAATTCAAATATGTAGTCAAAATCTAGGGTTGTTACACTCTCCCCCACTCAAATCTTTTCGTCCTCGAAAAGGAAGGAAGCGGAGAAACAACAAGAAAGAGCAATATGTTGGAATACATCCCGAAAGAAGGTAGGGAAAAAAAAGATAGCTAGGAGGTAAAGCAGGTTGAAAGACAAGGATGAACCATTATTTGAACCATTATACATTTCAATTCAATAATTTTTTTAGTATGATGAATAGTCATTTGATTCAAATCTAATGGTTCAAAGTAGACAATATTTAAAACATTTTAAATTTTTAGAAGGGAAAATAACTGATCAAAATATTCTTTATATAATACTTTATCAAAATACTTTTATAACTCGATGTCTTAACAAGTTTATCCTCGTTCCTGTAGATTCTAGCAGTGCGTTGATCAGGCGCAAAGCTAGACTTCTCCATGTACTTGGTTGACTTGTTTCAACACCCAGTGAAAACACTAGAAAACTCTTTTAAAAAAAATAGATATGGAAAGTACAATCCAAACAAATCAACCAAATCAAAACAGTTGTCTAACCATGGATCGCTGATACACAATGGTTACGCCTGGATCCCCCAGGAAACAATCCGTATCCGTAAGCTTTCTCAGCCCTGCGAGTTACGCCATGATGACGAGTAGAATGCAGGATACACAATGGTTACACCTGGATCCCCCAGGAAACAATCCGTACCCCCAGGCCAGCTCAGCCAGGCATTTGCGCTACTAATGCGACCTACATAGAGTGCAAGATACACAATGGTTACGCCTGGATCCCCCAGGAAATAATCCGTACCCCTAGGCCAGCTCAGCCACACAGTTGCGCTATGCAGTCGCGATCATAAGACCATGGAGACCGCCATGGAATTCGATGGACACTCGAGTATCATATCCGGAAAACCCAAATCAAAGAGAGAGAATAATATCGATAGAATGAATCACAGTGTGGCCACAAAGCAAATATCAAGCAGAAGGCACTTCCATATCTTTGCTTCGAAAATATGTATCATGTAGTACCTTTCAAAATCACTTTCAAATATCATACTTATATAAAGTCCATTACATATAAGATTTCATTTCAAATCAAATACTTTCCAAAACAATAGTATATCAAATCACACTTATATAGATTTCGATTATATAAGATTTAAATTTTCAAAATTGAGTACCTTTCAAGTCAACAGTTTTCAAATCAATAGTTTTCAAATCAACAGTTTTCAAATCAATAGTTTTCAAATCAACAGTTTTCAAATCAACTGTATACTTACACAAATCAATTTTATATAAGTTCGATAGCTCCCAAATCAAGTATTTAATAAAACAAGGTTCTAAATTTCAAACCATTTCGATATCAGTTAAATTTTAAAATCATATATGATGTCACCAAATCATTTCTTTCAAGTTATACATATTCAGTTTCAAAATTTCTTAAAACAATAGGTTTAGAAAATAATCCAAATTTCCAAATCAACAAAATTTAGGTCAAATAAATTCATTTTCATTTCAAACATGTATTCACTTCAAAAATCATAATACTTTCAAAGTTATAAATCTTTCGAAACCAAATAATGGAAATCATTTCACTTTGAAAATCATAACATTTTGAAATCATACATTTGAAATCATAAAACATGCCCTCAATTCTTTACATTTCAAAAATTTATTCAATTAAACCAAAATCTAAAATTTCCAATTTTAATTCAATTCAAAACATCAGTTTCAATTTAGTTCTCCAACAAAATCATTTCAAATATTATCAAATTTCAAATATAGATTTGATTTACAAAATAAACTATTATATCTTAAATATGTTTCAAGGCTTAAATATACCATATTTCAAAACTAAATTTCATAATTTCATATATCTCAAATTTTACTTCATTAGTACTTAGTGTTGAAATATTTATTTCATAAATCCATTATTTTTAAATAAACTTAAATTACAAGTAAACCAAATATCCTTTCATACTAATATAAGCTTCAATTATTGATTTATCAAAATCAATGGTTTTCAAAATCATTTTGTACTTACGTAAAGTTTATCTTATATAAGGATCAAAATTTTCAAAAAAATAAATTTCGCTGCATGAAAAGCCATATGGGATTGAACAACTTTGCTTACTAAAAGATTTTAATTAAGAATAGTTTTGTAGATAAAATAGTTTTTATGAAAAATAGAATAAAACACTTAGTTTAAGAAAAAGAAAAATTGTTTTGAAAAATGGTTCTAAATTTGATAGTGGTTTTTCATAAAAGAAAATTTCCAATTAAATTACAAAGATATCCAACCCAACAACTTTCAATTTCACCATCAAGTATACCAATGATATTAGGATATAAGATGTACATATGTCATCATTTCGCAACATTACATTCGATCGCTCGCTCGATCACACAAGTTCGCTTTCGAACTAGTATTGTCCATTCGACTTCCCTAATACGGACTTCGATATGGTTTCTTGACTAGAAGCCATCAATCTCCTTGCATAGCCATATACTATGATAGAGAATTCAAGAATCAAGCCAAAATCCATATCAAATATTCTCCATCAAGAATCAAATGAAAAATCCTAACACGAAATGGTGTAATTCACCTCGAACTTGTGTACTCAAACTTGGATCAAATTAATAACGCGAATAAAACAGCATACGTACAACTTATGTATCTATTCTAACTTGTTAAATAAATAGTTTCATAAAGATATTACTAAGTTAAAACATTTAAAACTAAATTTTTCTCAAACATTTGAAGACTAATTTTTATCCAAAACATTTCAAAACTAAATTTCATATTAGTATAATTCAAAATAATCTTATTTATTTACTTAACAAAACAGTTTCAACTTGTAAAAATCACATTATTTCATACTTGAAACATACAAACTAAACTTATATTCTTTATCAAATACCTTATACCTTTCAAAATTTCTAAGCTTTGAAAAGTTAACCTTGATTTGAAAGTGCTCGAACCTTCAAAATAGTCGAAGAAATCATATTTTCAATCCAAGAGTTGGAAATCAACAACAAATCAGTAAATAAAATTTCAAAAGGTAGGTTTCAAATCCGAAATTCGAGGACTGAACACCGGCTTACTTTAAATCATTTCAAATATACATACATATATCTTTCGAAAATCAAATCATACCTCGAAATCTGAAATCAAAACTGGTTTCACAAAATCACTCACATAGCAAAGCTACTAGAGTGGCCTCTCCCCCACTTAGAAACTCGAAAATCAATGTCGATGATGCATGCATTCATCACCGAAATTATTTTCCAGCGACATAAGTGGGTTCTGGACTTTTATTTTCTTGAACATCTTTAAAATCTGTTCGAAATCTTTGGAATTCATGCGAATACATTTGAAATATTTCTTATTCGAAAAATATCTTTAAATCATATTATTATTATATATTTTCCAAAATCTTAAAACCGATTTCAAAACACTGGAGTTCGATTCCTCGAAATTCAAAATTAAAACCCTTCAGTTATAAATCATTTTATATAAGTCAAATTCTTGTAAATTTCAAAATTTCAAATCCTTTCATAGATTCAAATTTTCATTTTAAAAGGCATATAATCCTTATCGAAAACATTTCACTTTTATATACAAAATATGGTCATCCTTAATAATTTCGATGTATGCACAATTTCAAAATACAACCAAACACAAATTTCCAAAGGATGATTCAAGGAAGGATTTCAAACAAACAAAGATTCAAAATTAGAGGAACTCTAATCAAATAGAATTCTAGTTCGAAGATAAACTCAAACGAATATGAGATAATTTAATTATCGAATAGAAGATGGATAAGCCTATAAAAATCGCGAGCAACCTTAACTGGTCAACCGTGACTTTCGAAATATAACCAATTTGGAAAACTGAGGCAAATCGACATTCAACCGCCAGATATAGGATCCAGATAGAGCAGGAGATAGATAGCATCGACATCCGAGGATATAGAATTCTCCGGTGAATCAATGCCAATTATAAAGGAATTTCACCCATTTACAAATCGTTCAAAGATTTACGGAACCACCGCTCTTTAGAGAGGTCATTCCAAAGTGGAGTTAAGGAATGCTCCAAAATCAAAGGAATAAAATAGGGATAAGACTGGATTTCAGAACAAGTGGAGTGTTCCAAAGTTCAAGGAATCCTAGTCGATAAGAATCTTAACCAAGAGATTTCTAACAAGGTGGATACCGAAGAGATGAAGTTTAGAAAATCTTGATTTCGTAATAAGAACATTTTTATAACAAAATAATCTTTGAAAATCCTTTAAAAATCATTTGGAAATCATTTTATACTTCGAAAATACGTTCTCTCACAAAGAAAGGATTCTGAGATTGATTTCACTCATTCTAGGGTATTTCTACCCTATCTCTAATGAGTTTTTGCTCCGCAGGCTAAGGTTTGCCTAAAACCAAAGCTCTGTTACCAACTGTAACAGCCCGATATTTTCAGCCGTTCGCATCCGCACATGTCGGACTTGAATTGCTCAAAATACCGCGTTGTAAATAAATTTGGAGCAAATGAAATACAATCACAAAATCACAGACACGGAAATATCAGAATAACTCGCAGCGGAAATAAAATACATAGTAGTTCATGTAGCTACTACGGCAGATTCTCAAACCAAATACATAATACAGTCTGAAAACAACATAATAGAAATCCCAAATACATAGAAGTTCACTAATACATGAGATAAACTAGAACAACTGAAACAGAGAGTAGATATAAATGTAGATAAGCAGAAACTCCAGCAAAGACCAGCTCCAGAAAGAGAATCCAAAGCTGTGAATACTCAGGCTGACCCGAGCGTAAAGTAAAACACAAAACACTCGAGCCAGGACAATATATACTTATATAATGTAAAGCAACTCAAGTGAACTGTAGTAGAAGTACGCAGTAACTTAAAGGATGCTTGGGATCGCCCATCCTTTAAGAATCAGTTAAACTATAAATTAAATACATCCCGTGGTTAAAATTTCAAAATGGTATTTTATACTTCAAAATCAAATATCATTTCTAAATTCAGTATCATTCAAAATCCATTTCAAAATATCAAAATATAATATCTTCCAAACCACATTCATTTTTGTTTAACTTAAATACCATTACAAAACACATTTCAAAATAGTTTATATTTCAAAACAAATTACTTCATTTTAAATCATAAATTGAAGTTATCATATTTAATAATTAAATTATTAAATTTACAAAATTTTAGTCTTTCAAAACTCATTTATCCACTTAATTTATTAAAACAGATGAAAATTCAACTTTCGCAGCATTTAGAAATTGCTACAGAAAGTTACATTCAAACCAGTTCAATTTAACAAAAGATAGCATAAAAAAATGCTGTGATAGGGTTACATTAGTTTCAAATAAAACTTAGTTAAATTCAACAATTATAACATTTACAAAAATGCTATGATAGCCTTTAATTAAACTTAGCCATTTGGTTCATTATTATCAACTACAGCATTTACAAATGATGTGTTATCACTTACATTAGAATTAATAGCATTTCTGAAATGCAGTTAATTAACTTCAAATATTCAGTATAATTTCACAAATAATTATATTTTTATTTAAATCATTTTTAACTTATAAAATCATATAATTTCACTTTTAAAGCAATCATTCAAATACCCTTATATTCATGATTTTATAAAGTTAAATCTCCATTCAAAAATCAAAATTTAACAATAATTCACTTATTAAATTCCAACATAAAATTTCAAATTCATTAAATTACATTTAACTTAACACTTAAGTTTAAAATTTTCAAATATAACTTAATTTTATTTACTTAACTTAAAATTCACTTTTAAGCCAAATTCACAAATTTCCAATTTTAGTTATATTTCAAAATTTCAACATAAATATTCATTCATTTCACATTTAACTTTATTCAAAAATCATTAATGTATTACAAAATCATTTTAAATTCATTTGATTCAAAATATCATAAGTTTGTCATATTTTCATATTTAATTTAAATTCCATTTATCACCAAATTATAATTTCCAAAATAACTTACATTTCAGATTTCTAACTTTACCCTTTATTTATTTCACTTATAAATTTTAAGAAAATCAATAATGCTTTACAAAAATCATTTTTAATCAAATCTAATCTATAATATTTACATTTCTAAAATATTTTAAAAATAATTAGAAAAACATATTTTAACAACGGGTCTGTATTTCATTTTCTAGCCTAGGTAAAGTGATACGGGTAATATATCATTTCAACCCGTAATTTACAAAGAAAACCCGGGTTTGATCATTTCAAACCCGCAATCCCAAGTAAAAAAAAATAATTGAAAATCATTCGGTCCTATCATTTCAGCCCATAACGATTTTCTCCGATTCTAAAGTCCGTTCGGTTATGTATCATTTCAACCCATAGTGATTCTAGTCTACATGGAACTTGCAGTGTGATAAACTGATGAAAGTAACAGAATAGCATGAAATAACAGTAACATATGATATAACAGGTGTAAATATAGGTGTGAACATCATATGAATATGATATAGCAGTTATAACAGGATGATATGCATTTACAGATTCAGGTAATGTCAGTTTATCACTACATATAGTCTGGTGAGATTTACTCACTGTTTTGAGCCGATGACACAACGACGAATTGCACAACGGGATCTACAAAAGCACAAAAGCATGATACAGATACGAAATGGAGGAGCCAAGCATTAATTCCCTTGAATACAAATCAAACAAACAATACAACAATTATAAGCTTTCAGACCAAAAATACGATAAACGATGCAAGAAATAACTTCATAAAACAAAGCTGAAATGCTTTGCACTTGCTTCCGACATCTCATAGGCTCGGCCAGAGGTAGAGTACAAGTCTAAGACAATGATTTAGGGTCAGGCCTGGGTTGCTAAGGTCGGCTTAACATGAGTTTGAGTGATGGTGTAAAGGTGGGTGAAGGCAAGAGCACAAAATCATGCATACACATGGGTTTTGGGCAATGAATTGGGCTCGGCCAAGGCCTTAGGTGTCACGGCTAGAGGAGTGGGGTCCACTGTGGTGGTGTGGACGTGGGTCTTAGAGGTGCTGGAGGTGCTGGTGGTGGAGTAGGGGCGGCCATGGTTGGTGGAAGTGGTGAATGTGGAAGCTAGTGCTCGGCTAGGTCAATTTGAAGGGTGTTTTGAAACTTTTGCGGATATGCATCACCAAGGGGGTTCATGGCTTGGGTGGCTTGTAAGGAGGAGGTACTGGTGTTGTATCATCAGGTGGTGGAGGCAGCTAGGCAGCAAGGTGGCATGGTTGAACCTACATGAGGTGAAGCAAGTGCAAAATCAAACTAGAAAAATCAACATAAGTGAACAAAAGAAGATAAAAGGAAATAGAATTTTACCAAACTTCTCAATCAAGAGGAGGCCGAAATTTTTTTCAGGAAGGAGGAAAAATATGTACTTGAATGAAGAATGGAGGTAGGCAGCTGAATTATGTGAGTAGTGATGGCTAATTGATGGCAAAAGTAAGTTAAAATGTGAAAAGGTGGGAAAATCAAAAGCCATAGGAAACAAAAGGTCACAAACCCTTTCAATTTACCTTTTATTATTTATATAAATTTAGTAGCCAAAATAATAATAATATCATATAAGATTTCGAAATTTTTAACAAATATACAAATATATATAATATTTATCAATTATGTAAAGTAAAATTAAGGAAAATAGTTAAAACAGTGAACTAGACTAGCAAAATTTGAAGTTAAATGAAATAATTTTTAGAAAATTCATATAAGCTTGTAAAGTATTTTTAAACATAAATAATAACATAAAATACAAATATATTCACAAAATAAATATTTAAAATTTAATTTAAATATAAAAATTTAATGCAGAAAATAGCAGAAAATGGGAAAACAACCCTTAAAAATAGGAAATCAACACAGTAATTTTTGAAAAAATTCTATTATTATTTTAAAAATATTTAGAGATGAATTTTCACAAATAAAACAAATTTAAAATAAAATAAAGAAATTTAAAATGAAGAAAATGGTAGAAAATTAGAAAACAGCCTTTAAAAATAGGAAATAAATACAGTAAATTTTGGAAAAATTATATTATCATTTTAAAAATGTTTAGAAATGATATCGCACCAATAAAACAAATTTAAAATAATTTCAAAATGAAATAAAGTCAAATTTAAATATATAGTCAAAATCTAGGGTTGTTACAGTGCCCAAAATTTTCCACACGGGCAGTCTAGAGTCAGGTTATCAGGTCATTTTGGATTCAGGAGTGCTTTGGAGCTCAAATGGAAAGCTGGATGACGATTCGTATTACTTATATATGATATTATCTTTCCGCTGTAAATTCACTTGTAAGGACATGTTGTATAATTGTCCATTGCCCTGTTGTGTTGTATATTGTTGTTGTACACTCTGATGATAATGTAATGTAATAACTGAGATAGTCCTTTTTTTAGATATTCATTTATCTATTATATGTTGTTCCGCTGCGATATATGAGATTCTGATATTTTTTCTGTTCTGTCTTTTTCTTCTACCTCTTCTTTTTAACCCTCATGGTTCGGTTTTCCGATATTAGATTGTTCGACAGTTGATACAGTGGACGTATTGATGTCGATCTTCGAAAGTTAAAGAATCGGGTCTTGACATACTTGATTCTGCAGGTACATCAAATATTTCGTTGATAAATTTGAATGTTATAAAATGATAATCCAAGTTTATATCTTGAATTCTTACTGAAAGTTATGACTTTTAAAATTAGAAGGAAGATTTTTAGTTCAGTAATTCAAGAGCAGTTAGCATTTGAATAAAAATTGTATTTCTACCAATTTCTAGTGATTGAATCAATAATAAATGTTGAAATTTGTTTTGAAGCAAGTTTGAATATCCGTGAGGTTGGGAAAATCGGTGAATAATTTTTCAAATGCGAGAGCTGGTCGAACGAATTCGATTTAGGGTTTGGGTTCAAGTTTTTGGTCACGACAGAATCATGGCTTGTTTATCTTCTGTGTGTGATCGAGTTGCATGAGTTTTTGGAGGAGGGTAAATTTGCGTGTTGTCGTCGTGTGGCCAAAATCTGGCGACTTCGGTGGTGTGAGTGACGGTGGAGAGATGGTAATGTTGACTGTGGTGAGCTACAGGTTTCGAGCAGAACGCCTATATTTCGATTCGAATTTTTTAGAGACATCTTGAGTTTGGATTTCGAGCTTTGGGGTGAATTACGACTTGCCGATGATCTTGGTGATCGCCGGAGGTCGGCCGTGCCGTGTGCACGTGTACGGCGCGATGAATCGTGTAAGTGTTATTGATGGCATCTGACTCGAGTCGTGCTCGAGTAAATAGGAGGGTTGCTTCGGGATTTTAGTTCGTGTGCGTGAGTGAACCTGATGCTTAATTTATAGCTTAGTTTAAAACTTTACTATAGAAAAAAAGAACATACAGGGAAAGTGACTCGGGTGATATAGGTAGGTAACTCGAAGTAACACTCGAGTTTAATCAAGGGGAGCCTCGGGTTTTTGTCAAACTGCAGTATTGTATTTAAAGGTAAAGTTAAGCAAACGGATTTTTATCAAGCCTTAAACATTGTAAAACTTAATAGTGTTTAACAAATTTAAGTTAAAACTCTAATACAAGTTTTGATTATCTTAGTTAATACTTGACAATATTTTTAACACTTAATCTTTAATTAAGCAATTACTTCAAGTTAAGTATGAAACTTATTAATATTTGAGTTTGTAGTTAGTAATATATTGATTTTCAAAAAGTTAAAGAAGACTTATAAAAAGTTAATTAAGTTGAATAATTAGTATTAATTATTTTTAGAAAGTAATTAAGAATGATTAACATTAATCAGAGTTTGGATTACTTAACGATTATGTGATAAATAAATGGTAATTAACTACTTAAGTTAAATAATGAATGATTAGTAGTTAAGTAATTAAGAATAATTAAAGTATAATTGTAATTAGTGATTAATGAATATTTAAGTGATTGATAAATTTGTAGTTAACTACTTAAGTTAATTAATGTAGGATTAGTAATTTATAAATCAAGGGATTTGATTAAAAATTAATAATTGATTAATTAAGTAATTAGTAATTAATAAATGGATAATTAATTTTTAATTAAGGTTATTAATTAATGATTAAGAGTAATTAATTAAGTAATTAAGATTTTATAGTTGATTAAGAAATGATTAATTAAATTAAATAATTTTAAATGGAATAGTTAATTAAATGATTAATTAAACAGGATTAAGAGATAAATTCTCAAGTAATTGGTTTAATTGAATTGATTAAATTAAGAATCAAAGATGGTTGCTTATGGATAATTGTGTTTGTAGAATATCTGCTTGTGACATTTATTTGATAACATTATGTGATGTTCTATGATATGCTCTTGGTATATCTATGATGATTGTGTATGATTTATCTGTGATAAATGCCATATGAATTCATGTATTGAATTTAAACTGTTTAAAATTAATTAAACAACTTGGCCTCTAAAATGGCATTTGGATTTCGATGAGTCTGTGATCGGGTGTCATTTATGATTATCCGAAAACCACATCGATCCAAATTAAACGTTAGGTCGTGGCATCTCAAGTGGAGATCGAGATGGTGTTTTCAGAATGGAAGGGTTATTGTCGTTAACTCTTAGCATGATTCCAAAATGAGTGTAATGAGATAATGCCTTCGGTTTCGTTCGAACCCGGAACGAACTTGTATGCATTGAATGTTTTCAGCACATCGTCAGGCGGACGATGAGCATTCTAAGAGATATGTTCTGTAAAGGTAATCGCAACCTTAAGCCTCATCAACCAGGAATGGCTAAAACAGGGGATGTGCAGCAAGGTTAGGTGGGGCATGCCCAAGCCGGACGAGATAAACCCCTGTCTAGATGTTCCTTTTTATTTCGGCTGTGTGGGCGGTTGCTAGCTACAACCGCGGGGTTATCTTGTTCGGGACTTTTCAGTAAGGAATGGTTCCGGCCTTGTGTTGCAGGGGAGTTAGGGTGACTCCTTGGTACAGTCATCTAGGCCCCGTACTGTGACGGGCGATACCCTAGTAGCCCTGCCATTGTTAGAAATCCATTTTCCCTACGAGACCCTACGGTTTTGATTTGTATTACCCACTTTCGTGGCTAGTAGCTGGAATTTAATGAATGTAACAATTTCAGTTATTTTCTACTTACTTGAAAATCCTAAACACTATTATAATATCACTGGATTTCCTATGAAATGTTTTGGTTAGCGTAAGGTAAAATCTTACCCGTATTTATGTGTAGGGAGTCTTACGTGATACCCTTATTTCAAATGTTTTTCAAAGTTAAACAACTTTAAACCGTTTACTCATACCAGACCCATGCCTGACCCGGAGTTTATATTTTGTTTCCATAAACTCTTGGGTACTAAAATTTTTATGAGTAGCCAAGTGATAGGTTTTTGGACTTTGATTTCTGGAGGAGCTTGGAGCAGGAGTTCCATACATATGTGTATATCTATCTAGTTACGTTGTGTAGTTGATGTTTGCTGTATCTATGATTATGTATTGACAGATGTACATATGATTATCATGTGCATAATATTGTATAACTCTGATATATGTAAAACTATGTAATAGATTATGTGATGTATTATACTTTGTTCCATTCTGCTGTGAGATTCTGATGTTGTTGTTCTTTCTTTTCTTTTATTTTCTATTTCTATCCCTTTCTTTCTTAATGATGATACGTCTTTCTGGGAGTAGAAGGGTGGGTTGTCACAGGTGGTATCAGAGAGCTTGGTTGAGCGAATACCTAGGCTCTTGAGTGATTTCTTTCTTGAGAGAGCGTATTTGTAATTTTGATATATATATATATATATATATACATACTTGTTGGGTTACCTGTTCTGTTTTTCCAATATAAGATATAAAGGTAGATAGGGTAGTGGTGTGTGTAACACGACTACCAATGGTTGGAGTTTTGAATGTTTGAGGTTGGAGGTGTATCTGTCGAGACTGTAGACCTATTACCGTCTCGAGTGAACTTTGGGTGGTGTAAGGATTTCATCGATCTATGAGGGAAATCTGTTAAGGTTCGGAGTTCATCTTTGAAGTGTAAGTTTGGTTGAGCTAGAGTTTGGATCTGTCAGTTGGACAGAAGCAAGTCATGATATCTTGATATCTCAGGATGTAGTAGCTGTGTGATGAGACACGGTGACTATGGATGTCTCCGAAGATATTTATTTGGAACAAGTTAAGGAAGTATGTTTGCTTCGGCGTTGTGGCCAAGTTCAGTAGGGTGTTTCTGTTTGGTTCGACGTTCAAGTTTCTCGAAGAGCTTTGGATAGGAAGTCTTTGGGCATCTGGGTTAGCAGTGTAGCTCGGAGTGTTTTGTGTGCAGTCGAGAAGATTTTTCTAGTTAGCATTTTTGTTGAGGTAATTTCAGAAGTAGCAAAGTAGTTCCATTTCTTTGATGGACTGGCTCGATTAGTTTAAGGTTGTTCTAAATTATGTTGAGATTGGAAACTGGTCTGGGTTGAATTGCCAGAATGACGTGTGATAATTCTGGAATTCACTTGAATAGTCCTTTACATGGAGTTGATACTTCTCAAAGATATCGATGTGGTCCAAGATTTTTTTCTGATGGATTTGAGGAAGTTAAGTGTTTGCCTCCACATCGAGAGACAGAGTTTGACATTGATTTGATTCCAGGAGCAGTGCCGGTAATTCAGTCTAGTAGGAGGATGGCTCCTAGAGTGAGAGAGGAGCTAGTTAAGAAGACTCAGGATCTATTGGAGAAGGGGTTGATTAGGCCCAGTTTTTCTTGTTGGGGTTCTGCTGCAGTGTTGTCACTAAATCCGATGAATCGAGTATTTCGGGATGTACTGAATAAGTTTGTTCTGGTGTTCGTTAATGATATTCTGGTCTATTTTAAGTCTGAAGAAAAGCACAAGTAGCATTTGAGGATAGTGTTGGGGACACTGAGGAGGCATGTTTTTGAAAGCGAAGTTCTCTATGTGCCATTTCTGGAAATCGGAGTAAAAAAATTTGGGGCACATTGTTTCTGGTGAAGGTATCTCTGTAGATCCAACGAAGGTGGAGATTATTCTGGAATGGAAGCAATCAAAGTCACTGACGGAAGTTCACAGTTTTCTGGGATTAGCTGTCTACTATAGGAAATTTATCAAGGATTATTCCAAGATTTCTTCACATCTGACCAAGTTAACAAGGAAGGAGCTAAATTCAAATGGACACGCCAGTGTGAAGAAGCTTTCCAAGAGCTGAAGACGGGGCTAACCAGTGCACCAGTACTTGTTATTTCGAATGGAAAGAGCAAATTTGAAATATATACAGATGCTTGTATAGTTGGTCTGGGAGCAGTGTTGATGCAGAATGGAAGAGTAATTACGTATGCGAGTCGGCGATTAGAGCCACATGAAAGGAACTACACTACGCACGATCTTGAATTGTTAGCCATTGTTTTGGCTTTGAAGATTTGGAGACATTATCTCTTGGGAGGGAAGTACGAGTTATCCACGGATCACAAAATGTAGAAATATATTTTCTCTCAAAAGAATCTTTATCTGAGGCAGCAGCGATGGGTCGAGTTTCTTGCATCATATGATTTGGATATTCTGTATACCCCGAGAAAAGCGAATGTCGTGGCTGATGCTCTTAGCAGGAATGCAGTTTTGTCTCTTTTGGAAGTTGTTCCATCTCTCCAGGACAGAATCATTAGTAAGCAAATGGAGGATAGATCTTTTGAGAAACTAATTCTTGGAACTAAGGATGGTCGGTATTCGGATCTTAAGGTGGACAGTCAATGTGTTTTGAGGATTAATGGTCGCTTATGTGTGCCTAATATAGATGGATTAAGGCATGAAGTCTTAGCTGAGTGTCATCGCTCCAGACTGAATATTCATCCAGGAATCTCTAAGATGTATAAAGATATGAGAAGAGTTTTCTGGTGGCCGAGCATGAAGAGGGATGTAGCTGCTTTCGTAAATGGTTGTGCCATCTGCCAACAAGTTAAAGGAGATCAACAGAAGTCAGCTGGATTATTGCAGCCTTTGGAAGTTCCAGATTGGAAATGGGAGATGATTTTGATGGATTTCATCAACGGATTGCCAAGAACCAAGAAAGGAAACGATGGAATATGGGTTGCTATGGATCGTTTAACTAAGAGTGCTCATTTTATACCCGTTAAGTCAACTAGTACTGCAGTTTCTCTAGCAGAGATTTTCTTGAGGGAGATAGTCAGATTACATGGTATTCCTGTTAGTATAGTAAGTGATCTGATCCTATCTTTACCAGGAAATTCTGAAAGGCTCTACAATCAGCTATGGGAATGAGTTTGAGATTGATTATAGCTTATCATCCTCAGATAGAAGGACAGAAGGAGAGATTGAATCGTAATCTAGAGGATATGTTGCGAGCTTGTGTTTTGGATTTTGGTGGATCTTGGGAAGACCATCTTTATCTAGTGGAATTCTCCTATAATAATAGTTACCAAGCGAGTATCTGGATGACTCCTTATGAAGCTCTGTATGGAAGACCGTGTAGATCCTCATTCTGTTGGATCGTATCGAAGGATCATCTTGAGGTTGGGCCAAATTTGATTCGGAAGCATCTGCTAAAGTTGAGCTTATCAAGAAAAGGATGAGAGCTTCTCAGGACCGTCAAAAGATGTACGCAGATAAGAGAAGGAGATTATTGGAATTTAAGATCGGTGATTTTATTTTTGTTAAATTTTCCCCGATTAAAGGAGCTGTTTGAGTCGGAAAGACGGAAAAACTTGCTCCGAAATATATTGGACAATTTCGAATATTGGAAAGGATTGGTATTGTAGCTTACAGAGTTGAATTGCTAGAACGGATGTCTGGAATTCATAATGTATTCCATGTATCCCATCTAAGGAAATTTGTTCACGATCCATCTTTAGTTGTAGAACAAATAGTCCAGGAAGATTTGGAGGTTGAGCCAAATTTGACTGTGGTTAGGAATCCAGTTCGGATTGTTGATCAAAACAAGAGGAAACTCAATAGAAAGGTAGTGAAGCTTGTCAAAGTGCAGTGGAGCGAGGATCCCAGAGATTGCACTCGGGAAACTCTGGATAGTTTTAGGAAAGCTTATCCGAATTTATGTCTAGATAGCTAGTGAAGTTTGTTACGATAGATTGTATGGTTGTTTTGCTAATGTGTGAACGATATGTATGTTTGCATGGTTGGTAATAGCTTTTTAAATTACCTTTGTTTTAAATTTAGGGGACGAAATTCTTTTAAGGGGGGAGGAATGTAACGACCCTGGATTTTGGCCCTATTATTTTAATAAATATTTTAATCCAATTAAATAAAAAGTGAACTTATCATTTTAAAATGATTAAATCTTTGGAAATAATTGCCATTTATTTGTATCGATTTGTGTTTTTGAAAGGAAATTGATTTGAAAATTTGAAATAAATCTCTTACAAATATTTACAATAAAAATTTATCTTATATAATTGAATTAAAATAGTTTACTTTGTTTACATTTGGTAAATACACATATGGATGATAATGTTTGAAATAAAAATCAAATTCTATCAACATAAAAATAAGTCAAACATACAAATATAACTTAGTATTGATAAAATACAAATAGAAATAAATATAAATATAAGTAAGTAATCCATATTGAATATAACTTAAATATTGATAGTTAGAAATAAAAACATAAATAAAAACAAGAATTAAGTGCTTTTGGATGTATACAACATAGATTTAAAATTGTAGGAACAAGTAAAAATAAGTATAAGGTATAAAAAGTAATACTAGACAAATAAGTATATGAAGTTCAAACTAGAAATAATAAAACAAAAATCTTTAAACAAAGATATCTTCACACAAAGCCAAATGGATAAGTATGAAAAAAAAGTTGAAAAATGGAAATCAATCAAAGTAAAGAGTATAAACCTGACACAAACATATGTATGTAAACTATTCAAACTAGAAGTTAACAAAAACAATAACATAACAAATCTTCATTCACAAGCCAAGACAACCTACAAAAGTATATATCTTTATACAAAATATCTATCTACAACAAAACATAATTATAATAGTGTAAACATATTAAGAAGCAAGGCATTAAATGCCAATCTCTCAGCCTAACATTTTATCAAGTCAAAATATTACAAATCCTTTCATTTGTAGTAAGAAAAATCTGCTCATATCAAAACAAAAATTAGAAAACAACCTAACTAGTTAATACCTTCCCATATTACAACTATTATCTTATATATATATATATATATATATATATATATATATATATATATATATATATATGCGTGTGACTGTGACGACCCGACTTTCTCACCCCAGAAAGTCGCATCATCTTGAAGAAAGAAAGGGATAGAAAAGAGAAAAGAGAAAGAAGAAAGAAGAAACAACATCAGAATCTCAACAGCGGAACGAATAAATTATATTAATAACATAAATATTACATAGTATACAACACTAATCAGAGTTACACAGAATATACATCACATACTAGATGGTTATAAACACCGGTCTAGTTATTATGACTCAATACAATACAACAAGAGATACCAATACAGAAAACAAACAGCGGAAACTATATATCTACAACGCAGAAGCCTCCTGCTCCATTGCTCTTCCATAATTCATCAAAGCTAACTTGAATCCCTTGGCTACTCGTAAAAATTTGACTGCCCAAGAGTTTAAGAAAACAGAAGATAAACTCTGGGTCAGACATGGGTATGGTATGAGTAACAGGTTCAAGTTGCTTAACTTTGAAAATCCTTTAAAAAGAAAAAGGTATCACATAAGACTTCCCACACATTAACATGGAAAAGTTTTTACCTTACGCTAACCAAAACATTTGATAGGAAATCCAGTGATATTATAATAGGTCTAGGATTTTCAAGTAAATATGAAATAGCCGAAATTCTTACATTCATTAAATTCCATCTACTAGCCACAAAGTGGGTAATACAATCAAAACCGTTGGCACTTATTGGATTTTGGATTCCATTAATGGCAGGGCTACCGCGGTACCGCCCGTCACAGTACGTGGCTTAGATCAACGTACCGAGAATCACTCCTAATCCCCTGCAACACAAGACCGGAACCATCCCTTACTGGACAGTCCCGAACAAGACAACCCCACAGTTGGCTTACGTTCCAACCCCCTACAAAGCCGAAATAAAAAGGGACTTCTAGACAGGGGAAAATCTCATCCTACTTGGGCATGACCCACTTAGCCTTGCTACATCTCCCCTGTTTTAGCCATTCCCGGTTGATGAGGCTTGAGATTACGATTACCTTTAGAGAACACATCTCTTAGAACGCTCATCGTCCACCTGACGATGTTCTGAAAGCATTCAATCCATACAAGTTCGTTCCGGGTTCGAACGAAACCGAAGGTATTTTCTCGTTATACTCATTTTGGAATCACCCTCAGAGTTAACGACGATAACCCTTGCACTCTGAATCATGATCTCGAATCTGAAAGTACTACTCCGTCAAAATCATCTCGGAATAACGTTCAGAGTTATACTGACGAATAGTCCTTACACCTCGAGTCTTCACCCTTCACAAGATATTCACGTCCTATCGTTAATTTGGATCGATGTGGTTTTCTGATATCCAAATATGGTAACCCGATCCCGGTCTCATCAAAATCCAAAGCGTGTCTTTTAATGCCAAGTTATTTTAAAGTTAAAAACAATTCAATTATCTATATACACAAATAGATAAATCACAGATTCACAATAGATAATCAACATTATCATCACAACAGATAATCCATATTATCATCATCATAATGCAACCAATGGATCTATATCATTCAACATTACTTATCTCATCTCTAAGATTCAAACCATCCAAGGCAAACAACATCCTCCATCCATACAAGCAATTATTAATAATCACACCAAATATAATTAATTTAAAATGAATTAAATTAATTACATCATTTCTAATTAATTTAAAATGAATTAAATTAATTACTTCATCAATATAAATCTTGCTTACGCCACTATTAATTAATTATCAATCAATCAATTAATCATCAATCAATTATTCATTTTGATTAACCATCCCTGATTAATTAACCTTTAATTACATTCAAGTAATTATCCACTAATTAATTTCTCAAATTAATTATACTTAACCAAATACAGTAAGTAATTTTTAATTACTTCCTTAATTAATTAACTATAATTAATTTCACTAATTCTTAATTAATCACATTAATAAATTCCTTCATTTATTAATTATTTCCAAATAAATCTATTCTTCATTACTTCACTAATTATAATAATTAGTGATCTCTAATTATATTAATTACATTAAGTAATTAATCTTAATTTAAACCATAATTGTTAATCACCCTTGATTAACCCCATTCAGTAATTAACTACCCTTAATTACTTTACCAAAATAAATTAATTACTCCTCAGTTAATTATCTCTAATTAATCCCTTGATTAATTTTACAAAGCAATTATACTCAAATTACTTCATCATCAAATCACTTTCAATTAATTACATACAGTAATTACCCATTAATTACTTTCCTAAGTAATTTCTCTTCATTTAATTACATTAAGTAATTATACGTCACAAATCATCAAACGATTATTTTAAATTAATTAAACTGAATTAATTAACTTAATTTAATCAAATTAAACTCAATTAATTACAATTAGTAATTAATTCCTTAATTACTTCCATAAGTAATTATACTTAACAATTAACACAAATGATTATCTTTAAATTAATTAATCTAATTAATTATTAAAAATTAATCACATTACTTAATTATTAAATAATCCTTAGTTAATAATCTCATTAACTATTTACAATTCATTAATTATTTTCTAAAGTAATTAACTTATTTTAATCATTATTAATTACAAATTAATTAATCATTAATAGCCCATTAATTAACCACTTAATAATTTAATTAATTAAGTGCTAACTATAACTTAATTAATTCTTTATCACTTGATTAATTAATTACTAATCATTAATTAAAATCTAATCTTATTAATTAATGAATCTTAAATTACAAGTTAATTAATCTAAGAATAATTAATCTTTAACCTTAAAGTTTAAAACCCTTAATTACTTTAAGTATTATCACAAATATATTTGAAAACATTCATTCCAAAATTTAAATTCAAATTTCATTTTAAATTTAAGTTTTAAAATGAAATCCAATTTATCTTCAATAAAATTTAAAATCAATTTTAAAACCTTTCGATTTACATGATAAATAATACTTTTTCTTATAAAAGAAATTTTACAAGAGTTTAAAAAAAATTCCTTTTTAAATTCAAACCATTTAAATTTCCTTTGTCATTCAAAATTGTTAAACACTTAAATTTATAAAACTTAAATTTATTTTAAAACAAAGATTCAAAATCAGATTTGAATCAGTTTAAACTTTGTTTAAAACATTTCTTTACATTTCAATTTCCAATTTAAATTCAAATTTCTTTCAAAACATTTTTAAACAATAACCCCTTTAAAGTATGTTAAATTTTTTTGAATGTAATAACTTATTCCTTTATAATTATGGTTCAAATTAAAACCTGAATCCATATTTTAAAGTTAGATTTAAAACATATTTTAAATCTTTGCTTAGTATTTTAAATTTCAGTTTAAAATTTTGAAACATGGCAAATTTCCAAACTGCAACAAAACTAGCTCGAGCAAGACTCAAAACAACTCGAGTAAGTCCTTCACCTTGAATTCATTAAAATTCAAATACAGTCGGGTTTTACCAAACCCTGTACTGATAGTTACAAAAATCTGTAATAACCAAACTCACCCGAGCCACAACAACATCAACTTCGAGTCCAACATCTCACAACTTCGAGCAAATCACGATTCAACCCGAAACAACTCGAGTAACTCCTTTCCCAAATCAACTGATACCCATAATCACCGTGCACCTGCACCAACCCCACCGTTGCCTCTGGCCTCCCGCGACCACATGCGCATGTCAGCACCATCCTCCAACACATTCCCGACCATCAAATCGATTGCAGAAACACAAAATCACAATTAAGCCTATGAGCTCAAGAACTGGAACAATGTCGAACTGTAATTCGCTTCATACTCCAAAATCTGATCACCAGAGCAACTTTACCTCCGGCCACGCCTTCATCCATACTCCACCAATCATCCACTCAAATCTGGAACAACTTGGTCATTCATAGGAGTTGCAGTGAAAAATTTTCAGATGAACGGAAAACTTAGGGTTTAAAATTTTGATTGAAAATCACAATCGCCCCCAAAGCTTTGATCCACCTACTACCATTTTTCCCTGAATACTGGATCATCACTTCATCACCAAAGCAAACAATGGCCACCCCGACCTCCTAGGTTGATAGTACCAACCCAAAACAGGATTTCTGGTTAAACCAGAAATACTTAATCATATTCAAACTTTAAATTCTAATTTAGTTTTAAAATTCAAGTCTTTGTTTATGTAACTTGTTTATATTCCTGAATCAAGGAATCTGAATGATCAAATTCTTATTTTCAAAAGTTGTTCTGTTGTACTTTACATTTTCCAGAGACATTACAGGTTTTTCTTTTATTTTTTTCATATTAAATAAAATTAAAACTTCAACTCATATTCACTGCCACATTTTGATTGAATGTTAAATCTTAAAATCTTAACACAACTTAGATTGAATGGAATAGAACTTCAAGAAATTATAAAATCTGGAAACTTAAGTACAGAAACATAAATTCACAGTAACATGCAACACTACATACATTCAGTAATGAATTTATAAAGAGCATACACACACTTTTTTCCACAGTAAATAAACAACTAAATTTATACTTAAGTTTATTTAATAAAATGTTACTCACCTTGAAAATTTGATGAGCAGAGCCTTGTTTACTGAAAACGCTTGAAACTAGATTGTGTTTCAATTTCCAAAACTTTGAGTTGCTTCCTGTTTTTCTTTTTTTTAAACTTTAGTCTTGATTTTACTGCAAATGCTTTCCCTGATGCATGCTTCTAGAAAATAATGCAGACTTGGTTGATTTGAAAAAGAAATGGAGACTGCAGGCTTGATGAAGTTTCAAAACAGAAAAGCAGAGATCTTCAATTGCATGCAAGTTTTAGAATTTGCAGAATTTGATGATCAGTTTATATTTGATTTGCAAAATGATTTTCAAATTTACTTTCATTTCAGTTTGAAGATGGTTTTGGTTTTGAAGGGAAATTTACAAATTTTTGTTTGAACAGATTTTCTGATTTTTTTTCTTGAACAAGTTTTGCAGATTTTTGTTTTAATATGAAGAAGAATATAAAAGAATATGAGAATGAGGGGAAATGTTTTTATATAAGAATTTTTTTGATTTAATAAAAGAAAAAGAAAAGTAAAAGGACACTTGTTTTAATTTCTAACATTTGCCACAATGATAATTTTAAGATTCAACACATGTAACATAGGACGTTAAAAGATTAACACATGTAATTTAGGTATTTTAAATATTAATTTAAATTGTTTATAAAAACTTGTAAATCTTAATTTGTTATTTCTTATGTATATATAAATGAATTTACCCTTTTTAAATTAAAAAGAAATGAAAACAAACAAATTATAAATATAAGCTTATTCAAATATTTTTAAGTACTTATTCTTTTGAATTTCACAACATCAAATTCAAATTTAAATTAAATTTTAAAACCTAATTTAAAAATCAAGTTATATATATATGCATATATAACTCTTAATAAATCAAAAAATAAAAAAACCTATTTTTATAAAAATCTATTTATGTTCATAAGAACTAAGTATTATCATTATTATTTGAAAATAAAAAATTTAAACAAATTTTAAATGATTTATAAAAGAGATTATGATTTACTTCTATTACTCAATATATTAAGATCATATGTAATTTGTAATTTAAATTCTTATATACAGTTTCAAGTAATATTCAAAAATAAAATAAAACAAAGCTTTTATGTTAATCTAATTTAGATTCATGTTAAGCTAATTAAATAAATTTTAAAACAAATTAGATTTACCTTTAATATTTACAAACCATATAGATATTTATTAAATTGCTTTGAAAAGCCAATTGTTAAATTTAAATCAAATTTCAATTTTACCAAAAATAAATTAGAATTAGAAAATTACTTCATTTACTAAATTCCAAATCATAGCTTATCTATTTATAATATATAAATTATATATATATATATATATATATATATATATTATAAATAGAAAACAATTTATTTGCTTTGAAAAAATAAAATCTACAAATTGAAATATATATTAAAAGAAAATTATTAGATCAATTCAAAATTTTGTTATCAAAAATTACCAAATCAATTCAATTTTTAACACAGATGATTAAATTTATTTTGCCAAATTTCCAAGATATCACATTCCTCCCCCTTAAAAGAATTTCGTCCCCGAAATTTAAAAGCAAAGGTAATTTAATAATCTATCTTAAAATTTTATTTTAAAACACAAGCATATATCAATCATATGCTTACAATCATAGCAACCAATTCATTCCAACATACAAATCTAATTATCCAGAAAAATTCTGGATAGAACATCCATTAGTTTTCCCGATATAAATATCGAGATACCCGCTTTACAGAAGCCAAACAATCTATACTACTAAGGCTACAGAGCTTCTATCCAAATAGATCTACAAAACTAAACATGATATCAGACTACAAACAAGTCTGACACAACAATCACATTCTCCTTAAATGCTGGTTCCACAACTAGAGATAAATCATACACGTACTCCCTCAGAGATACGTGAAACACATCAGATTCCAGTTATCCAAACTGGCAATTCAACCTTGAAAACCAAACACCAATCCTTACAAGAACACAGAAAAGATCCAAAACACCTCGGAGCTGACTTACCCAGTCTTACTCAATCTTAAAATCCTTAGATCGGAGAAAACTTATCCAAAATCAAATCTCCAACTACGGAATCCAAATTCCTTCGTCTTTTATCCACAAAACATTCCTGATGATCCTGGGCTGCCTTCATCTCTCTCGATCAGCTCAACCTTCGCTGATGTCTTTAGAAACATACTGGACCAAAACAACCCAACAGAATGATCTCCTCAAGATCAATCCAAAACCAAGAACACCAACTCTACTCCACAAACATCAGAAGACTAACTTACTTCTCCTATCCGGAAAAAGATAAAACAAAGCACTTCCAAGCTGCTTCCGCTGCACAACTCTGATCTGAAGTAGAAGAAAACTCGAGCACAAACTGGACAACACATTTCAGAAATATTGTTCAACAGATTCATCAAAGAAAACTCAGATGCCCCAACTGATCCTTCTACTAAACTGAACCACCGGTAGCACTCCTGAAATCCAGTCGATAAGAAAATTCAGCCTCCAAATACGGACAAACCTCTGATAACTCAAGAGAACACTCAAACTATCGCAAGTCACTTTTGCGATCAACCAGTCCAATATCCAAAGAAAACTGTTCTCTCTTTACCAAACAGAACAGCTTACGCTGGTCTATCAAATCCATTGAAGAAACGGATCCACTCTGCTGCTTCAGAACTCCACCTCCAGAAAAACTGCAAACCAGAAGACCTTCTTGCCAGCACATAATACTCCAAGCTGCATTGTTGACACCGACGGCAAAGACGTCCTAATCCAAAGTTCTTCGACAAACTCGAACCTCAAACCAGACAGAAACATCCTGCTGAACCCAGCCACAACATCGAAGCAGACATACTTCCCAAACTTATTCCACAGAAAAATCTTTGGAGATATCCATAGCCACTGCCTCTCATCACACAGCTACTAATTCCTGAGGTATCAAGATACCATTATTTTCTTCTGCCCAACCGACAGGTCCAAACCCTACTCATCCAACTCCAAGATAGACTCCGAACCTTTACAGGTTACCTTAAGAGATCTATGAAATCTCTGCACTCTACACAACTCACTCGAGACAGTATTCGGTCTACAGTCTCGACAGATACACTTCCAATCTCAACACTCAAACCACAACCAATGGTAGTAGTCGTGTTACACACCCACTACCTTTTCTACCTTTATAACTTGTATTGGAAAACCTGCACGGGTTACCCAACAAATAGTTATACATACATACATACATACATACATATATATATATATATATATATATATATATATATATATATTCAAAATTACAAATACGCTCTCTCAAGAAATAAATCACCTCAAAGCCTAGGTATTCACTCAACCTAGCGCTCTGATACCACCTGTGACGACCCGACTTTCTCACCACAGAAAGTCGCATCATCTTGAAGAAAGAAAGGGATAGAAAAGAGAAAAGAAAGAGAAGAAAGAAGAAACAACATCAGAATCTCAACAGCGGAACGAATAAATTATATTAATAACATAAATATTACATAGTATACAACACTAATCAGAGTTACACAGAATATACATCACATACTAGATAGTTATAAACACCTGTCTAGTTATTACAACTCAATACAATACAATAAGAGATACCAACACAGAAAACACATAGCAGAAACTATATATCTACAACGCAGAAGCCTCCTGCTCCACTGTGCTTCCATAATTCATCAAAGCTAACCTGAATCCCTTAGCTACTCGTAAAAATTTGAGTAACCAAGAATTTAAGAAAACAGAAGATAAACTCTGGGTTAGACATGGGTCTGGTGTGAGTAATAGGTTAAAGTTGCTTAACTTTGAAAATCCTTTGAAAAGAAAAAGGTATCACGTAAGACTTCCCACGAATAAACATGGAAAAGTTTATACCTTACGCTAACCAAAACATTTGATAGGAAATCCAGTGATATTATAATAGGTCTTGGGTTTTCAAGTTAATATGAAATAGCCAAAATTGTTACATTCATTAAATTCCAGCTACTAGCCACAAAAAGTGGGTAATAAAATCAAAACCGTTGGCACTTATTGGATTTTGGATTCCATCAATGACAGGGCTACCGGGGTACTGCCCGTCACAGTACGTGGCCTAGATCAACGTACCGAGGATCACTCCCAATCCCCTGCAACACAAGACCGGAACCATCCCTTACTGGACAGTCACGAACAAGACAACCCCGCAGTTGGCTTACGTTCCAACCGCCCACACAGCCGAAATAAAAAGGGACTTCTAGACAGGGGAAAATCTCGTCCTACTTGGGCATGACCCACTTAGCCTTGCTGCACCTCCCCTATTTTAGCCATTCCCGGTTGATGAGGCTTGAGGCTATGATTACCTTTAGAACACATCTCTTAGAATGCTCATCGTCCACCTGACGATGTTCTGAAAGCATTCAATCCATACAAGTTCGTTTCGGGTTCGAACGAAACCGAAGTCATTATCTCGTTACATTCATTTTGGAATCACCCTCAGAGTTAACGACGATAACCCTTGCACTCTGAATCTTCATATCGAATCTGAAAGTACTGCTCCTTCTAATCACCCTCAGAGTTATACTGACGAATAGTCCTTACACCTCGACTCTTCACCCTTCACAAGAGATTCACGTCCTATCGTTAATTTGGATCGATGTGGTTTTCGGATATCCAAATATGGAAACCCGATCCCAGTCTCATCAAAATCCAAAGCGTATCTTTTAATGCCAAGTTATTTTAAAGTTAAAAACAATTCAGTTATCTATACACACAAATAGATAAATCACAGATTCACAATAGATAATCAACATTATCATCACAACAGATAATCCATATTATCATCATCACAATGCAACCAATGGATCTATAGGATTCAACATTACTTATCTCATCTCTAAGATTCAAACCATTCAAGGCAAACAACATCATCCATCCATATAAGCAATTATTAATAATCACACCAAATATAATTAATTTAAAATGAATTAAATTAATTACATCATTTCTAATTAATTTAAAATGAATTAAATTAATTACTTCATCAATATAAATCTTGCTTACGCCACTATTAATTAATTATCAATCAATCAATTAATCATCAATCAATTATTCATTTTGATTAACCATCCCTGATTAATTAACCTTTAATTACATTCATGTAATTATTCACTAATTGATTTCTCAAATTAATTACTTAACCAAATGCAGTAATTAATTTTTAATTACTTCCTTAATTAATTAACTATAATTAATTTCACTAATTCTTAATTAAGTACATTAGTAAATTCCTTTATTTATTAATTATTTCAAACTGAATCTATTCTTAATTAATTCATTAATTATAATAATTAATGATCACTAATTATATTAATTACATTAAGTAATTAATCTTAATTTAAACCATAATTGTTAATCACCCTTGGTTAACCCCATTCAGTAATTAACTACCCTTAATTACTTTACCAAAATAAATTAATTTCTCCTCAATTAATTATCTCTAGTAAATCCCTTGATTAATTTTACAAAGCAATTATACTCATATTACTTCATCATCAAACCACTTTCAATTAATTACATACAGTAATTACCCATTAATTACTTTCCTAATTAATTTCTCTTTATTTAATTACATTAAGTAATTATACTTCACAAATCATCAAACGATTATTTTAAATTAATTAAACTGAATTAATTAACTTAATCTACTCAAATTAAACTCAATTAATTACAATTAGTAATTAATTCCTTAATTACTTCCATAAGTAATTATACTTAAAAATTTACACAAATGATTATCTTTAAATTAATTAATCTAATTAATTATTAAAAATTAATCACATTAATTAATTATTAAATAATCCTTAGTTAATAACCACATGAACTATTTACAATTTATTAATTATTTTCTAATGTAATTAACTTATTTTAATCATTATTAATTACAAATTAGTTAATCCTTAATAACCCATTAATTAACCCTTTAATCATTTAATTAATTAAGTGCTAACTGTAACTTAATTAATTCTTTATCACTTGATTAATTACTTACTAATCATTAATTAAAATCTAATCTTATTAATTAATGAATCTTAAATTACAAGTTAATTAGTCTAAGAATAATAATCTTTAACCTTAAAGTTTAAAACCCTTAATTACTTTAAGTATTATCACAAATATATTTGAAAACATTCATTCCCAAATTTAAATTCAAATTTCATTTTAAATTTAAATTTTTAAATTAAACACAATTTATCTTCAATAAAATTTGAATCAATTTTAAAACCTTTCGATTTACACGATAAATAATACTTTTCTTATAAAAGAAATTTTACAAGAGTTTAAAACAAATTCCTTTTTAAATTCAAACCATTTAAATTTCCTTTGTCATTCAAAATTGTTAAACACTTAAATTTATAAAAATTAAATTTTATTTTAAACCAAAGATTCAAAATCAGATTTGAATCAGTTTAAACTTTGTTTAAAACATCGCTTTACATTTCAATTTCCAATTTAAATTCAAATTTCTTTAAAAACATTATTAAACAACAACCCCTTTAAAGTATTTTAAACAAATTTGAATTTAATAAATTATTCATTTCCAATTATGATTCAAATTAAAACCTGAATCCATAATTTAAGGTTAGATTTAAAACATATTTTAAATCTTTGCTTGGTATTTTAAATTTCAGTTTTAAATTTTCAAACATGGCAAATTTCTAAACTGCAACAAAACTAGCTCGAGCAAGACTCAAAACAACTCGAGTAACTCGAGTAACACCTTCATCTTGAATTCATTCAAACTCAAATACAGTCAAGTTTTACCAAACCCTGTACTGACAGTTACAAAAATCTGTAACAACCAAACTCACCCGAGCCACAACAACATCAACTTCGAGTCCAACATCCCACAACTTCGAGCAAATCATGATTCAACCCGAAACAACTCGAGTAACTCATTCTTTCCCATATCAACTGATACCCATAATCACCGTGCACCTGCACCAACCCCGCCATCGCCTCTGGCCTCTCGCGACCAAATGCGCACGTCAGCGACCATCCTTCAACACATTCCTGACCATCAAATCGATTGCAGAAACACAAAATCACAATCGAGCCTATGAGCTCAAGAACTGGAACAATGTCAAACTGTAATTTGCGTCATACTCCAAAATCTGATCACTAGAGGAACTTTACCTCCGGCCATGCCTTCATCCATACTCCACCAATCATCCACTCAAATCTGGAACAGCTCGGTCATTCATAGGAGTTGCGGTGATAAATTTTCAAATGAACAGAAAACTTAGGGTTTAAAATTTTGATTCAAAATCACAATCGCCCCAAAGCTTTTATCCACCTACTACCATTTTTTCCTGAATATTGGGTCATCACTTCATCACCATAGCAAACAATGGCCACCCCAACCTCCTAGGTTGACAATACCAACCCAAAACAGGATTCCTGGTTAAACCAGAAATACTTAATCATATTCAAACTTTAGATTCTAATTTTAGTTTTAAAATTCAAGTCTTTGTTTATCTAACTTGTTTATATTCTTGAATCAAGGAATCTGAATGATCAAATTCTTATTTTCAAAATTTGTTCTGTTGTACTTTACATTTTCCAAAGACATTACAGGTTTTTCTTTCATTTTTTTCATATTAAATAAAATTAAAACTTTAACTCATATTCACAGCCACATTTTGATTGAATGTTAAATCTTTAAATCTTAACACAGCTTAGATTGAATGGAATAGAACTTCAAGAAATTCTAAAATCTGGAAACTTAAGTACAGAAACATAAATTCACAGTAACATGCACCACTACATAAATTAAGTAATGAATTTATAAAGAGCATACATACACATTTATTTCTATAGTAAATAAACAACTAAATTTATACTTAAGTTTATTTAATAAAATGTTACTCACCTTGAAAATTTGATGAGCAGAGCCTTGCTTACTGAAAATGCTTGAAACTGGATTGTGTTTCCATTTCCCAAACTTTGAGTTGCTTCCTGTTTTGCATTTTTTTTTTTAAAAACTTTACTCTTGATTTTACTGCAAATGCATTCCCTGATGCATGCTTTCGGAAAATAATGCAGACTTGGTTGATTTAAAACAGAAATGGAGACTGCAGGCTTGATGAAGTTTCAAAATAGAAAAGCAGAGATCTTCAATTGCATGCAGGTTTTAGAATTTGCAGAATTTGATGATCAGGTTATATTTGATTTGCAAAATGATTTTCAGGTTTACTTTCATTTCAGTTTGATGATGGTTTTGGTTTTGAAGGGAAATTTACAAATTTTTGTTTGAACAGATTTCCTGTTTTTTTCTTGAAGAAGTTTTGCAGATCTTTGTTTTGATTTTAAGAAGAATAGAAAAGAATATGAGAATGAGGGTAAATGTTTTTATATAAGAATTTTTTTGATTTAATAAAAGAAAAAGAAAACTAAAAGGTCACTTGTTTTAATTTCCAACATTTGTCACAATGATAACTTTAAGATTCAACACATGTCATTTAGGATGTTAAAAGATTAACACATGTGATTTAAGTATTTTAAATTTTAATTTAAATTGTTTATAAAAACTTTTTAATCTTAATTTATTATTTCTTATGTATATATAAATGAATTCTACCTTTTTAAATTAAAAAGAAATGAAAACAAACAAATTATAAATATAAGCTTATTTAAATATTTTTAAGTATTTATTCTTTTGAATTTCACAACATCAAATACAAATTTAAATTAAATTATAAAACCTAATTAAAAAATCCAAGTTATATATATATATATATGCATATATAACACTTATTAAATCTAAAAATAATATAACCTATTTTTATAAAAATCTATTTATGTTCATAAGAACTAAGTATTATCATTATTATTTGAAAATAACTAATTTAAACAAATTTTAAATGATTTATAAAAGAGATTATAATTTACTTCTATTACTCAATATATTAAGATCATATGCAATTTGTAATTTAAATTCTTATATATTGTTTCAAGTAATATTCAAAAATAAAATAAAACAAAGCTTTTATGTTAATCTAATTTAGATTCATGTTAAGCTAATTAAATAAATTTTAAAACAAATAAGATTTACCTTTAATGTTTACAAACCTTATAGATATTTATTAAATTGCTTTGAAAAGCCAATTTTTAAATTTAAATCAAATTTCAAATTTGCCAAAAATAAATTAGAATTAGAAAATTACTTCATTTACTAAATTCCAAATCAAAGCTTATTTATTTACAATATATACAATTATATATATATATATTATAATTAGAAAAAAAATTATTTGCTTTGAAAAAATAAAATATACAAATTTAAATATTTATTAAAAGAAAATTATTAGATCAATTCAAAATTTTGTTATCAAAAATTACCAAATCAATTCAATTTTTAACACAGAATATTAAATTTATATTGCCAAATTTACGGGATATCACAGTGACCATCTTCTCTTTTGCTCCAGTTCGTTCTGTAGCTCATAAGAAAAACCTGAGAAAAACAAAAAGAGAAGAAGCAAACTCAAGTTAAATTCAAAAATAAAAACAGGCAAGAACTCAAACAGATCAAAGACAGTTTCATACTTCAGGTTTGCAAAAGAAAACAAGGCATGTTCTTTGTTCAGCAACCATGTCAGGTGAGTAAACATAATTTTTAAAAAGCTTTAAGTTTGATTAAAAACAGTTCAAGATTCTTTGATGATCTGGTTGTATATGCTTCAGTTTTCATATGAATTTGTGATACTTTGTGCTTCCCTGAAATTGATATATAGTGCTATTGTTTCAAAACTCAATTTATTTTCATCAAAAGATTGTTGATCTGTAAGTTTCAACTAAAAAAATATGTTTAAAACTAAATTTAGAATTTTAAAAGCGAATTAAACAAGGATTGTAAGAATACACCACTGTAACTTGATTCTACAGGTACATCAAATATTTCTTTGATAAATTTGAATCTTATAAAACGCTAATTCAAGTTTATATCTCGAATTCTTGCTGAAATTTATGATTTTTAAAACGAGAAGGAAGATTTTTAGTTCAGTAATTCAAGAGTAATTCACATTCGAATAAACATTGTATTTCTACCAATTTCTGGTGATCGAATCAATAATAAAAGTTGAAATTTGTTTTGAAGTAAGTTTGAATATCTATGAGGTTGGGAAAATTGGTGAATAACTTTTAAAATGCTAGAGTTGGTTGAACGAATTCGATTTAGGGTTTGGGTTCAAGTTTTTGGTCACGACAGAATCGTGGCGTGTTTGTCTTCTGTGTGTGATCAAGTTGCATGAGTTTTTAGAGGAGGGTAGATTTGCGTATTGTCATCGTGTGGCCGAAATCTGGGCGACTTCGGTTGCGTGAGTGACGGTGGTGAGATGGTAATGTTGACTGTGGTGAGCTACAGGTTTCGAGCCGAACGTCTATATTTCGTTTCGAATTTTTTAGAGATATCCTGAGTTTGGATTTCGAGCTTTGGGGTGAATTACGACTTGCCGATGATGTTGGTGATCGTCGGAGGTCCGCCGCGCCGCTGTGCACGTGTATGGCGCGGTAAATCATGTTAGTGTCGTTGATGGCATCTGACTCGAGCCGTGCTCGAGTAAATAGGTAGGTTGCTTCGGGGTTTTAATTCGTGTGTGTGAATGAACCTGATGCTTAATTTATAGCTTAGTTTAAAACTTAACTACAGGAAAAAAAGAAGAAGAAGAGCGTACAGGGAAAGTGACTCGGGTGATATAGGTGGGTAACCCGAAGTAACACTCGAGTTTAATCAAGGGGAGCCTTGGGTCTTTGTTAAACTGCAGTATTGTATTTAAAGGTAAAGTTAAGCAAATAGATTTTTATCAAGCCTTAAACACTGTAAAACTTAATAGTGTTTAACAAATTTAAGTTCAAACTATAATACAAGTTTTGATTATCTTAGTTAATACTTAAAAATATTTATAATACTTAATTATTTCTTTAATTAAGCAACTACTTCAACTTAAGTATGAAACTTATTAATATTTAAGTTTGTAGTTAGTAATATATTGATTTTCATAAAGTTAAAGAAGACTTATAAAAAGTTAATTAAGTTGAATAATGAATATTAATTATTTTTAGAAAGTAATTAAGAAAGATTAACAATAATTAGAGTTTGGATTACTTAACGATTAAGTGATAAATAAATGGTAATTAACTACTTAATTAATGAATGATTAGTAGCTATGCAATTAAGAATAATTAAAATATAATTGTAATTAGAGATTAATGAATGTTTAAGTGACTGATAAATTTCTAATTAACTACTTAAGTTAATTAATGTAGGATTAGTAATTTATTAATCAAGGAATTTGATTAAGAGTTAATAATTGATTAATTAAGTAATTAATAAATGGATAATTAAGTTTTAATTAAGGTTATTAATTAATGATTAAGAGTAATTAATTAAGTAATTAAGGTTTAATAATTGATTAAGAAATGATTAATTAAATTAAATAATTTGAAATGGAATAGTTAATTAAATGATTTATTAAACAGGATTAAGAGATAAATTCTCAAGTAATTGGTTTAATTGAATTGATTAAATTAAGAATAAAAGATGATTGCTTATGGATAATTGTGTTTGTAGAATATCAGCTTGTGACATTTATTTGATAACATTCTGTAATGTTCTATGATATGCTCTTGATATATCTTTGATGATTGTGTATGATTTATCTGTGATAAATGCTATATGAATTCATATAGCTCATATATTGAATTTAAACTATTTAAAATTAATTAAACAACTTGGCCTCTAAAATGGCGTTTGGATTTCGATGAGTCCGGGATCGGGTGTCATTTATGATTATCCGAAAACCATATCGATCCAAATTAAATTTTAGGTTGTTGCATCCCAAGTGGAGATCGAGATGGTGTTTTCAGAATGCAAGGGTTATTGTCGTTAACTCTGAGGGTGATTCCAAAATGAGTGTAACGAGATAATGCCTTCGGTTTCGTTCGAACCCGGAACGAACTTGTATGGATTGAATGCTTTCAGCACATCGTCAGCCAGACGATGAGCATTCTAAGAGATATGTTCTGTAAAGGTAATCGTAGCCCCAAGCCTCATCAACCAGGAATGGCTAAATCAGGGGATGTGCAGCAAGGTTAGGTGGGTCATGCCTACGTAGGACGAGATATACCCCTGTCTAGATGTTCCTTTATATTTCGGTTGTGCGGGCGGTTGCTAGCTGCAACCGCGGGGTTATCTTATTCGGGACTGTTCAGTAAGGAATGGTTTCGGCCTTGTGTTGCAGAGGAGTTAGGGTGGCTCCTCGGTACGGTGATTTAGGCCCCGTACTTTGACGGGCGGTACCCCAGTAGCGCTGCCATTATTGGAAATCCATTTTCCCTACGAGACCCTATGGTTTTTATTTGTATTACCCACTTTTGTGGCTAGTAGCTAGAATTTAATGAATGTAACAATTTTTGGCTTTTTCTATTTACTTGAAAACCCTAGACACTATTATAATATCACTGGATTTCCTATGAAATGTTTTGGTTAGCGTAACGTAAAAACTTACACGTATTTATGTGTGGGGAGTCTTACGATATACCTTTATTTCAAATGTTTTCGAAGTTAAACAATTTTAAACCGTTTACTCATACCAGACCTATGTCTGACCCGGAGTTTATATTTTGTTTCCATAAACTCTTGGGTACTCAAATTTTTATGAGTAGCCAAGTGATAGGTTTTTGGACTTTGATTTCTGGAGGAGCTTGGAGTAGGAGTTCCAGACATATGTATATATCTATCTAGTTCCTCTGTGTAGTTGATGTATGCTGTATCTCTGATGTATGTATTGACAGATGTATATATGATAGCCATGTGTATGATATTGTATAACTCTGATATACGTAAAACTATGTAATAGATTATGTGATGTATTATACTTTGTTCCATTCTGCTGTGAGATTCTGATGTTGTTGTTCTTTCTTTTCTTTTCTTTTCTTTTCTATTTATATCCCTTTCTTTCTTAATGATGATTGTCTTTCTGGGAGTAGAAAGGCGGGTTGTCACATAGCCAATCACGTCATTGACCCCATTTTTACTTATTTCTTTCTTTTTTCTATGTTATGACCTCCTGACATAGTTAGGTGACCATATCAAATTACTTTAGAATTAATTTGAATTCATTTTTAAATTGAAACAAGAAATCAAAATGAAGTGGCAACATGGAGTCAGGTGTCTGAAAACCCTAAATAAACGTCTAAATTCCCAATCTAACGATTGAATATTTAGGTTAGACATCTTAATGAACCTTTAGACATCTAAATACTTGTTGATGCCAAAATTTAAAAATCGAATAATAATTTTATTGACTAATCTTTATATTCAAAGAAATTTGAGATGAATAACTGTAACAACCCGCATATTTTACGAGTGAATATCTAAATACATTATTTTACTATTTTATCGTTAGTCGGATTTTAGTCCGAAAAGTTACTTTTTTCATACGGTCGAATTAGGACTTGGAACCACTTCCATTGGGTCCAAAACACCGTTTGCGATCTTTCTGAGTATAAACTTTGATATGTTTGGAGTTGGTGGAATTTTGTCACCTTTTCACTTTGGGCTTTGGGTTTGGTTTAGACCATTAGCCTAAATTATTAACTCTAGCTCAACCCCCTTCCCTTCATAACTTTACTTTCATTTCCTAACACTCAAGCTTCATCAAAAATGGAGGAAGGAATGGGAAATTAAAACTCCAAGCCCTTGTTCATTTGCAAATCCAACATCCAACTCCAATTTCAAAGAGAAGCCATTGGTTCTTCCTTTGCTCTCAAGCTTCTTCTTCATTGATATTGTGTAAAGGTGTGATTTTTATCTCACATCTTTGGCTATAACTATCATTGATTGTTAGGTATGAATTCCTAACACTTATTCATGTGCATTTGCGTTTGGTTTGGATTGAATTGGTGAAAATACCAATTTTTAGTGTTTTGGGTTCAAATCTTTAAAAATCCAATCTTTGATGTTGGAACACGTTTTTGATGATTCGAGGAGCCAATAGGACCGGGTAGCCTATGGGCATAATCCCCTAGCGTCCATGCTCGATCGGTTGCAAATTGGGAGAGTTTTTGCACTTCAAACCCCTAGGTCGCTCGGCTTGCACATGAATGATTCTCGGCCTGCAGTTAGGTCGGCCTGCCATAGGTCGCAACCCATAGGTCGCTTGCACCTAAGGTCGTTACTCGGCCATGTTATATCACGCAACTCCTTAGGTCGCGCCATGCTAGGTCGTCCCCACTTAGGTCGCTCGGACTTGTTTAGTCGTTAGGTCGTTTCTCGGCCTTGTTTACCCATAGGTCGTTAGGTCGTTGCTCGGCCTTGTTTACCCTTTAGGTCGTTATGTCGCTCGGCCTTGTACCCCTTAGGTCGTTAGGTCGCTTGGCCTTCTCATACGCCTTAGGTCATTAGGTCGCTCGGACAGTAGGTCGCTCGGCCTACTTCACCCCTTAGGTCGTACCATTCTTAGGCCGCTCACCTACGTAAGCCGCGAGTTCCTTAAGTCGCTCGACATTGATTTGGTCGCGCCATGCTTGGTCGCTCGTGTTAGGTCGCTCGGCCATTAAGTCGTGTGTGCGCATAGGTCGAAACCTCTTAGGTCGCAGCACATAGGTCGCCCGGTCCTACCACTTTGGTCGGCCTGCTCTTCACTTAGGTCGTTGCATCACTTAGGTCGCTCGGCCTGTTATGCCGCTGTCTCCTTAGGTCGCAACCAACATAGGTCGTTCCATGTTTGGTCGCGCGCTCGGCCGTTACGTCGTTCCAACCTTAGGTCGCTCGGTCATGATAAGTCGCACCTGCTTTAAGCCGTATGCTATTTCTTGAGCCGTTGAGTTCTTGTGTTGGCTTATGTTAAGTCGTAAGTCGTGGCTGTTAAGTCTCAAGAGTATTTCCACTATGATGAATTTGGAATTGAATTCTTTGGATTTTATTCACGTCTTCGAATGTGAATTTTTGTGATTTATTGTTTCTACAATCATTTTTGTGATTTGTCACTTCATCTCACTCGTACGAGAAATCCAATTAAACGGCTTAGTAAAACAAATGGTATGAAACGCTTGTGTTTACTTCGTCGTTAATTCTTGGACTTGTTCGATTGAATCTCTTGTGACAATTTTCGAGTGGAGATCTACAATTTGTTCGTAAATATTTAAGTTAAGCTAGTGGTTATGGGATAAGAAGCTAAGCTTATATATTTACTAGCTTACTGTAATTAACACTCTTGATGATCGTTGATGATCATTTTTGTGATTTAGACTAGCAAATGTGCGATGTCTCTTTTTCTACGAAGGAGACTAAACCCCATTTCTGTGGAGCTTCGGCTCAATTTGGTGGGGTAGCGATCCATGGTCTTCAGGCCGTTTTGTGGAGCTTCAGCTCAAAATTAACGGTTAGCAACCATGGAATAACATTCCATTCTGTGATACACGTGTGGGTGAGATTTCATACTCCTGTTTTGTGATAGGCCTACCCCTTTTTTTGATTTCTGAATTTCCATTGATGATTTCAAGAATTTTGTGTTTCACCAATTTTCGTGATTTGCATTGATAAGTTTTATCAATATTTGTGCATTGGTGAATTTGTGTGTCATTAACTTTTGTGATTGGCATTGATATTATTGTCAATATTTATGGTTTGGTGAATATAAATAAAGAGTATGACATTCTTTTTTATCTTTGAGAAGATTCTTGTGATATTGATTAATCCCTAGTTGATTTTCAATTGCATACTTGTCATAGTACGGCTTTATGGTTATCATATGTATATGTCATATATCTTATTCTATATCATTTTATCTGATATTTATAGCTAGACTGATCCGTTTATTATTTTCTTATTAAATAATACTCGGGTCAGACCGAGATGTTACAGGTGCTTCTGCTTGACTCCACATCTGGGATTATCACCCTGACTTTTGGCTAACTACTTAAATTAGTAGTTTTTGTTGTGTACATTTGAGATATAGACTCATTGATGTATCCATATTCTTTTGTCTAGAACTTGTAGCTATTCTTTTGTGACATTGTGGATCTTGTTTGACCACTTCTCTGATGTACACTTTCATGTGTTATATATTCATATCTATTTCCGCCTTTGTGATATGGATGTCTGTGACTGATTCGTGATATGTTCATTTCTATACTTGTATTCTGAAGAATATATATAGCCACCAGGAAGTAGCTTTGAGTTTGTATCGGTATGTCAGATTTCCTCCTAAAATCAGATGCATGACATATCGGTGCTCGCACAAAGCAATTACGCGGATGGTCGCTCCTCAACAGCCTTATTCTCCACGCTAGTTGACGGCATTACCCCGTAGTGTCCTTGGCTAGAGTGGTTATAGAGGTGGGGTGTCACAGCTTGGTGTCAGAGCCAATCTTCGGAACAATGTAGAATAATCTAGCAAGGATCATCGTTCTAAGTCCACCCTAGGAGTCGTGCTTTAGGATTTAATTCGAGTCTTTGTACCGATTCATCCTATTTTCTTTATGATTCCTTGTTTATCTATCAAGATTGTTTGATATCCATTTGGTGAATAACTTTGTCCTTCTTCTTTCTTTCTTTCAAAAGGAAGAGAAATGGTTAGACCTGGCCGTCCCAGCGCCAGTCAATCTCGTGCGACTCCCCAAGATGTAGTATTTTTGTCTGCCCATCAGCTTCTTGATCTAGTAAGGAATGCTCAAGCTGCCGGATCTAATCCGGAGTCTACTCACCCTAAGTCTGGATTTTCACGTTTGTGCAACGATTATACCAATTTGGGTGGAAAGCCATTCAAAGGTTGTGAAACTATTATTGAGGTCTAGGCTTGGCTGAGAACGTGCGATCGAATCTTTTCTCGCATTAATCTTATTGATCTTCACCGTGTTCAGGTGGCCTCTAGTATTGTTAACTCCTATGTTCAGCGACTCAGTGACACAAAGGAATTGGCGACCTAACACATGAAGCGGGCTTAACGTCATACCGACTTAAGAAGGACTGCCGACTTAAGGGCTTAACGGCTTAGCGACTTAACATGTAGCCCGACCTAACGACTTAAGAGTATGACGGCTTAGCGACTTAACTAATAGCCCGACCTAACGACTCAAGGGACTGCCGACCTAACGACTCAAGACAGGAAAGGCTCAAGACAACTTTACTTAAGTCGCGATCGACTTACGACCTATGTTAGGTCGCTCACGACCTACGCAAACAAAGGGAAACCCAGAATAGCGTTACTTGAACCAGGGCCTGTTAACTCGTCCACGACTTAGGACTTGTACTAAGAAGAACACGCTTATCCCAGTTAGGCCGTGAGTCGTGGTTAAGAGATAGGACGCGACTTACGACTTGTCTTGGGTCAGTCACGATCCACGACTTACGCTAGGTCGACCACTACTTGCAACTTGACATGGAAGTTCCTCTATAAATACGGCATGGGCTCCAACATAAAGGGGACTTTTTTCCGATCATTTTCTTCAAAGCATCAAGACTCTGCCATCTTTAAACCAAGCCTTACTTCAACATTTGAAACTCACAAGAAACTTCAATCAACTTCAAGCTGGGATTCAACGTATTCAACCATGAATTTGGAGAATTCTCTTGCATCGAAGTTTTTCTAGCTACTTGTCTTTTGAAGTGAATTGTAATTGAAGGAAATTGTAAAGGATTGTAATCATATTAGCAATAAAGAAGGATTAAAGTGGACGTAGACTTGATCATAAGCCGAACCACTATAAACTCTGTGTCTCTTACTGCTTTTTCAGTGAATTACTGCTTTCTCTGTTTCCCGTGTTAATGGGTGGTGCTTTCATTCAAGTCACTATTTGTACTGGGGTGTTAGTGTCCAACTTTTTACGTTAGCATTTTTGGTGCTTTCATTGAGAATTGAACTCAGGTTACTGTCATCATAGCTTCGCAGAAGTTTGTAGAAAGGATTTCTATGAAAACCAAAAGTTTATCAGAAATAATGGCTCCAGGAAGGAAGCGCAAGTCAGTTAGATCCGACGATGTTCGCGAGACTACTGCAACCTCTCCTCCTTTAAGTCAAACAACTCCAACTGTCGGAGTTACACGAGCAGAGCTAGATGCCGTTGTATCCGGGCTACATCGGCAAATGGAAGCTCAGAATAACCTAATGATGGAAACGTTGAATGCTTTATTTGAGGCAAACCGCCAGCCGGCAGCTAAGGAGGGAAACCTTGCCGATGAAATGCAGAATGCGGAAGGAAGGAATATCCCTCCAAGGCCAGCTGACCCAGTGGAAAGGACATCTCCCCAAGCCGGAGGATCGAGGCCGCAACCAACCCTCCGTGATTGATTGTCAAGACAGAATTCGGAGAGAATGGCTGATGTTTGTCCCATTGAGCCTCAAAATGATGAAGAATATTTCCCAGGCATGGTTCGCCAGATTATGAAGGAAAATATGCAGAGAGACGAAGATGAGAGAGAGTGGGGTTTCACTCCGAGAAAAACTCCATTCACTAAAAAGATCTTGAAAGCAGAATTCCCATGGAAGTTTGTCCCTCAAACTATTCCAGCATACAAGGGAACGAGCGATCCTAATGAGTTTCTGTGTAAGTATGATTGGCACATGACAGGTGCCAGAGCCTCTGATGAAATCAAGTGCCGGTATTTTCCGGTATACTTGGAAGGAGTTGCTTTAATTTGGTTCACAAAGTTGCCGATCCGGTCGATGGACCAATTTTATGATTTGACTCGGAAGTTCAAGGAACTATTTCGACTGTATGCGTCAAAGGCAAAGGATATAATGTCGTTATCCAGCTTAGAGCAGAATCCTGGAGAATCCATTAGAGCTTTCTTGAATCGCTTCAATATAGCTTTTGCCGAGGTGGATAATGCAGAGCCACGCATGATTCTGACATATTTGATGAGGGCGATTGATAAATCAAGTGAATTTGGAATGTGGTTGAAAATGAAAGAACCAAATTCACTTGACAAGTTTTATAAAAAAGCCGATGAATTCATGCGTCTGGAAAGCCTCCAAGCACCGGCTAAGGTGGTATCGACAGGGGCCGGAAATAGTAATGCTGCCCCGAATAAGAAGGAATTTGGCAATCAGAAGAGGTGGAACGATGGTCAGAAGAGGCAGGAAGATACAAAGAAGGGTCATCCCTTCAACTTCACCCCTCTAACTGATACCCTGGAGAACATCTACTTTGCAAACAAGGACACGGTCGAATTCCCCGAACCAGCTAAGCAAAGAGTTAATAGGAAAGCTGAGAAGAATGGAAGGTTTTGCCGCCATAAACAGCCCGGGCATGATACTAGCGAGTGCCGTCACTTAAAGGAGGTAATTGAGGAACTATTGAAGCAAAACAAGCTCCAACGGTATGTAAGAAGGAACAAGAATGGCCCAACCTCATCAACTCAAGGACAACAGGTTCCTGTTCATTGTCCTGGCTCAAGTGATAAGGCGGCAGCTCATGAATCAGAGAGGCCTGTTATAAATGTGGTTACAGCAGGCCCTCACCCAGCTGGCAGAAGTTGGGGCGAGATGGAAAGATACACCCGTGCTTTGAAGTATGCACCGGCAGATGAAAGTGTTTTTGTGTTAGAAGACGCTGCACTCCTGAAGCAGCAGAAAACTTTTAATGACGACATTATATTCACTACTAGGGATTCAATGGGTGTTGAAGCTCCTACCATTGATCCTTTGGTCATCTCCGCTGGCATTGGCCCAGCTACTGTGAAAAGAGTTCTGGTTGATTGTGGAGCTTCGTGTAACATTCTCTTCAAGAAGACTTTTGATCAAATGAAGATTCCTATGGCTGATGTTCAAGCTTCATCACTAAAGATTGCTGGTTTTACTGGTGAGCCGAAACAACCAATTGGGACTATTGATTTGTTCGTAGAGCTTGGAGAGGGGCAGAGAAAAATGACTCGAAAGCAGACCTTTGTTATTGTTGAAGAATTTTCTGCCTACAATGCCTTCCTAGGCCGACTAACTCTGGCGGCATTTAAAGCGATTCTCGCCCCATGGTGTCTGACCATGAAATTCCCCACAGATAATGGAGTCGGTGTGGTGAAAGGGGATCAGAATGCTGGACGAGAATGTTATCTCACAGAGTTGCATGAATCAAGGAAGAGAGAAATGGAAAAAGATGCGGCAGCCCCAGTCCGCATTAAAGAATCAACCATGTAGCAATTACAGGGTGGACCTTGCATAGGCGAACATAGCGGTGCACGAAGAGAGATGGATCCAAGAAAAGCCAGTCCAGGGGAAAATAGAGTGGTACCAGTTGAAGTGACATTTCCGATACCTGTTGACCCGAAAGACCCGAATAAAGTACTGAATGTGGGTTCGCAGCTTAATGCAACGGTTCAAAATGTTTTGATATCATTTTTGAAAACGAATCTGGATGTATTCGCTTGGACTCATGCCGATATGTGTGGAATTTCTCCAGAAGTTGCGGTGCATACCTTGAATATTGATCCAAAATTTACACCGGTAAAGCAAAAAGAAGAACTCAAGGTCCTGAGAGATCAGCAGCATTGAAAGAAGAGGTTGATCGGCTCATGGAGAACGGTTTTATCAGGGAATCTACTTATCCGAATTGGGTCTCAAATCCAGTACTGGTTAAAAAAGCTAATGGGAAATGGAGAGTGTGTATTGATTTTTAGATCTAAACAAAGCCTGCCCCAAAGACTGCTTCCTGTTACCCAGGATTAACCAGTTGGTGGATGGAACAGCAGGGCATGAATTGTTATCTTTTATGGATGCCTATTCCGGATATAACCAGATCATGATGCATGAGCCGGATCAGGAGGACACGAGCTTTATCACCGATGTTGGTCTCTACTGCTACAGAGTCATGCCTTTCGGACTTAAGAATGCAGGAGCGACTTACCAGAGACTTATGAATGCCATGTTTAAACCACAGATTGGCAAGACTATGGAGGTTTATGTCGATGATATGCTGGTAAAGTCAAAGAAAGCAGTGGACCACATGGATCACTTGGCAGAGATATTCTCAATCCTCCGAAAGTACGGTATGAAGCTGAACCCTTTGAAGTGTTCATTTGGAGTAGAATCTGGAAAGTTTCTGGGTTTCATTGTGAGTGCAAGGGGTATTGAAGCTAATCCTTCTCAGATAACTGCCTTAAGAGAAGTCAAAGCTCCTAGAACAAAGAAGGAATTGCAAAGTCTCAATGGAAAGGTTGCTTCCTTGAGTCGGTTCATTTACAAAGCTACTGATAAATGCATTCCATTCTTCGATGCTCTAAAGAAAGGAAGAAAAAACTTTGACTGGACTCCGGAATGCCAGAAAGCTTTCGATGAGCTGACTCGTCATTTGGAAACGCCTCCTATACTTTCTGAGCCTGACAATGGTGAAGATCTTTTTGTATATTTGGCAATCTCGTCTCATGCCCTAAGCGCAGCTTTGGTACGGGAGGATGTGAAAATACAGCGCCCGGTATACTACATCAGCAAGAGATTCACTAGGGCAGAATTGAACTATTCGAAGTTGAAAAAGCTCGCCTATTGTCTACTGATTGCATCAAGGAAATTGAGGCCATATTTCCAAGCTCATCCCATCAAGGTCCTCACTGATCAGCCCTTGAAATTCGTCCTGAGACTTCGGGTCGTCTTTTGAAGTGGAATATTGAGCTCAGTCAGTATGACATCACTTATCACCCCCGGAGAGCAATCAATGGACAAGCTTTGGCAGACTTCATTGCAGAGTGTACGGACAAAGGCAATAGTGAGGATGTGGTGACCGATAATCCTTCAATCCGGTGGAAATTGTATGTTCATGGCGCAAGAAATGATTACTGTTCTGGGGCCGGGGTTGTACTTGAAACCCCTGAAGGACGGTCACTGTGTTATGCTTTAGGATTGGAATTCCCTTCGACAAACAATGAAGCAGAGTATGAAGCTCTTATCGCCGGTTTAAGAATTGCTAAAGAACTGAACATCAAGGCATTACAGTTCTTCAGTGATTCGCAGCTTATCGTGTGTCAGGTCAAGAAAGAGTTTCAGGCCAAAGGGGGAACCTGCCCAAATATTTGTCCAAGGCCTGGGAGCTTCTTGATGATTTCGGCCATTACACAATAATCCATATTCCCCGGGAAGAGAATATGAAGGCAGATTCCCTCGCAAAATATGCGAGCACCGGGGAAGCTCAATTATTGGGATTAGTTCCTGTAGAGGTCCTGTCAACTCCAAGCATTGATGAAATGGATATTGACTGGATCATGACTATATCACAGGAGCGAGAATCATGGATGACTCCAACATTGGAATACCTGCGCGACGGCTCTCTACCAGAAAACCCAAGAGAACGGCAGAAGTTGTTAAGAAAAGCATCCAGATTTGTAATTCAAGATGGCCGATTGTATAGGTGGGGATTCTCAATGCCATTACTCCGATGTGTGACCAAGGAAGAAGCTGAAATAATTCTAACTGAGATACACGGAGGACAGTGTGGAAACCATTCAGGGGGTCAAACTTTAGCGAAGAAAATTCTTCGTTATGGATTTTTTTGGCCGGATATTACTCGTGATGCCACAAGTTACGCCCGAAAATGTGACCGATGCCAGAGATTTGCAAAAATACCAAGAGCACCTTCCACTGAGATAACGCAGATGGTCAATCCGTGGCCATTTGCTATTTGGGGAATGGATGTCATCGGGCCTTTGCCAACTGCAAAATCCGGAATCAGATATGCTATTGCTGCCGTGGATTATTTTACTAATGGGTTGAATCTGAACCCTTAGCTACTATTACCTCAAAGAAAGTGATAAACTTTGTAACTAAGAATATCATTTGCAGGTATGGAGTGCCTCAAAAGATAATCACGGACAATGGAACCCAATTTGAAAGTGAAGAGTTCCAAGATTTTTGCAAAAAATTCAAGAGCCAGAAAAGTTTCTCAGCAGTGGCTCATCCGCAGGCAAACGGGCAAGTGGAAGTAGTAAACAAAATTATCAAATCAACCATCAAAAAACAGCCGGAAAAAGTGAAGGGTCGTTGGGTCGAGAAACTTCCGCTAGCACTATGGGCATATAGAACTACACATAAAACTGCGACAGGGCACACTCCATTTTCATTGGCATATGGATCAGAGGCAATGATTCCGGTAGAAATAGAGGTCCCTTCACATAGAAGAATCCATTTCAATCAAGCCAAAAATGAAAAACTGCAACTTGAAGCCCTTGACTTCCTTGATGAGAAAAGGGAAGAAACTGAACTCAAAACTACAGCTCACCAGCAAAGAATAGCCAGGCACTTCAATTCCAAAGTTCGCCGGCGCAGCTTTGAAGTGGGGGATCTAATCTTAAAAAGAATTATGACACCTACAGGCGTTCTTGGACCAAACTGGGAAGGACCGTATGTTATAGGCCAAAAACTTCTGGATGGCACATTCAAACTTGTAACTGTCGAAGGAGACCCAATTCCAAGGGCTTGGAACAGCAATCATTTGCGCCCGTATTTTACTTAAAATCTTTAATGAAATATTGTAAAAGAATGATGAATGTATGATTCTTGTATTGAAAGCCGTTGTAAAATCAGCAATAGTGAATAATAAGAGCTATAAAGTAGATGTAGGCCCAGTTCTTGGCCGAACCACTATAAATCTTGTGTTCTTTACTGTTATAACCTGCTTTGTTTTATTTTGACATATAAAATACGTTAATTGTATTACTGAAATGTCGATTTAATAATGCAGGCCATAAAAACAAAGCTTACCCGTCAAAAGAACGAGCAATCTTCGGCATCACCCAGCAAGCAAATGCTAAGCCGTTCAAAAGTTTCCACACTCAACTACTACGAAAGAAGTGCTTCGAACAAAAGTTAGCGATTCGGCTGGAAGTAGGCCATTGTTGACTAACTGTAAATGTTTGTACAAATGAGCATCCAGTTAAATAGCCTATGTCAACCACCACCAACTCTCTTAACTATGAAATACACTTCTTTGGATAAGGGAAATTGCTGGCAATTAAAAAGGAAGGGTATTCTTTAAAAAGTATAACGGGGATCGCTGATATGAATAGATGGCAAAGAGACATGGGCGGGCAACCACCAAACAGCAAAAGACCTCTTCGGAGGCAAAAGCCCTCTTCGGAGGCACAACTCTTCGGAGGATAAAGACTTTAAACGGGGCATGCTAGAAGACTTTCTCAACATGGTATGGAATGATCGGAAGCACCTTCCCAACAGGAAGGCAAAGCGCTTGTTTACTAGTTGAGACAATTTGCGTAGACAAGCGTCCAAGTAACTTGCGTCCGCCCCGTGAGTCCATGAGACGACCGGAGGCACCTTCCCAAGTGGAAGGCAAGGTGCTCGTTCACTAGTTGAGACAATCTACGTAAACAAACGTTCAAGTAACTTGCGCTCGCCCCATGAATCCAACCAACAATGAGGAAGAAACTTCCAGGTATCCTCGAAGGCACACATCTCACTGGGATCTGAAATAAAACTTCACAAGTGCTGAGATGTGAAAAGCCCTCTTCGGAGGCCCATTTCACCAAAATTGAAATGTCAAAAGAGCTCGAGCGGGCCGCGCCAGAAAAAGAGAGTTCTTTCTCGACATAAAGTTGCGGACTGATTGGTGGCACAGGACACTTGTGTCCGCCCCGTGAATCCATTCAACTAAGAGAAAGAAAATCCAAACTTCCAGGTAAAAGCCCTACTCAGAGGCACACATTTCACCGTGATCTGAAATAAAACTTCACACGAGTCGAAATGTGAAAAGCCCTCTTCGGAGGCCCGCTTCCCAACGAACAGGGAAAAGATAAAAGCCTCTCCCAAGAGGCAGAAACAAAAAGCCCTCTTCCCAGAGGCACAATCAAACCAAAAGACCTCTTACCAGAGGCGCAAGCAAGTCAAAGCCCACTTTACTGCAAAAGAAAATTCACTCAAAATAAAAGTGATTCTCTCCAAAAAGCGAAGTGTAAAAAAAAAACTTCGCAACAAAATAAGAAAAGAGAAAAAACTCCTCCAAAATGAGGCACATCGTATTAAATACGGAAAATATTTCCTTAAAATGGAAATATTATCCTATAAAGTACAGATGCAAGCCTCCTTCAAATGGAAAAGTTGTTCTCTAAAGAAAGAGTATAAGTCTTCTCGAAATAGAGGAATTGTTCTCTAAAAATCTTTGCCAATGTGAAAGAGATTGCAATAAACCATGGTATGGGGGCAGCACACTATAAGTACAAGAATGGAAACAATGCTCAAACAACATACCATAGGCTCATTGCAATATCACACAAAGGAAACGAGGAACTTGTATAAAATAAAGAATAAATGTATTCTCGAATACAGATAGAAGTTTGTATAGACAAAAGGAACATTTTATTCAATATTACGAAAATTTTGTACAGGTACATGTTTCAGGATAAAGGAAAGCGGGGGCCGGTACCCGCACAATCTCCGGCCAGTACATGCAAAAAAGCAAAAAGTAAAGCAAAGTAGGGAAAGCGGGGCTCATCACTTCTTTCTCCCGCCACCTTTAGAGCCTTCACCTGGTTTAATAGGCAATTTTTCAAGCCGACTTGGGAGAGAGTTGGGGGAGAAGGAGAGAGAGCTAGTGCTGGATCAACTTCCGTTTCCTTTTCAGTAGCAGAAATGCTTCTCCCTTTCTTCTTTGAAGTTGTACGCTTCCTCCTCCTTCTTGAAGAAGACTCGCTCCCCGGAGTGACAAGAGAAGACAATTTTATGTCATCAGAAAGGGTTCGCTCCGGAGATACTTCGCCTCCATCAAGTCCTCCGGCCTTCTGCACATGCGAAGCGGCTGGATCGTCCAAGTCTTAAAGGGCTCCTATTAGTTCTTCCTGCGATCCCGGCTGGGAAGTAGGAGTAATTTGAAAGGTTGGAGAAGGAACAACTAGAGGAGGAGAAGTTTCTATGACACTAGGCACTTTCTCTACAGAAGAAAAGGGATTATAATCAGTAAAGAGAGGAGATAAAGGCTCATTGAGATTTAAAAAATAATCGAGAAGCTCATTAAACTCGGTCGAAGCAAACAAGCAGTCCACTTGGGCAAGATTAACAGTAGAGTTACCTGGAGAAGTCGGCTTCCTAATGTCAACTTCATAAGCTTGTGCTTCGGTGCTCTCTTCGCCTTCATCTCCACCCTGCGCGCTTGTAATCTCAGTTATAACTTTAGCCGGGGACAGAGAATGAGAGCCGGAGCCTGTGATGTCAACATCGGCCGAAATTGAAGGAGGGACAGGGGCAATTGATGGTGCTTCTTTCTCTTGATGCTCCTCTCTCCTCATCCCAGCACGCTCTCTAGCGAGTTGCTCTTTTCCTCTGGCAAGGGCTGCACGAGCTCCGTCATCCAGATAATGTGCCTCGAGTTCTTCTTCGGCATACCCAGCATCTTTAAGCATGTCAAGCGTGGCTTCCCATACTTCAGCCAAAGTAATTTCATATTTGAGGCCCAAAAATGCGAGACTGCCACGCCCTAGAACACTTTGCAAGTAGAAGTCGAACAATGTCGAATTGACATCGGCTTTAGTAGCTTGATGAGCTTCTTTAGCTGCAATTCTACCGGCAACAGCCTCGTCATGCTCTTTCTCAACTATAGCAAGTCGGGTTTTTAATATCTCAATTTCGAGGTTCTGGGAGCTGGTCTGTTGTCGCAACTGTGCAACGTCGACGCGATAATCTTCTACAACCTTTTCCTGCCACTTGAGTTTATCTTCGGCCTCTCGTTGGCTAACATGAGCATCCCGCACTTGTTGCTGAAGCACACTTTCCCTTTGAGAATAGGAAGTGGAGGAAGAAGCAAGCTCCTCTTTAAGTTTTCCAACTTCCGCTTCAAGCTTTTCATTATAAGCGACAATGCTCCTCATTTCTGCGTCATTTTGATCAAGAGTCTTTTGCCATTCGGATTTATCGTTCTCCATGGTCAACATAGCCTCAAGGTTCGTGCGGTTCACTCTCTGGAGTTCGTCGACCAGTTTCTGCCAATTCGACATTCTCTCAATATCAAGCTTGACAGCGTCAAGATTTCGCAACATGGTTGGTTTGTCGATTGGAACCAGATCAAGATCAAAGCGAACTCCCTTCAAGCACTAGTTTGGAAATCGACTTTGAAGAGTAGCTGGGCCTGGTCGGACCTGATATGAGGGCCTGCCAATGATCGTCTGAATATCGGTACGAGCGAGAGCTGGAGATTGAGGAGGCACCGAAGCAATGGGCTCTTTAGGAATGTCAGATGACGACTTTTCATCGTGCTTGGTCCGTTTGCTTGAACCTTCGGCGGCGTGGCTCTTCCCTTTGTCGTCATGGGATTTCCGTTTAAGGGAATCATCCTCTCTGCGGGAAGAGTCACGACGTTCTTCCCCTCTCCCGTACCGTTCTTCGTATGCTCTTCTCTCCTGAGCTTTCCGAGCAGCCCTCTCCTCATCAGTTTCCCTGTGAGGGGGAAGATAGCGCCTGTAATCATATTGACTGCGTCTGCCATAATGCTTAAAGTCATCATAATACGAGCCACTTCGCCCTATTGAAGAACCTGGAATTGAAAAAGAAGCATAACTTGAGAATCTTCAAATTGTAAGGAGTTAAGTGCATATTAGTGCCAATAAATCCTAAGTGTGTGTGGTGTGTGCAAACTACACGCGCCGGACTACGAACCACTCCTCAGTTGGGGGGTGGTGATAGATTTTACAGCCAATGTCGATTGTTGAGCTGGAGGAGTCTGTTGAAGAGAAGATGTCGCTTCAACCACTGGAGATACAATTTTAGCAGCAGAAAGATCATCTTTAAGGAGTTCTTGAGACGTAACTATAAAGTCGCTCAACCCTTCGAAAGTGTCATTTCCAATGTGTTCGACAGGGCTCTTCACCTCAACCCCTTTATCGGTAGTCTTCCCGGCTTGTTGAAGATCTTCTTCGTCTTCGATAACCGGGGCAAGGGCGGGTTTACAAGATGGTCTCACAATGTCAGTTGGAGTAGAACATTTTACCAACGAAGCCTCAGTTGTAAGTTCCTTCGATACGAGTTCGTCAGTAGAAACTGGGGCATCTAATGCCTTAGCTAGGGAATCAGGGACTTCGTGAGGTTGTGTAGAGCGGGAAGAATGTAGGAGTCCAAACTGATGCAGAAACTCATCCTTCAACAGAAATTTTATACTCCTTTCCTCAACAGCCACGGCATTCAGTCTTTCAAAAATTTGCTTGTGGCCTGGATCTCTAGAGGGGGAGGAAGTGCTGAAAAAAGGAAAGAGTTAAATTAGCACTTAACAACTCAGATCCCGAAAAGCTCAGGAATGGAAAAAATAGAAGCAGGTAATCTTACTTTCTACTCTCCAGATAGCATAAAATCTTGGAGGGCAGCGAACAAAGAAAAACTGATTCAAAAAGCCATGTGCGCTTTCGGAAAGATCGATAATGAGTTTGCGATTCCTAGCGCTTCTTACAACTGTAATGGAGGGGTGACCTTTAGTTTTTGTAAATGAACATAAGTAACGAATTTCCTCGAGACGTGGCAGTCGATCCAGAGTTCTCCTGAATAAAACACACAACCCCATTAATTTGGCGTAGCCATTGGGGTGCAATTGGAACGGAGAGATGGTCAATCGAAGTAGGAGTTGTTGAAGAAAGTCATTGAAAGGAGGAATTGCTCCACTTAGACACATCTGGCGATTGACTGCGACAAAACCATGAGGTGGACTGTCGGCAGTATCATTCGGCCCGGGAAGTAGAGCATCACTCTCAACAAGGCCAAATTGAATGCGCAGCTGGTTAAATGCTCTATGGGTTAAAGTAGTCGGAGTTCTTTCTGGAGGATTCACTACGGGAATAGCTGTCTGAAAGATCTCTCCAGCTTGGGCTACCACTTCTTCTTGATGTGAAACCATTCTACATAAACAACTGGATATTCAAACATGAAGGTACACGTTTCCTAAATGTGTGAAGTGTTGTGTAAAGCTAACAAAGCAATAAGCAAATATAATTGAAATTAAACATGTGCCAATTGCAATATTTCAAGACTTGTCGCTTTAAGTTCAAATACAAGTGCAATGTTAACGCAAACGAATCAACTTTAGTTGGTTAACGTTGTTTTAATGCTTCACTTGAGTTTGTTGATTCATAGCATTTCATACAATTTCTTTAAGTTAATTATCCTTTATCGACTAATCTATCATTTGATGTGGGCAATCAGTGGCAGTATATTCGCCCTAGTTTTCTGCAAATGTTGTATTTAACAGGTTATCAGCATCAAATTTAGTATAATCTGTTAAGAAAGCATGGCAAAGTCATGCAAGTTATTTCGGCAGTTCAAAGTTCGAGTTGGGAGTACAATCAAGTTCTATCAATATCTCAAAGTTTTCAAGTTTTGTTCAAGCCATGTAGTCGCAGTCCAAAAATTCTCCAAGTCCTAAGTCGTCTACGACTTAAAAGATTTCCTGCGAGTTAAGTTAAGCCGTTGGTTCTTTAAATCATCCTAGCTAAGCTGCGACTCAAAACTTATGTCGCAACTAATTAAGTCGGTCGAAAGTTAAGTCGGTCACGACTCAAGGTTTATGTCGCAACTAATTAAGTCGGTCGAAAATTAAGTTGGCCGCGATTCAAAGCTTATGTCGTATCTTGTTAAGACGCAAAGGGTTATAGGTCGTCCAAAATTGCTGGGTCGATGTCTCACTTCACCCAATCAACAAACCCCCCATCAAATCAGAAACTCCTCATCCTCTTAACGTCTTAACCCATAACCCGTTAGCCTCTCCATCAACAGAAGCCCATTGATCAAACGTTTAAACCCAAAATCCACTAACCCGGTAACCGATTACCTCTTCGCCTCCTCCAAATTTCCAGAAACCATTGCTAATTACGTGAATTCAAACACTTGCCAAATAATTCTATAAGATCCTAAGCTGATTCTTATTTTTTAGGGCAGTTGTCAACGGTCGACAATGGTCAGAGGACGAATTGGGGTGTAATATCACAACGTGGAAACAAAAACCGTATTGAAGTGGTTATGGAGGAGCCGGTGACAAACACAATGGATCAGTGATCGGAATTACCTAAATCTGTTGTTGATATAGCGATCAAGGATGCAAAGGGGAGGATTTCGTGTTAACTTTTGAGCTCGGATGCAGCAATGGCGGCAAGGTGATAAACAGTAAGGTAAAGAGAAAGAAGCGACTTAACGGCTTATATAGGAGATAGAGGAGAAGATGGATGGACGCGCGAGTTAACATGCTTCTTGAGTCGCCCACGACTTAAGGACAAGATCGAAGCACACGGCCTACGACCTAGGCATGTACTTCGAGGGGCAAATGTTAACTCCTATGTTCAACGACTCGGTGACACAAAGGAATTGGCGACTTAACACATGAAGCGGGCTTAACGACATATCGACTTAAGAAGGACTGCCGACTTAAGGGCTTAACAGCTTAGCGAGTTAGCATGTAGCCCGACCTAACGACTTAAGAGTATGACAGCTTAGCGACTTAACTGATAGCCCGACCTAACGACTCAAGGGACTGCCGACCTAAGGACTCAAGACAGGAAAGGCTCAAGACAACTTTACTTAAGTCGCGATCGACTTACGACCTATGTTAGGTCGCTCACGACCTAGGCAAACAAAGGGAAATCCAGAATAGCGTTACTTTAACCAGGGCCTGTTAACTCGTCCATGACTTAGGACTTGTACTAAGAAGAACATGCTTATCCCAATTAGGCCGTGAGCCGTGGTCAAGAGATAGGATGCGACTTACGACTTGTCTTGGGTCGGTCACGATCCACGACTTACGCTAGGTCGACCACTACTTGCAACTTGACATGGAAGCTCCTCTATAAATACGGCATGGGCTCCAACATAAAGGGGACTTTTTTCCGATCATTTTCTTCAAAGCATCAAGACTCTGCCATCCTTAAACCAAGCCTTACTTCAACATTTGAAACTCACAAGAAACTTCAATCAACTTCAAGCTGGGATTCAACGTATTCAACCATGAATTTGGAGAATTCTCTTGCATTGAAGTTTTTCTAGCTACTTGTCTTTTGAAGTGAATTGTAATTGAAGGAAATTGTAAAGGATTGTATTCATATTAGCAATAAAAAAGGATTAAAGTGGACGTAGGCTTGATCATAAGCCGAACCACTATAAACTCTGTGTCTCTTACTGCTTTTTCAGTGAATTACTGCTTTCTCTGTTTCCCGTGTTAACGGGTGGTGCTTTCATTCAAGTCACTATTTGTATTGGGGTGTTAACGTCCGACTTTTTACGTTAACAAGTATGCTCCAAGAAAGAGCATTAGATTGGTATGAGCTTCAGATTTCTAAAATAAATGAAGCGGATCTTACTTGGGAGAAATTTTGGGAATGCTTCGAATTAAAATTTATGCCAGAAGCTGAGAAGGTGACTTTGGCTCGCTCTTTCATTGACCTTGTTCAAGGAGAATCCTCTTTGGCGGAATATGTTGCATCATTCGAGTCACTTTCTAAATATGGGGTCGAGCACATAAACACCCCATTGAAGAAGAACCAAAGATTTGTTTATGGCTTGAATAAAAATCTCAAGAAGCCATTACTTCTAAAATTAGAAGTTTCTTTTGATCAACTCATTGAAATCGCTCTTCGTCTTAAAGAGGAAGGTAGGGAGAGTGATGTTGAAGTTATGGGTGCCAAACCAAACTTAAACAACAAGAAAAGGCCTAATAAATTCAAAGGTCCTTATCCCAACAACAAGAAAGGGAAGCAAGCCTCTCCGGCAGCTAAGACTTCTACCTCAAGTAGCGGGCAATGCTACAACTGTGGTTCTAAGGACCATTATGGGAACAAGTGTTCATAGCCTCGTGCTTGTCGCTATTGCAAAAGCCCGGATCATTATTTATTTTTGTGTCCCAAACTTCAAAACAGGAAGGAGGGAAAGCTTAATGTTGCTCAAGCCCCTCGCAACACATCTCGTGGTAAAGGTATTTCACATTCTATCCTCGATGGCATTATTTTATTTCGTGATCATCCTATTCGAGTTCTTTTTGATACGGGTGCATCCCATTCTTTTATTTCAAAAGAACTTGTTGATACTTTTTCTTTGGATGTTCTGTGTTTAATGACTTCTTTGAGAATTGCGAATCCGGTTGGTGGATCCGCAACAATCAGTTTATTGTTATAGACGTCGAGATTATTTTGTGTGATTTTTCTTTCTGAGCCGATTTGCATGTTATGCGCTACTTAAGCTTTGGAATGATTTTGGGAATGGATTGGCTTAACCGCTATGAACCCCAAATCCTATGTCCTGAGCGGACTATTCATCTTCGACATCCTCAATCTGTTAAGCATATTTCTATTGACCTTAAAGATTTGGATTACAGCTTAGTTTCAATTTTATATTCTTTAAATCCTCATGATGACGATAATGATGATGAGGAGGATATTATTTCTCTTATTCACGTTGTTCGTGAATTTTCCGACATATTTGATCCCGTTTTAGGATTACCACCTAAGCGAGCAGTTGAGTTCAGAATTAATCTCATCCCTGGAGCTCAACTTATTACTCGTCCTCCTTATCGTATGTCCAATAAAGAAAATGAGGAGATGCGTAAACAATTATTCGAATTGGAGACGAAGCAATTTATTCGCTCTAGTTCCTCGCTTTGGGGAGCTTCGGCTATTTTTGTGAAGAAATCTGATGGTACACTTAGGCTTTGCGTTGAGTACCGCAAGCTTAATGATCTTACTATCAAAATAAATATCATTTACCTTGGATTGATGATCTATTCGATCGACCTAATGGTGCTAGAGTCTTTTCATAATTAGACTTAGCTACCGGTTTTCATCAGCTTCGTATTGCGGAGGATAGCATTCCTTCGACATCTTTCCATACTCGTTATGGATCTTATGAATGGCTTGTAATGCCATTTGGTTTAACGAATGCTCCGACTTATTTCGTTGACCTTATGAATCGAGTTTTCAAAGACTTCCTCGATCGGTTTGTTCTCATCTTTATTGATGATATTTTTGTGTATTCTAAAACCGAGGAGGAGCATGAAAAGCAACTTCGGATTGTGTTGGAAACTCTTAGGAGCAATCAATTGATAGCAAAATTTTCTAAATGCCACTTTTGGCAATCTCGTGTGAATTTTCTCGGTCACATTATTTCCAAATCCGGAATTTCCATGGATCTTTCGAAGATTGAAGCGATTCAAAATTGAAAGAGACCGAAGAGTGTGACGAAGATCCGTAGTTTTCTTGGATTGGCAGGTTATTATCGCCGTTTCATAAAGGACTTTTCAAAAATTTCCGTGCCTCTTACTAGTTTGACAAAGAAGGGAGTTAAATACATTTGGTCGGATAAATGTGAAGCTTCTTTTCAGAAATTAAAAGAACTCCTTTCCGATGCTCCTATTCCTGTGATTCCCGAGGGAAACCAAGTTTTATTGTTTATACTGATGCTAGTCGCGTTGGTTTGGGTGTCGTTCTTATGCAAAGAGAACGTGTTATTGGTTATGCTTCTAGGCAATTGAAGCCAGCCGAGACTAGATATGCCACTCATGATTTAGAGCTCGCGGCTATTATTTTCGCCCTTCGTATTTGGCGTCATTATCTTTTGGGAGAAAATTTTATTCTTTACACCGATCATAAATCTTTGAAGTATCTATTTTCTCGAAAGGAACTTAATTTGCGTCAACAACATTGGCTCGAATTTCTTGCAGCTTATGATCTTGATATTCTTTATACTCCGGGAAAGGGAAATCATGTTGCGGATGCACTTAGTCGTAAGCAACAAGCGGTTGTTTCTATGATGATATCCGAATGGAATGATCTCGGAATTCTATCCGCTTGTGAGATTCGAGATCGTGTTTTCGATTTATGTTCATCTCTTGCTTTATGTAGCCTTGAGGCTCATCCTTCTCTTTTAGACCGTATTCTTGAAGCTCAAAAACTAGATTCCGAACTGGCTCTTCTTAGCCAAAACATTAGGGATATAATTGATATTGAAGGTTTGAAAGACATTGATATTGATTCCCGGGGCAGTATTTGAAAATTTGGTAGACTTTTCGTGCCAAATATTAGTAATCTTCGTAAAGACATTTTAGAAGATTCTCATCGTTCTAAATTTACCATTCATCCCGGTAGTAGTAAAATGTACGCGGACATGAAGCGACTTTATTATTGGGAGGGAATGAAATACGATATTGCTAACTTTGTTAAGTGTTGCATGACTTGCCAACTCATTAAGGTCGAACATCAAAGGCCCGGTGGGTTATTCTAACCTTTAGAAATTCCAATTTGGAAGTGGGACCAAATTTCCATGGATTTTATAGACGGCCTTCCCCGTTCTCATTCGGGTCATGATAGCTTATGGGTGATAGTCGATAGACTTACTAAATTCGCCTATTTTACTCCCGTTCGGTCCAATCGAACCGTGCCCCTTTTGGCCAAACTCTTTATCAAAGAAATTGTTAAATTGCACGGAGTTCCTACTTCTATTGTTAGTGATCGTGATCCATCGTTTACTAGTGGATTTTGGAAGAGTCTTCAAAAAGCTTTGGGAACGAAGCTTAATTTTAGCACCGCTTATCATCCCCAGTCCGATGGACAAACTGAGCATGTGAATCAAATTCTTGAAGGTCTTCTTCGTGCATGTGTTCTTGATTTTGGTGGAAGTTGGGAAGATCATATTTCTCTTGTTGAGTTTTCCTATAATAATAGCTTCCAATCTAGTATTGGTATGGCACCTTTCGAGGCACTCTATTGTAGGCCATGCCGATCTCCTTCTTGTTGGCTTGAGGCCGGAGAGAAGCTGGTTTTAGGTCCAGATTTTGTTTGTGATTCCACAGAAAAGATTGATCTTATCCGCTATAGGATGAAAGAAGCCCAGAGTAGACAAAAATCCTATGCCGATAACCGGAGAAGGAAATTAGAATTTTCTGTGGGAGATCTTGTGTTTATTCGTGTTACACCTATAAAGGGTGTTGTACGTTTCAGTCGATCGGGAAAGTTAGCACCTCGATATATTTGTCCATTTTCCATCACCGAAAGTATTGGTTCCGTGGCTTATCGCCTTTTATTACCGGCTCAGTTTTCTGCTATTCATGACATGTTTCATGTTTCTCAATTACGGAAATGCCTTCGAGATTCCGATTCTATTCTTGAGCCCGGTGTTGTGGAAGAAATTGAAATTTCACCTAATTTAACTTATGAGCAACATCCTATTCGTATTATTGCTTCGGAGGTCAAACGCCTTCGAAATAAAGATGTTCCGCTTGTTAAAGTTTAATGGTCCTCAAATCCTAAAGATTGCTCTTGGGAATCTAGAGAGTTCATCGAATGAACACATCCGGACTTACTTTCCCGTGCTCCATGAGGTGAATTTGTTGTTTCAAATTTCTTTTGTGTTGATATGCTTTCATGGTTTTTACCTTATACTTTCTTCTTAAATATTGCGAGGATGCAATCTCTTTAAGGAGGGGAGTCTATAACAACACGCATATTTTACGATTGAATATTTAAATATTTTATTTTAATATTTTATTGTTAGTTGGATTTTAGTTCGAAAAGTTACTTTTTGCATACGGTCGAATTAGGACTCGGAACCACTTCCATTGGTCCAAAACACCGATTGCGATCTTTTTTAGTATAAACTTTGATATGTTTGGAGATAGTGGAATTTTGTCACTTTTTCACTTTGGACTTTGGGTTTGGTTTAGCCCATTAGTCTAAACTATTAACTGTAGCTCAACGCCCTTCCCTTCATAACTTTAGTTTCATTTCCTAACACTCAAGCTTCATCAAAAATGAAGGAAGAAATGGGAAATTAAAACTCCAAGCCCTAGTTCATTTGCAAATCCAACATCCAACTCCAAATTCAAAGAGAATCCATTGGTTCTTCCTTTGCTCTCAAGCTTCTTCTTCATTGATATTGTGTAAAGGTGAGATTTTTATCTCACATCTTTGTCTATAACTATCTTTGAAAGTTAGGTATGAATTCCTAACACTTATTCATGTGCATTTGCGTTTGGTTTGGATTGAATTGGTGAAAATCCTAATTTTTAGTGTTTTGGGTTCAAATCTTTGAAAATCCAATCTTTGATGTTGGAACACGTTTTTGGTGATTCATCGAGGAGCCAATAGGACAGGGTAGCCTATGGGCATAATCCCGTAGCGTCCGTGCTCAATCGGTTGCAGATTGGGAGAGTTTTTGCACTTCAAATACCTAGGTCGCTCGGCCTTCACATGAATGATTCTTGGCCTGTAGTTAGGTCAGCCTGCCATAGGTCGCAACCCATAGGTCGCTTTCACCTTAGGTCGTTGCTCAGCCATGTTATATCATGCAACTCCTTAGGTCATGTCATGCTAGGTCGTCCCCACTTAGGTCGCTCGGACTTGTTTAGTCGTTAGGTCATTGCTCGGCCTTGTTTATCCATAGTTCGTTGATCGACCTTGTTTACCCTTTGGGTCGTTAGGTCTCTCGGCGTTGTACCCCTTAGGTCGTTAGGTCACTCGGCCTTCTCATACGCCTTAGGTCGTTAGGTCGCTCGGACAGTAGGTCGCTCGGCCTACTTCACCCCTTAGGTCGTACCATTCTTAGGCCGCTCACCTCCTTAAGCCGCGAGTTCCTTAAGTCGCTCGGCATTGATTTGGTCGCGCCATGCTTGGTCGCTCATGTTAGGTCGCTCGGCCCATTAATTCACGCATGCGCATAGGTCGCAACCTCTTAGGTCCTAGCACATCGGTCGCTCGGTCCTACCACTTTGGTCGACCTACTCTTTACTTAGGTCTTTACATCACTTAGGTCGCTCGGCCTGTTATGCCGCCAGCTGCTTAGGTCGCAACCAACATAGATCGTTCCATGTTAGGTCGCGCGCTCGGCCATTAAGTCATTCCAACCTTAGGTTGCTCGGTCATGATAAGTTGCACCTGCTTTAAGCCGTATGCTATTTCTTGATCCGTTGAGTTCTTGTGTTGACTTATGTTAAGTCGTAAGTCATGGATGTTAAGTCGCAAGGGTATTTCCACTTTGATGAATTTGGAATTGAATTTTTTGGATTTTATTCACGTCTTCGAATGTGAATTTTTGTGATTTATTATTTCTACAATCATTTTTGTGATTTGTCACTTCGTCTCACTCGTACGAGAAATCTAATTAAATGGCTTAGTAAAACATATGGTATGAAACGCTTGTGTTTACTTCGTCGGTAAATTCTTGGACTTGTTCGATTGAATCTCTTGTGACAATTTTCGAGTGGAGATCTACAATTTGTTCGTAAATATTTAAGTTATGCTAGTGGTTTTGGGACATGAAGCTAAGCTTATATATTTACTAGCTTACTGTAATTGACACTTCTTGATGATCGTTGATGATCATTTTTGTGATTTAGACTAGCAAACGTGCGATGTCTCTTTGTCTACGAGGCAGACTAAACCCCGTTTCTGTGGAGCTTCGGCTTAATTTGGTGGGGTAGCGACCCATGTTCTTCGGGCCGTTTTGTGGAGCTTCGGCTCAAAATTAATGGTTAGCAACCATGAAATAGCGTTCCATTTGGTGATACACGTGTTGGTGAGTTTTCATACCTCGTTTTGTGATAGGCCTCCCCATTTTTGTGATTTCTAGATTTCCATTGATGATTTCTAGAATTTTTTGTTTCACCAATTTTCGTGATTTGCATTGATAAGTTTTATCAATATTTGTGCATTGGTGAATTTGTGTGTCGTTAACTTTTGTGATTGGCATTGATATTATTGTCAATATTTATGGTTTGGTGAATATAAATAAAGAGTATGACATTCTTTTTGATCTTTGAGAAGATTCTTGTGATATTGATTAATCCCTAGTTGATTTTCAATTGCATACTTGTCACAGTACGGCTTTATGGTTATCATATGTATATGTCATATATCTTATTCTATACCATTTTATCTGATATTTATAGCTAGACTGATCCGTTTATTATTTCTTATTAAATAATACTTGGGTCAGACCAAGATATTACAGGTGCTTCTACTTGACTCTACATCTGGGATTATCACCCTGACTTTTGGCTAACTACTTAGATTAGTAGTTTTTGTTGTATACATTTGAGATATAGACTCATTGATGCATCCATATTCTTTTGTCTAGCACTTGTAGCTATTCTTTTGTGACATTGTGGATCTTGTATGACCACTACTCTGATTTACACTTTCATGTGTTATATATTCATATCTATTTCCGCCTTTGTGATATGGATGTCTATGACTGATTCGTGTTATGTTCATTTCTATACTTGTTTTCCGAAGAATATATATAGCCACCGGGTAGTAGCTTTGAGTTTGTATCGGTATGTCGGATTTCCTCCTGAAATCAGATGCATGTTGTACAATCTAACATATCGGTGCTCGCAGAAAGCAATTACACGGATGGTCGCTCCTCAACAGCCTTATTCTCCGCGCTAGTTGACGGCATTACCCCGTAGTGTCCTTGGCTAGAGTGGGTATAGAGGTGGGGAATCACAATAACGTTTGTGCGGTTTTACAAACTTGAGAAATTATACTACATGAGTATGAGTTATTTTAACTAACAATAATGAATTTTTAGTTGAAATTTGAATTATTTTTAAACTAGAGAAACAAAAGTGTCAAAATGGAAATAATATTTAAACCTCAAATAGTCAATGACTTAAGTAAATGATTATATAAATGAAGATTGTAAGAATTAGATGCTTGTTTGAATGTCACGTGAATTATAAGTTTTGTTATCTCTAAATACACTATATTATGCTATATAATGAATTTTTACATGTCATGCTTTATAAAAAATATGCCTCAATTATTAATGCTATAGTGTGATGATGCACAACCACAACAATTACATGGGATATATAAAAGGAATTAATCATATTTTAGGAATAAATATCATTTGGAAAGTCAACTGATTTGAATGTAATAAATTTAAGATTTGACAAGAATGGTATGAGGTTATGACTACTTAAGGCTGGTATCCACCCTAATGGATATATTCATAGGTCGTAAATTGAATCATGACAAGGTTGTCCAGCGTTACTTTGTCCAAACAATCTATTGCATGAATATATAACCAATTAAAGATTTTTGGAAGCGTATGTTAGTCCGTGAGATGATGGTTTTGATGACAACAACCATAGAATAGATTATAAAATATAAATACTGACATTATAAGTTTAGATATATATATATGTGTGTGTGTGTGTGTGTGTATGTATGTATGTATGTATGTATGTATGTATGTATATGTAGGATTTAACCATGCAGGTATCAAGAATGAAGACTGTACAGTATAGAGATTGAAGATATCAAGATAGAAGACTCATGAGTATCAAGATTATCAAGAGTTCAAGATTTCAAGGTTAAGTATTTTATTAGGAATTTTGTTAAAACTCATAGAAAATCACTGGCATCTTAAAATCCAATTTATTCGTGGAATGGAATCCACTTCGAGCCTATTAAAGGGATAGAACCCTAAGTGGGATGGAACCTACAAAAAATCTAGTGGAACATCGTTTTGTATCCACCAACTTTTTATTCAAAATGATTTCAGAACTTTCCTTTTAAAAACATCAAAACCCTCTATCCTGATTTTAAATAATTTTATCCTCAAAATTATCTTCAATTTCAAAGTCAATATTACTCCTGATTTTAAACTATCTTTTAAAATATAACATATATTTAACTTTTAAATATTTATACTTAGATTTAAATATAAAATTATGGTTAAATTCTATATATATTATTCTCTATATTACTTATAAATTTTAACTATAGTCAAGTATATTTATAAAGTTTAAAATAGTTTTTATAAAAGTTATTTTCAAAGAAAAACAAAACACCAAAAAATCCTTTAGGATGTCGACATGCCCAAGTACCCCATGTTGACATGGTGTTAGTTGAGTTCAAAATTTAAATTTCAGAAGAAGTGTATATCACCATAACTCTTCGTTAATGGACATGGCTTTTGTTCTTCTATAAATATGGGATAGCTTCAACGAATTTTATATCAGATTTTCTATTTTTTCACTCCTCTTCTTCTTCCATGTTTCTTAATACATATTCTTACAACTACTCTACCGAAATCAACATTGAATCGAACTCGATTACTTCTAGTTTGATTCTCTATCACTATCTCTACAAGGTTCTCAATGCTATTCAGAGTTATAGGCCTTTTGTAATTAATCAAAAGAGAAAAGGTGTGATTGTAGCCTTGAAAATCAATCAAAAGGGAAAAGGTGTGATTGTAGCCTTAGTAAATCAATTGGGTGAACTTGTAGCCCGAAAATCAAGTATCTCTACCCAGAGGATAGAAATTCTGGAGGGTGTACCTCGTAGCCTTGAAATCGAGGGTGTAATTGTACCATTGCTTTTGAAAGGAAATCTGTACTTGTGTTGCAGGACTAGATGTAGGGTAGCTCCAAACCAGTATAAAATCCGGTGTGTTCTTACCTTTACTGATTTTATTTTATTTTTGTATCTGTGTTTATTTCTGTAATCATATCTGTGTTTGTATATTGCATACGTTGGTGTCTAAATTAACATAAACTCAAAAGGATTTAGTAATTCTTTATTAACACTATTCACCTCCCCTCTAGTGTTAATCCTGGCCTTAAGATCTGTAATCCGCAATTTCTCACAATTGGTATCAAAGCAAGGTTTTCAAAGTTTCATAATCTGATTTTTGAAAAAGTTTTTAAAATGGCTATATTTGTTAATACTAGTTTAGAAGTATTCAAACCATCATTGTTTCATGAGTCTGCATATAATCAATATTCAAATTCAAGTTGTCTACCAAGATTGTTTGATGTGCAAGAATCATGCTTTATGGGTGTTGAGGAATCAATCCAAAATGGACAAATTGTGCAGATTAGAAAGAACAAATGGATACTTAATAGTGGATGTTCTAGACACATGACTGAAAATCCAAATATACTGAATGATATAACATACAAAGACGGAGGACTGGTTAACTTTGGAGATAATTTAAAAGGATATGTGATTGGCATCGGTAAAGTCTGTAATTCTTAAACTCCTACTATTACTAATGTTTTGCTAGTTAAGGATCTGAAACATAATCTGCTAACTATAAGTCAACTGTGTGATAAAGGATATAAAATTAAATTTGAGAAAGATAAATGTCAAATTGGAGATAATAATTCAACCACTATATTTGAGGGAGTCAGGAAAAAGAATATTTATATTCTTAGTATTAAAGTTTCAAATGATAACCTGTGTCTGTTGGCAAATACAAGTGACCCTTGGATTTGGCATAAGAGATTTGAGCATTTGAATTTCAAACTCTTATCTAGACTGTCAAAACATGATGTAGTAAGAGGTCTCCCTAAAATGAATTTTAAAGTAGATAGTTTATGTGATGCTTGTCAACTAGGAAAACTTAGAAAAAGTTCCTTCAAGTTAAAAGATGTGATTTCAACTTATAAACCTCTTGAATTACTTCATCTTGATTTATTTGGTCCATCTCAAATTCTATCAATAAATCATAGTAAATATGTCTTTGTAATTATAAACGATTATTCTAGATTTACATGGACAATATTTTTGAAATATAATAGTGATACTTTTGAATGTTTTAAGACATTTTCAAAAAGAATTCAAAATCAATTTTCTCTAAAAATTATTAATATTCGAAGTGATCACGGTGGTGAATTTGTAAATGAAAAGTTTGAGGAATTCTGCAATAAAAAGGGAATAACTCATAATTTTTCATTTCTGAGAACTCCACAACATAGCGGAGTAGTAGAACATAAAAATAGGACAATTCAAGAGTGTGCGAGAACTATGCTTACAGATAGTAATTTACCAAAGTATTTTTGGGTAGAAGCAGTTGCTACCGCTTGTTATATTTTAAATAGAATTTTAATTAGACCTCTAACTGATAAGACATCATATGAACTTCTTTATTCAAAGAAACCTAAGGTATCTTATTTCAGAATTTTTGGAAGTAAATGCTTTATTTTAAATACAAAAGATAATTTAGATAAATTTGATCCTAAATCCGATGAAGGTATCTTTATCGGATATTCTAATAGAAGTAAAGCGTACAGAGTGTTTAATTTAAAAACTAATTCCTTTGAAGAAACAATGCATGTTTCATTTGATGAAAATTTTAAATTTTTTAAAAATACAAATGATGAAGAGGATTTAATCACTCAAAATCAAGAATCAATTGAAACAAATAATGAAATTAATCATCCTTATAAAAGGACAAAACTTTTAAAAGATCATCCTATAGAAAATATACTGGGAGATATGCAATCTGGTTAAAACTAGAAATCAACTAAGTCAAATGAGTAATGTAGCTTTTATATCAACAATTGAACCCAAAAATCCAAAAGAAGTATCAACTGATGATTCGTGGATTTTGGCTATGCAAGAAGAATTAAATCTATTCACTAGAAATGATGTTTGGGAACTTGTTCCTAGACCAGAAAATAAAACTATAATTGGAAATAAATGGGTTTATAAAAATAAAATGAATGAACAAGGAGAGGTAGTTAGAAATAAAGCTCGATTAGTAGCTCATGGTTATTGTCTAGAAGAAGGAATAGATTTTGATGAAACCTTTGCTCCGATAGCAAGATTAGAAGCCATTAGGATTCTACTTGATTTCGCAAATCATAGTAATTTCAAATTATTTCAAATGGATATTAAAAGTGCCTTTTAAATGGATTTGTAAAAGAAGAAGTATATGTTAAACAACCACCACTTTTTGAAAAAGATGAATTACCAAATCATGTTTATAAACTTAAGAAAGCATTATATGGTCTAAAACAAGCTCCTAGAGCCTAGTATGATAGACTAAGATCTTATTTATTGCAATCTAATTTTGAAATTGGTAAAGTAGATAATGCTCTTTTTATTAAAAGAAATAAAAATGATATTCAACTAGTACAAGTTTATGTAGATGATATCATTTTTGATTCAACTAATTTTGAAATGAATGAAGAATTTTCTGAAATAATGACAAATGAATTTAAGATGAGTCATATGGGTGAATTAAATTTCTTTTTAGGATTACAAATAAAACAATTAGATAATGGTACCTTTATTAGTCAAGAAAAATATGCTAAAGACATAATTAGTAAATTTGGTTTGGCTACTGCGAGTGGAAAACCCACTCCTATGGAAACCAATGAGTACCTTAGTAAATAAGATATCTCGAAAGATGTAGATCAAAAACTATATAGAGGAATTATTGGATCACTACTCTATATTACTGCCAGTAGACCTGATATCATGCATAGTGTTTGTCTATGTGCCAGATATCAATCCCAACCTAAAGAGACCCACTTAAAAGTCGTAATTCGAATCATAATATATGTTAAACGCACATCTGATTATGGTTTATTCTACCCTAAAAATGATTCTTTTGACTTAATATCTTACTGTGATGCTGACTATGCTGGTTGTAAATCAGACCGAAAAAGTACAAGCGGGACTTGTCACTTTTTAGGGCATTCTCTAGTTTCTTGGCTTAGTAAAAAGCAAAACACGGTTTCTTTATCAACAACTAAAACAGAATATATTTCTGCTGCTTTGGCTTGTTCTCAAGTAATACATATGCAACAAACCTTAAAAGATTTTGTTTTAAAATTTTCAAAATCACCAATTTATTATGAAAATACGAGTGCAATAAATTTATCCAAAAATACTACTCAACATGCTCGAACTAGATATATTGATATCATACATCATTTTCTCATAGATAATATAAGTAAGGAAGTAATTACTCTCGATTATATCAATTCTGAGAATCAAATTGCTGATATCTTAACAAAACCCTTAAATGAATCAATATTTACCAAATTATGAAGAGAATTAGGTGTTTGTTCTATAACTGAAATATAAAATATAAATAACAAGTATAATTAATAATTAATATTAAAAGAGTTAAAATATAAAAGACCATGTCGACATCCCCCATATACCCATGTCGACATGCAACGTTTTTTAATTTTAAAATTTTTCCCACCAAAATTCAAAAATTTAGTTATATATTCTTCTCTATTTCGAATTTTTATTCATTCTCTCTGTTTTCTCTTTAATCTATCTTCTGAAATAAATAAAATAATGGCCTTATCTTCCAAATCAAACATAAAATCAACCTTTTCATTCCCCTCTTCTACGTCTGGTCCATTTCAACAAACTACGCTCGCTCGTATAACAAAAATGGAGGAATCTATGAAAGATGCACTTCACATGATGATTGAAATTCAAGTGACTCAACTTCGTATGGAAAAGGAACAAGAGAGGCAAGGAAAGATTCTTAGGAATTTGCAAAACTTCCTAATGGATGACCAGGCCAACCCTATCTTGATTGATGAAGACTCTTCACTCAATCAAGAAGAAGAGGCCAGCGAAGAAGAAGAAGAACCCATGGAAGAAGAAGTTCAAGCGGATGATGACCAAGCCATGTGTGTTGGAGAATTGTGTTTTCACAAGAATGGGAATCTTGTCGAACAACGTGGAAATTTCTGTTTCCACTATCCAAACTGTTCGATTCATAGATCTCCTATGTTTACAAACACACAATAGTTTCTTTTCTTTCTTCTCCATTGATGTTTGTGTTTCTTCATGTTTTTTGGACGCTCATGTATATACAACTTCATACGTAATAAATAACTCGTGTTCTTATATGTGTTTATCTATAAGTACTATCGTGAATTCTTAGATAGGATAGTTAATAGTTTAGTACTATGTTTTAGTATTAGATTTAAGTGATGATTACTTATGATAACACTATCATTATAATCACATGATATAGAGTGTTAGTTTTAGGGGGAGTTATATAGTTTGGATTAAGTTTTTTTTTGTTGATGACAAAGGGGGAGAAATATAAAATAGGGTAGTCAGGCATAAATTAAGGGGGAGTTATTAGTTTTAAGGGGAGTTATTAGGATAGAAGTAATATTTTATAAACAAAGGTTTTCATCATCAAAAAGGGGGAGATCGTTAGTCCGTGAGATGATGGTTTCAATGACAACAACCTTAGAATAGATTATAAAATATAAATACTGACATTATAAGTATAGATATATATGTATATGCAGGATCTAACCATGCAGGTATCAAGAATGAAGACTGTACAGTATAGAGATTCAAGATATCGAGATAGAAGACTCATGAGTATCAAGATTATCAAGAGTTGAAGATTTCAATGTTAAGTATTTTTATTAGGAATTTTGCTAAAACTCATAGAAAATCACTGGCATCTTAAAATCCAATTTATTCGTGGAATGGAATCCACTTCGCGCCTATTAAAGAGATGGAACCCTAAGTAGGATGGAACCTACAAAAAATCTAGTGGAACATTTTTTTGTATCCACTAACTTTTTATTCAAAATGATTTTACAAAATTATCTTGCTTTCAAAATGATTTCAAAACTTTCCTTTTAAAAACATCAAAACCTTCTATCATGATTTTAAATAATTTTAGCCTCAAAATTATCTTTACTTTCAAAGTCAAAATTACTCCTGATTTTAAACCATCTTTTAAATATAATATATATTTAACTTTTAAATATTAATACTTAGATTTAAATATAAAATTATATTTAAATTCTATTTATATTATTCTCTACATTTACTTATAAAATTTAACTATAGTCAAGTATATTTATAAAGTTTAAAATAGTTTTAATATAAAATAAAAGTTATTTTCAAAGAAAAAGAAAACACCAAAAAATCTTTTGGGATGTCGACATGCCCAAGTACCCATGTCGACATGGTGTCAGTTGAGTTCAAAATTTAAATTTCAAAAGAAGTGTCTATTCGTCATAACTCTTCATGAATGGACATGGCTGTTGTTCTTCAATAAATAGGGGTTAATTTCAACGAATTTTATATCAGATTTTCTGGTTTTTCACTCCTCTTCTTCTTCCACATTTCTTAATACATATTCTTACCATTACTCTACCGAAATCAACATTGAATCGAACTCGATTACTTCTAGTTTGGTTCTCTATCATTATCTCTACAAGGTTCTCAGTGCTATTCAAATTTATAGGCTTTTTGTAATCAATCAAAATAGAAAAGGTGTGATTGTAGCCTTGAAAATTAATCAAAAGGGAAAAGGTGTGATTGTAGCCTTGGTAAATCAATTGGGTGAACTTGTGGCCCGGAAATGTTTCTCTACCTAGAGGATAGAAATTATGGAGGGTGTACCTCGTAGCCTTGAAACCTAGGGTGTAATTGTACAATTGCTTTTGAAAGGAAATCTGTACTTGTGTTGTAGGACTGGATGTAGGGTAACTCCGAACTAGTATAAAATCCGATGTGTTCTTTCCGTTACTGCTTTTATTTTATTTCTACATCCGTGTTTATTCCTATGATCATATCTGTGTCTATATATTGCATACATTGGTGTCTAAATTAACATAAACTCAAAAAGATTTAGTAATTCTTTATTAACACTATTCACCCCCCTTCGAGTGTTAATCCTAGCCTTAAGATCCGTAATCCTTAATTTCTCAAAGCATAGGGAAAACAAAGAGAAGTATCGCCATAAGATGGAGATATGAAATGGTCTATAGAATAGTTAAGATATATCTTGCTTTCAGATGCTCGGAGGGCAGGTGCAACTAAAGGGCTTTGTGAAGGGCACTCATAACTGGTCGAAAGCAATGGGTGAAAGAGACTGAGATGTTTGTCGAAGCAGATAGTCTAGTAGACGGTAAATCTGCTAAGATGATTTACCAAATCCAATCCTAATTGGATTCACAAAAGAGAGGATGATATAGCTCTCTTATAAGAAAAAGTAGAAAATGTCGACCTCGTAAAATGAACAATTTAAATGATGATTTGAATTTATACAACAAAATACAACTCATCTAATTGTGGATATAATGTGATATTCTAGTTAACTAGAGTTGTAGTTATGGGTCGCATCGAATAGTGCTATGTATGTAAGTTATAGCTGTTTTTTGAGAATGTGTTGTAGGCAGGATCGGTATAGTGTGAGTGACCCTATGTGAAACTGATATGGCACTTGTAACTCGTCATGGCACCTTTACTGGTTATATTACCAGACTATTCTCACAACTAGTTCCTAGCTTGACTCGAGGATTTGTAATGCCTATAACGTCACCTCAAGTCAAACCGAGGTGATTTTTTTTAGGATGTTTACAATAAGATGCTTCATAGTTACTCTTGTAGAGCGGATGGTGTACATCAGTAGAATTAGTGTGTATTTCGTTGCTAGCAATGTTATGATAGAGCATGAAGCCATGATGTTGGGACTACTATAAGATGATAAGTCCACATTCGTTAGAGAGATGACGGAATAGGTGAAGTGGAATTATTGCCTATTGATTTGGACTAGCGTCAGACTATAGAGTCGGTATGGATAACGATGTCATTTTTTCGGTAGTTTTTTATGTATATAGTCTGCCATGTGGATGATGTTGCATATATGTTGTGTTTTCATTGACGTATAATTGTACTATAAATTTTGTTATGCATCTATTTTTTGTCATTCCGCTGTGAAGTGGGAAATTTGATTGTGTTTCCCGATTTGTGTTCTATACAAATCCTTAAATCCGTATACATTTTCTTATGTCGAGATGGGGTATGTACCATTTAAGATGATGCCAATTTATGTAATGTATCCTGTTGACCTAAAATAGTGCATATGCATGATCGCACTTCTAGATTCCTTTAATTTGAGGTATTGAATATCACTCTTTGGTAATTTGGTCACTGGAATGGGGCACAACACCATAGTATCAAATCCAAGGTTCACCGAAACTGAAAATAATTTGTATAAATCTGCAATTTGAATATATTTGACCATAGAAGAGTCGAACTTAGGTTGTTATCCAATTAGTGTAACCTTGGTAGAATCATGAATTACTCATGTATGTAATATACGAGTTACAATAAATGTTCCGAGGGACATTTGGATAACATATAAGTGTGTATTTGTAGTACATACATAGTTGTCAGTGGAAATTTGTGTACTATATACCATATAGGATTTGTACAATAAAGTGATAAATGTTAATTATCGAAAAATGGTAAGCTCGGGAAGACCAGGGTTGGGTGCATTGATTAATCCACTTGGTGGTCAAACTTAAGGTTTCGGAAATCACGGAGGTCTCTTGACTATGGATCAATGGATGGAGCTCAAATACATGTGTACGGTATGGGAGCAGTTGTAGTTCAGAATCTGAATCTGAACCCTCCATCGGAATTCACTAAACTCTGGAACGATTGTAAAAGTCTAGGAGGTAAACCATTTCTAGGAAATGAAGGAGTAATTGGAACGCACATTTGGATGAGGACATGTGAAATGATTTTTGGAGGTTTGGTTCTATCAGATCTAGAAAAACGGAGAATGCAAACACATCAATTGCAAACTAGTGCTTTAGGCTAGCATGATGCCATAACTGCAACAACACTAGAAGAAAATATTACCTAGCAAAAATTTAAGGATCTCTTAAAAGTGCACTTTTTATCTGAAGTAGAGAATGCGGCTTTACTTCGGAAATTTTGTAGATTTAACTTAGAAAGATTTATCCATCACCAAATACATGAATGAATTCAATGTACCCTTGAAATATGGACCGACTTTTATTATTAATCCTAAAGAAAAGAATGATAAGTTTATTCTTAGACTTAATGCTAAACTAAGAGATAGACTGTTAACTCAGCGTATGTTTCCATCTAAAGAAATAATTGATATGACATTAAGATATGAAGTGGTGTGTGATTGTGATTTAGCCTTAGGTCTGCATTCTACTCTAAAACTTCAACAATGGAAAAGAACATTATTTCAAAAGAAGAACAGGAAATTCAAGAAGAATAATAAGCCCTTTCAACAACAACTACCCCAGCAGAAAAAGCAACTTGATCGGTCCTAGGCTAAATGTCAATATTGATAAAGAATGGTTGTTATGCAAATGAGTGCAAAAAAAGGATCCAAGAGAAGGTGAAGAAATGTTATAACTATGATGAAGTGGGTCATTTCGTAAACCAATGAAAGAAGCCAAGAGGCAAACCTAGGACAAAATGTTTACTATTAAAGGACCCAATTCTATCCCAAACAAGGGGAAGTACACGTTTGTCTTAGAAAGTACTATAGTCTGTCGTAATTTTCCCATTATAATTCTTTTTTATATAGGCTCTTCTCATTTATTTGTGTCACAATAAACAGTGAAGAAATTAAAATTCGATGTTTTTTTATTGTCACTTCTTTTAGATTAACTAATCCTTTTAGAAGTTACATTTCTCTAGGTACGAAGTCTTGTGGTGTCTCTAATAATTTATTCAATTTCCTTTTCTTGTATGATTTGTTGGTTTTGGATTTTTGTGTTTTGAAATTATCCTTGGAATGGATTAGCTTGAGCGTGATCAAGCCCAACCATTCTTTGTTGAGTGGGTGATTGTAATGACCCGTATTTTTTTTTACGTATCGATAGATCGTAGAATTATTAGGTCGTTAGTGTTGTTTAAGGCATCTTTAGCCTAAGTCGTATGAATTTAACTCGTAAGGAATTGACCCGTGTGGAAGTTAGGTTGAGTTAGAGGAACTAACGAGTTAAGAGATGAGTCGTGTACGAGTCAGTGGGTTTTTAAGTCGTAAACGACTTAGGAGATTACGACCTAGCAGTTAAGATGAGTTAACGAGTTAGTGTGTTAGGTCGTTAACGAGTTATAAGAGTTGCCGAGTTATAGAGGTTACGAGTTATGGGTTTCTGAGCGACCTAGTAGTATTATGAGTTATAGAAAGTTGGCACAAGTTAAGTGATAGGTCGTATACGAGTTAGGGTGATAGAGCGACCTATAGAGGTAACGACCTAAGAGTTAACGAGTTAGGGAGTTACTAGAGTCTTAAGTCGTAGACGACCTATAGTAATAGACGACCTAAAGGTTAGACGACTTAGTGATTTGGGACGAGTTAAGGGTTGACGACCTAAGTGGTTAGGTCGGTGGAGTTTTGGAACGGCCTAAGGAAGTTAGGTCGTAGACGAGTTATGGCCTGGTAGTTAAGTCGTCATGTTTTAGGTCGTAGCATTATTAGGTCGTAAGCTGATGAGTCGTAACTCGTGTTGCTCGATAGGTCGTGACTAGGTTAGGTCGTATAGAGGCTTATGTGTTAGGTCGTAAGCTTTTAAGTCGGCAGCTAGGTAGGTCGTGTAAGTGCATGTGTGTGCTAAGTCGGCCTTGTTTGTTAGGTCGCATAGGAGTTAGGTCGTGAGATCTTGTGTGTTTGGATAAGTCGTAGGTCGTTGGTTCGAGTTAAGGAAGGCGGCTGTGTTTTAGGTTGCATGTACTATTGAGACATAGGTCGTAAAAGACCTAAGTTAGGTCGGGGATCTTTAGGTCAGCAACGACCTAAAACTGGGCGACGACCTAAGGGTGAAATCAGCCTATAAATAGAGGAGTTTGGCTCACTTTTTGGCACCGGATTTTGAAGCAACGAAGTGCTGCCATTTTTAGAGCTCGACTACAACATTTCTTCACTTCATTTCTCCGCTTTGATCAAGTGCTAACATCCATCCAAGATCGAAGATCAAGATCGAAGATCGAAGAGCCAAAGTTGAAGATCTTCTTCCGACGAAGCTAGATTTCACCATTTCAAGCGAGATTTCAACAAATCGAGCTTGAATCCTTGCTGTCCAGATCTGAAGTGATTAGTTTTTGAAGTGTTTGGGTGATTCGGTGAGTGGTAGTTATCTCTCACACGGATCCAAAGGAGTATATTGGAGTGGTGGTTCGTTTATGTGTTAAAGATAGTGATTTCTCGCATTTCTCTTAAGTCTGCATGTAGATCCATTGTTTATGAAGATGTTTACCTATGCAAGTTCATTTATCGAGATATAGGAACAAAACCCATGTTTTATATTTGATAGATCTATGCTAGAAATCCATAATTCATGTATGATAGACTTTCACTCATTTATTTACGAAATTGCCATTATAGTTAATATTGCTTATTAGATCTTGTTTGAATGATTGATTGTTTGAACGTATGATTGATTTGATTGTTTCAAGTTAGCTAGTAGTTGATTTGGAACAAGATGGTCGAAGATGATTCAAAAGCTAAGTGGAAAGGCTCTTGAATGGTGAAAGCTGCTTGTGGCATATGAAGCGGATGAGGAAGCTCATATGGATGGATTCGAGGACTTTGCGATGATACGAGGAAGCAAAGTATGATGATGATGGACTTTGCCGTGATATGATGAGGCGAAGCATGATATGGACTTTGCTAAGATGCGATGAAGCAAAGTATGATATGAGATAGTCTTGGTCTAGTCCAGGCGGGATCATTCCAAGCATGATGTTAACTCGGTGATATGGTTCGAGTTTTGATGGATAATGGATGGCTCGAGAGGTGCTTGAGCTAGTATAGGAATAGTCGTCGAGGAGGATGACTAGGAGGCTAAGACTTCATCGTTGTTGAAGGTTCTAGCATGCTCAAAGCAAGAGTACGTTGGGCGGCATTGATATCCCAGGCACGGGTCACGATGACGTGCTAGTACTCTGGGCAGCATTGATATCCTAGGGACGGGTCACGATGACGTGCGGAGTTATGTCTAGAACCGGGGTTACCATTAGCCCTTGACTGACGGATGAAAGAATGTGCCGTTCATTCAACTAACGATGAAATCAAGGCAATGATAACAGTGATAGCCAGAGTCATGGATGTTGGTTATATCATCATTCGGTCTCAAGAGCGGTGTTTTCTGGGTGCTTATCTGATCTTGGTTTAGGCCTTGGGGGTTTGTATTTGGAAAACATCGACCTTGACTCGAGTGATTATCGCTTTACTTTAGTTACCTGTTGCTATGCTTGCTTCTTATTAGTGTGTGTCTGGGGGCTATCACTGTAGAAAGAGGTGGAGTGGGATGATTTGGGTTCCTATTCCTTTTATCCTTTATGTTCCTTTGGTATGTTTGATTGTTGATTTACTGCTCACTAGGACTTTGTCTGACTCAAGGTTTTATGTCTCCTCTTATTACCTTGGGCTGTTCATCCATGTTTTGGGATGGGCAGACTAAGTGACAGGTGGCAGGTGCTGACCTTAGTGATTGACGATGCAGATGGCGAAGACGAGCAGGAGACTTTTACATATTATTTTCATATTCTATGTACTGGATATTTCCGCTGTTTTGTTGTTACTCCGAGTGTTTGTAGTGAGGCATGATTGTACTAACTTTCAGATGATTGTATCAAACCACTATGATGTCTATGATGATATTCTGTTTTGGAGCTTCACTATATATATTTTTCTCTATTGTATTTGATCCATGCGCTGTGAGTTCTATGATAGAGATTCTGCGATGTTTATTCTACCCTGACCATCGTCCATGGCTGCCTGGCACACTTTCAGCGCACCATTCCCTTGTTTCCGTGCGGGAGTCATGGGCGGTCGTCACAGTGATTACCCTTCGACATCCGGATCATACAAAAGTAGTTTTAATCACACTAGAACATCGAGATAATAAATGTCATTAGAGAGAATGAAAACTGCTCAATCGAGGCAATAGAGCTACGCTAACAAGCATGAAAGAGTTCTAGAATTCACCAAAGGAGATAAAGTTTTATTAAATGTATCTCCGATGAAAGGTATAACTGCATTCAGTAAAGTAGGCAAACTTTCTATGAAGTATATTAGTCCATATACCATCATTGAGTGAGTAGCTTCATAAGCATACCGATTGGAACTACTTGAATATTTGTTTGGAGTTCATAACGTTTTCCATGTATCTCAACTACACAAATGTACAAAAACTTGAATATCATAGTCAAGCTGAGACAAATTTCAGATCCTGATTTGAAACCTAATCGGTGATACCCATCGAGATTTCAAAAATTGTACATACAAAGGGGGAATAATTAAGAACCAAGTCTATGTCATTAGTTAAAATCTAATGGTTGAGTAACCGCAAGGATTGTAATTGGGAAATATTGTAGCAAATTAGAATTACATATCTTGAGTTATTTGAGACTCAATAGGATGTGTTTAATTTATTAGAATATTTTATTTATTTTAGTTATTTGCCTTCACACGTTTGATTAATATGCATGATGATTACATGGCTGCTTTATAGATTGCGAGGACACAATTTCTTTAAGAAGATGGGTCTATAACATCCCTGTTAAAATTAGATAATTAATTTAAATAATTTTACTGAATTTAATTCAATCTTGGATTTACTTGATAATAGAAAGGGCATACTCGTCAAAATATTCAAATTTCAAATTTTAATTGTAATATTAAAAAAACAAAAAGTTGTTTGGAAATTATTTCTGTAAGAATAAATTAATATTTGTTATATTTTGAAATTGTTTTGGGAAACAAAAAATTATTTTAAAATAGTTTAAAACTAAAAGGTGATATTTTATAAAAGGTAAATCATTACAAAGGTGGAACAAACATTATGTATGAATTGTTATTTTAAATGTTTGTAAAACATTGGTTTAAAGGTAGTTAGAATTAACAGTGGTTAAGGGTACTAGGTTTTAAGATAAAAAGAAAGAAAAATAAATAAAGGATTATCTCAATCTTAAAACTTTTCCTAGATATACCATTATATTTTATCTTTATCCTAGTTTAACCTATATCCAAACTTAAGTCCTCGGGCTTCAATAACCAAATCTATAAGTACCCCATGACTTCCACTTGTTTCCTCCTTCACAAACCAATAAATAAATCACACACGCTTTCTCCATCTTTTCCAAGTAACTAGGATTTCAAATCTCTTTATTAATTCAACAGAACTCAAACTAAGGATGTGAGTATACGTTCTACTACCTTTTGATAGAGTTAGGGATACGTGCTTTAGATAATTATGCAATTTGTTATGTATATCTAACACTATAACAAATCTTGTTCGATGATAGATGTATTTGATTTCTATTATATATTTTGTTATACAATGATATAACTAATTAAGTAATTAATTTAAAGTATATAAATAGAAAATCCTTAAATGATATGTTACGTGATAGTAATTATGATATTTCATAACTATGAGAAATCATCAAATTAAAATAGCATATAATTTTAAATATTCCCACTTAAGACGTTTCGAGAAAGGATATTGATTCATCTATTAAGAATAGAGTACGTAACGCTCTCCAAATGATGGGCAGTGTATAACTCATGGCTGTTGGGGGCACCAAGAGTTATTGGATAACTATGAAATGACTCACTTGAGAGTTTTCGGTTGGCTAATATACCGAAGTTCAAACAGAGAATCTTGAAGTGATAATCTTATTAAGTTCCATCGACTTGAGAATGCCATGTAACTTCAATGTATACAATTCACTTTGATTATAGTTAAATAATGTCATGGCGATCCATCAATCGACTATACTTGGTTCTGAGTTGACGCATTGGAAATGAAACACTGTTCAATAGCGAATTCGTTTTCTTAGTTATAATGGATAGTATCAATGTCAAATATAGTCAACTCAAAGTCAAAGTCTCCGAGCAGAATGTATGGTTAGTAATAAATGGTATTATTAAACCAAGGATTTTATGTTTGGGTAAATCAAGTTGAATGTGGATGATGTTGGAATTTTTGACCAAATCCAAATTCCATAAGTCCAAACGTGTTATAGGGTTGACAAAGAGAATTGGTATAAATAACTATCAATATCGGGTATAGCTTATTATTTTAAAATTAGATTTTACCAAAAAGACGTTTAAGCGATAAATTCTGCTAAAATTTTACACCACTAGCTAAAGTGACAAGTGATTGAATTGTTTGATAGTGATCGCTGACTGAATTCACATCTTTGAGTCGCACGAACGTAATGATGAATAATCCAAAAAACCACACCATTTGATCAATTCATAATCTTTGTAAATTATGTAATATTTATGAAATATTAATTATTAAATTTTATTAAATTTTTTTGAATGCCAATAGGATTTAATAAAGTGCATATATAAAAGTTTTATATGTACGTATCGATATACGATATCAATAAATATTTAAACTTGATTTAATATATTAATTATAGGATGGGTGTAGAAATTTTGACAATTTATCTAGGTAAATATCTTGGTCGGTCATATGTGATAAGGGGTGGGAATTTAATTGAGATTTAAAGATGAATAAAAGTGAAAAGGTTATAAGGAACGAATTGGAAAGGTTTGAACGATTCCTTTAGAACAAAATTTCTTTCTTTCACTCATTCAATTCTCCTAACAATTAATTTCCCCTGCTCTCCTTCTCTTCATCTATATCTGCTAAAAATCTATGGCCTCGATTCATAAAAATTACCAAAAGAAAATTTAAATAAAATCAAAAAAAATTCAAGCGTGTGTTTGCCTCTAGATCCTTACAAAATCAAGAGGTTTATTCTATCAAATCCAGGACTTTTATTCTTCATTCAGGATGTGATTTTTGGCTTCCTCTTAAGGTAATTTTCTAATCTTATTTGATTATGTAATACACGAGGTAGATACTATTTAGATCCCCCTATTCAGTTTTTCCCTTGGTTATATGCTCATCTTGTACGTATGGTTTAGATCTCTAACATTATACAATGAATTTGTATATGCTTGCGTTATCCGATCTAGTTTTTTTATTGATCTGGATATTAAGGTTTACTTTTAAGAAAAAACATTTTGATTTGGAAACTGTTTTTGTTATTAATATAATTATGTAACTTATTATATACAAAAATATAAATAAGATACCTGTGTTGATTAGTTGAAATCATTTTGACAAAAATGAATGTATTTTTTGTATGATTGCTGGCATAGTTTCATTTGTTTATTGTTGACATATTTTTAAAAAGTCATTTCAATTCAAAATTCATAAGTGGACTTTTATATAAAAGTTATAAACTTACTTTGAATCCATCATAAGGTTGACTTTCTACTTGCTAACATTAAGTTTTAGAACATATAAAATTACAGAAGTTACTACAAACAAAGATGCAGAATATGTTGGAGACATGTCAGAACTTAAGATGTCGAAAGTAGCAGAACCTTTAGCTAGAGATATTGCACTTCAAATGCTTAAAGAAGATGTCGACCTCAACACATTGGAGGTTGTTAGGCATATGAAGGGGAAGAAATGTTGTATCTCAAAACAGTACTTAGGACATCATGCATGTAACAATCTTGACATTATATTGAATGACAACAGATGCCAAGAAACTATAACAAAGAGTTTAGCGTACTTGAAGGCAAATAAAATGAGATACCACATCATTAAAGGATACTGCATCATTGAAAAGCATTGAATGTACAAGAACAAGGAGGGTATATTGGAACTTTTTTAATATCAGGCCTTTATAGTTATATCTATTGTAAAGCATGAACAAGCGGCAAAAGATGTCGGGCCTAAAAGGATACGAGACACATCAGATATCCACAGATGTCAAAGATGCCGCATAACGTCAGTGCCATCAAAGATGTCGAAAGCCGACAATGCAAGTTAGGGTACAATATTTCACCAATATAACAATCAATAACGTAAATTGTCATTTCATAAATCATCAACCTAGAGAAGGATGTCTATCAATGCTTAAAGTAATATCGTAAATCATCAAGGTGACGAAGGATGCTATAAATCACCATGTGAAGAATATTACCACCTGTCAACAACATAATGAAGGATGCCGAAAAACAATGATTCCGAAGGACATGTGGTAGCCATGCCACCTGCCTCCAACCATATAAATATGAACCCGATGGTTATTTGGGAGGGGTGAATTCTTCTCTCTACTTTTCTTACATTTTAAAAGTTGTAACCCTAAATCGAATTAGGGATTTTAAAGCCAATTTTACTTTTGTGACCTTTTGCACATAATAACTTGGACCAGGAATTTTGCATCGCATATTACAAGTGAATAAAGTCCTTTGATTACATCTTGCCTTATGACTTCCATATGATTCTTGTGACAATATATTACGATACCAACATGACTTTTTTAAAGGTCAAAATCTTGAACATGCATATTTCACTTTGGAATTTCATACTTCTTTTGGGCTAACACAAGGTTAACCAAGCCTGTCACTAGCTTAGAACTATTTGCCTTGCATATTTTGGGTTAACAAGAGAAACTGCTAACATTTTGGCTCTAGAATAGGGCTTGAACCTTCACCCTTTTGTTTATCTTATGTTGGATTATCGTTGACCTGCATATATAATGGATAGAGGATTTTACCAACCTACATATCCCGTAAAGGAACTCTCCAAACCATGCATAACCTACTTTGGACGATATAATGACTATCTCGAAACAAAGATCCTTTGACCCTAAGGAACAAGTGTTATGGATATTAGCACTACAATTCAGGGAAGAAAAGAGATAAGTGATCCATTATAATCTCAATTAGTGGAGCATATATCCATTCCATATAGGCCCTACCCCTATCCATGGTTATCATCTCCTGCTTATCAAGGAGAGCACAAAAAAGGACAGTTTGTTTCTAAAAATGAGAAGGACTATACAACAGCAATCCATAGGGATTATTTTTGAAAAAGAAATAACAAAAGATCATTAATAATTTGCCCAGGTGGAAGGAAATAATTGATCATCTGTGACAACCCAAAAATTTTAACATTTGAAATTGAAATATTTAATTGATTTTAAATGTTTGAATGTTAGTTTAACTTGAATTTCAAATGTAACTATGAAACTGGCAATTAAAATTTATTGAATTTAATTTATTGAAGTTGGATAAAATATTAAATCTTCGGTTTTTAAGCTTGTTAAAAATATTTTCAAAGCTTGGAAAATCAATATTGATAATACTGAAGATAATGGAAGCTTCAGAATTGAATTTAGGAGTGTTTTGAATAGTTCTAAAATTTTATCGTTTAAATCGATATTTCAAAAAAGCCTTCGGAGGCACAGTCTCAGAATTCGACGAAACCAGTTCCATTGGATCCGTAGTATTGTATGATTATCGGATTTCAATTTCCGTAGAATTCAGAGTTGTTGTGTGACCGTACAATCAATAAACGCACTGAAAATTAAATCAAAAATCCAATATTATAACCGATTCAAAAGGCTATCTTCTCCATATGATCGAATTTGGACTCAAAACATTTTCCATTGCATTCAGAATAGGGTTTTAACATTATAAACGCCTAGCGGCACGCGTCGATTGGAGATCGAGATTGTGAGCAGCGGATATCGAGACAATTCAAATTTGAAATTAAATTTGAATATAAATAGTATAATTGAAGCACTGTACCAGGCATTGACACGTAAAGAAAATTGTTAGGCGCGTGCTTGTTTTTCTCTGATAGATGTTTACACGCGTTCGTCTAAAATTAAAAGAAAGGAAAAATATACATATCGCGTTCAGGAAAACAAAACGAAAATAATCGAACAAAATTAATTTCTTCGTTCAAATAAAAAATCAAGCCAAGTCTTCTTCCCTTTTTCATATTTTAGTTTTGAAATAAATTTATGGCTGCATCTTCTTTGCTCAACTCAAATTGAGTCTTCTTCAAACTAAAATCAATGGCCGAGCGCGATTCGATTCGATTGAGCTAGAGACTTCAAGTAGGGGTGTTCACGAAGCGGGTTACGGCATCAAGTTTTGGGTGCATGCGACGTCGATGACTCGACCGAGATGCGACTGTGTGCTGCGATGGCTGAAGGCGGCCACGTAGGCTTCACGATCGCGTCGGTCAATCTCGTCGAGTCGAGAGGAGCTCGGTGGTGGAGCCGTGATGGAAATTTCGAGGTCACGTTGAGGAAGTCGATGATTTAGGGTTTCGCGTGAATGGTCAGAGCAGGTCTGGGGTTCGAATTCGTGCGTGACAGTGAGGTATTTGCTGTTGTTCTTCGATTTTGTATTTATTTAATAAATGCATATACGTGAATTATTTTATATATATACATATATGTAGAATCATAGAAAAAGATATTTACAATTAGGTTATAGCAGTTTTAGTAATATATATGTATGTATATAAGTTTCAGTAAAGCGGGAAATTTTACAAAAATAAATAAGATTTTGGAATGGGTAGGAATTTTTAAAATGTTTAAAGTTTATGAAAATTGGCTTTTTAAAACCTATATGGATTTTTCTTTCTTTCATATGCACTTGGAAATGAAGAAAAGTAAGATTCAATTTATTAGACCATGATAAAAATAATTTATTAAGGTGTATAATTCATTAAATAAACTTATTTAGTTATTTTAGAAATTGTTCAGGGAAAATTTGTTAAAAGAACTAAAATTTTAATTAATTGAATTTATTAAATAAAAATAATTGTTCGACTTATTTCGAATATTAATCAACTGTATAAACGTTTATACAAGGTCTAATACAATGAAGAAATCAAGCCGAAATGGAAAATGGATTGCAAAATAAAAGCAAAGGTGAGACCTTCTCACTCAAACTATAATAATCGAAAATTTCAGTTATTGATTGATTGTTGAATTATGATTGTTAAATTTAAATTGTTGATTGTGTGCTTGGATGATAAATTATTATCAGTTGTATTGAATTCGACCCTATGCGCCGCATAATAGCGGGTGAAATTATATATTTAAAGCCATATATAGAGATATTCCACCTCAAAGTGGAATTGGTATTATATATGTATTTGGAGTGATTGATTTCCCACATTATATAGCGGATGAGACCCTATGCACCGCATAATAGAGGATCATATTACATAAAATCCCATATACCGCGATATTCCGCCTCGAAGTGGAATGGGTATTTATTTGTTATGCTAACGTCTGTGGATGCAGGGAAAATAGGTTGGAGGGATCCAACAAGATTCCTTAAATAACCGAATTTGTTTCAATATTGTGTGTTGATTTATTTATAATCTGTTTGTGATTATATTGTTATTGAAATCGTTGATGGCTATAGTTTAGCCGAATTTATTTTTGGGACCGTAGGATACGAGAAATAAATAAAAATTGGATTTTTGAAATTTAAGTAGTAAGTTTATAGCAAATTAATTTTAGAAAATTAAATAAATTTAAAAGAAGGAATTTGTTTCGAAAGATAATAAATTTTGTGTTTGAAATAAATTTGAGAATCAATTTGAAATTTGATTTGTTGTTTTGAAAAAAATTAGAAAATCAATTTGATATTGATTTGGGAAAAAATAATAAATATTTTGGAAATCGATCTAAAATTGATTTGGTGTTTAAAAAAAATTTGGTAAATAAATTCTGAAAATCGATTTGATTTTTTGAAGTAAATGTTTGGAAAAATCAATTTCGGATTTGATTTGGTATTTGAAATAAATTTGGAAATCAATTTGAGAATTGATTTGGTATTGAAAGTGAGTATTTGGGAATCGATTTGAAAATCGTATATCTGTGGATATTTGGAAAGTTAAATTCTCAATGGGAATTTTATAAAAGAAAGGGGAAATTTGTTTTAAAATTAAATATTGTTTAATTTTAAAAAGTGTGGAAAGGAATTTACGGATTTGGAAAGTAAATTTAAAATATATCCAGAAAGATTTATTAATTGATTTGAATGAACCATTTTAAAACGGAAGGTGTAATTTCCTTGGAAAGTTGAGTATATTTTTAAAATAGCTTTTGAAATAAAATTAAAAGTTGTAGATTTGGTTTTAAAAGAATATTGTTGTAGAAATTATTTCTAGGGATTGTTTTGAATCTTTAAAGTAAAGATTTATTAAATTAAGTATAGAAGAAATTATTTTAAAGACCAAATTGATATTTGATTTAGAAAATAGTAATTTAAATATTTATACTCTATCTACTAATTTTATTTTAAAATTAGTTTGGACTTGAAGTCTTATATTTGTAAGTAAAATATTTTCATAACTAATATTTAAGTAAAGGTAGTTTTATGTTAAATGTCTCCCAGAATATTTTGGATAAGTGATTTAAATTGTTTTAAATTATTTGAATCGGCAGATTTTTAGTGGAAATGAATAAATATTTGGAAATATGTTCTGCGTAAAAAAAATGATTTGAAATTTGTTTTCAAAGGATTAAAATGTAGAAATTGATTTGAAATTTGTTTTCAAATGGTTGGAATGTTTAAAATTTATCTTGTAAGATATTCTGAAAATAAATAATTTCAGAAAATCATTTTAATCTGGGTGATTGTCGTAAATATTGTTTGATAGTGATTGTTGTGAATATTGATTGATAATTAAATAACCGACTATCAATATTGGCTTTTAAATGGCATTTGAATTTCGATGCGACCGGGGGTCGGATTCCAAATGGATATTCGAAAACCATATCGAATCTTTGTCATTGTGATGGATCTTTTGTTTGAAAGATCAACATGGAAATTGTTGTGATTTGTTTGAAATCTGAATGTAATACTTATTTTTTAAATAAGCGCTCGTTATTCGGATTAGCCGGGAGAGGATCTTGTGTCATAAAACCCATTTCGAATAATGATACGACCAAATGGGATTGCATTTGAAGATGGTGTTGAAGACCGGGTATTTTCGAAAGCGAAAGGATTACCTGTCGAATGTCTCTACACTGAGTTGCTTCGGTATAGAGATTTTATCACCCTTTGTGACGGGATTCAAACGTGATTAGTGAATATCCAGATTGCGAGGGCTTCTTTGGAAGTGCCTTCGGTTCCGTTCGATCTCATAGTGGACTTGTATAGATGTGTGTCTGACATTACACTTTGAGATGTAAAGCTGGTTTCTATCAAATATATTTCTGTTGGTGGCGGAGAATTTATTCTCTTAGCTTAACACCCTTCTCTGAGACGTACGAGCTCAGAGGTTAAGTAATTGATGGTTACTAGTGATATATTCCCAATTTGGTAATGTGGCATACGAAGTGTTGCTGATCATTTGTTGATCGAAAATGAATTTGTGAAAAGTGTAGCTTTGTGGACGAGACTTCGTCGGAACTCACACCTCGAAAATGGTTGAAACAGGAAAGATGCGGCCAGGTTATGAGGGTCGTGCCCTTTAGGATATGTCATTTCCTTCTGGAAAAGGGTGGTATCATGGTATGGAGCCATATATTTAACGTATATGGTTGCTTCAAATTTATTACACTTTATGGTTGTTGCTTTGTGGTTGAGGATCCTCGGATAAAGGTTCCAAACGACCGGGGGATGGCATACTCATGTAGTAGTTACCTAGTTATAAGGGTAACTCAGCCTTGTATTGGCAGAGAACTGGTTAAGTTCTTGGGGCGTCCCTCCAGAGGGGTACCCATGTGGCAGTAGGAAGTTCCTGAGCCTGATCATTTGTTGGAAATCCAATCACCAATACGCATACGGTTTTAGTTGTATAACCTGCCATTTACTTATGGTGGTTACCACTGTTTAGATGGTAGCTATAGTAGGCATAGTTTGAAATGTCTTTGCTGGCTAAGATTAATATTATACTTTCAAAAAAATTTCTACACTATGCACTAATAATAATATTGAAAGGATTTGGCGTATTAAGCATGTTTGACTATCATAAGGAGAAATCTCCTCCAATTCTGCGTTTGCATTGTGTGTGTGGCGGAAGGCCTTATGGTAGTTTCATTTTCCAAAAGCATAGCGGATTTCTTTTTATTTTCTTTGTGAAAATAACTGTATTTTAAGATCTCACACCAGTCCCTTGAATGACCTAGAGTTTATTGTTCCCTTTCTAAACTCTGGGTGCCCATAATTTTCCACACGGGCAGCCTAGAGTCAGTTTATCACTATTCTGGAGCGAAGTCAGAAAAGTTGCCGTGGAGATCTGGAGTTTAAGCTGGATGGCGAGGTGTGTCATTAGTATATGTAATATTTACTTTCCGCTGTTGCGTTGATGTACACTCCAATGATGTATGTATAAAATGATATAGTGTTTTGCTTTACGGATATTCATTTATCTATTGTATATTGTTCCGCTGCGAAATGTGAGATTCTGTTTATTGTTTCTGTTTTTCTTCTATCTTCTTCTTCTTAAACCTAACGGTTCAGTTTTTCGGCATTCGACTTTGCGGCATTGAATACCGTGGATGTATCAATGTCGACTTTCGGGCGTCGTAAAATTGGGTTGTTACATTGTGGTATCAGAGCATTTAGTTAAGCGACAACCTTGGCTCTGGTGGGTGTTAATCATTAAAGATAGAGTCAATAGTACTCTAAAATGAGTTTGACCGTACTAATAGATAAGTGCATGTATTTGTTAGTGGATATAAAATTATTTTATATTGTGTTAGCTTATCGGTTGATTGTTTATAGATTCTGCTCAGTGCAGTTTGGCTAACTGTATCGATAGGGGTTTCTAAACTCTTAAACAAGATAAACCGATACAGTATTGTTTTAAAATCGGGTAAATGAGACAATTTCTCCCAAGTATATAACAATAAATAATTTTTGTAAATTATTATAGTATATGGTTGATTGTTTGTTAGGAAGTGATAATATTAATTATTACCATTGATTATTGAATAACAAATTGAAATCATAATCAAAAGTTGAGAAATAAATCCATGTACAAATGGGATTTGTAAATATGAATTCCACATTTAATTTATAATTTGAAATAAAATTCCAGAGAAATATTTAAAATGTTTTTGAAAGGGTTCGATGTTTTGAAATTTGGAAAAGATTGGAGATTTGGAGAAAAAAATTAAATTCTTTTGAGTTTGGAAATGATTTTCAAAGTTTTTGGAAAAATGTTTTGAAGGGATGAAAGCTCTAAACTCTTTTCGATCGTTGGAAAATAACTTCGGTGATGACTGCAGCATCATCGATGTTCATTTTCGGGTTTCCAGGAGAGGATTACTGCCAAAATGTTTTAAAAGGTAGTTGTTTGCAAACTGGGGTTTGGTTTTGAAAATTCAAAGATAATTTGAATTGATTTCAAAAATGATTTTTGAAATATTAGAAGGACTCTGGAATCTGATAAAGATAGTTATGGAATACAATTTACTAAGGTGGAAAATAAAATTTGTGAATGAATAAATGAATCTACAATTGCAAGAAAATGAAAGTGAAATTTAATGTTGAAGTTCATTTCGAATTTGTAAGTAAATAGAAGTAGAATTGGAATTGAATTTGATTTGTTATAAGCAAAGCGAAGTATTGAAATAAAATTAGTAAGTGAAACTAATTGAAGAATTGACCAAATAAATATGGTCTGAATTGAATTCAATAATTATAAATGAAGGCAAATTAAATTCATATGGAATTGGAAATCCAGTTTAAATAAAAGTATAGATAAAACCAAAGTGGTGAATTGAAAATAAATATAGAAAATTTATAAAATAATTTGTATCGAACTTAAGGAAACGAATGGTGTGAAATTCTTAAGTAAATTTAAAATTGGAGATATAAAAATTTAATAAGTGAAGGAAGATTAAACTACAAATTATGAAATGGTAATTGTGAATAAAGGAATGACAAATTCAATGTGGTTTGAAATAAATTGAATTCAATATTTATAAATAAAAGGTAAATTTAATTCATATGGAATTTGAAATCCAGTTTAAATATAAGTGGTTATAAACCAAAAATGGTAAATTGAAAATAAATTTTGGGAAGGAGCACAAGAATAAAACTGGAATGGAATTGAATATTGGAAACCAATTTGAATTGTGTGAAATAAAATGAAGTTGTAAAATTAGTTCGAAGTGAACTAAAGATAATAAAGGTGGAAATAGAGAAAAAAAGGGTTTGAGATAAAATGAATTGGAATTTGTAATGAATTAGTAAATGGAACTAATTTGAAATAGTGAGATGAATCAATTGTGAATGAATGATAGTTGATAAAATTCAATATTCATAAGGTAAGTTGAATCCAAATAAAATTGAAAGTGTAAATTGAATTCAAATGAAATTGAAAATGTAAGATTGAATGAAAATGGATATATAACTTCAATAGTGAATTAAAAATGGTATAAGAAGTAAGTATTCGAACTTTTGAAAAGAAAAATGCAAAATGATTTTGAATGTTGTAATTGGATACTACTGCTAGTAGGATATACAAGTGATTTAAATGCAAAGGGAATTGGATTTGATTTTGAAGATAAAATTGAATTGCCAAAAAGGTATGCATTTAAATTTTAGTATGAAATTTGATGATTTTCTTGTCCAACCGCTTGGCTTTTTGTTTTCTTTTTATATTTGGGTGCCCATGGTGCCATTTTGCAGTCGTACCGAGCTAGCCACGCGAAGGAGACGCTAGCGAAATTTTCTGAAAATTTACGAAGTTAGAAAAAATTTGAAATTTTTTTGAAAGTTTAAAATTTGAATTTAAATTTGAATTTTGAATTTAGATTTAAATTTGAATTGTTAAGAAAATAATGTTAATGGAAGATATGGAAGGTTTTAGAAAGTTAGTTGAAATGATAATGGGTCTCTAATAAAAAGATTTGTTCTGGAAAGTTAAAACTGGATCATTTTTGGAAAATGATCAACGAGCTAAGGATCATTCTTCTTAACTAGTAATTTTGGGATGAAGTTCTTTTAAGGGGGAAGAATGTGACAACACGGAAATTTTAACATTTTAAATTCGAATATTTAATTCATTTTAAATGTTTGAATGTCAGTTTAACTTGAATTTCACATGTAACTATGAAATTGGCAATTAAAATTTATTGAATTTAACTTATTGAAGTTGGATAAAATATTAAATATTCGGTTTTCGAGCTTGTTAAAAATATTTTCAAAGCTTGAAAAATCTATACTGATAATACTGAAGATAATAGAAGCTTCAGAATTGAATTTGGGAGTGTTTTGATCAGTTCTGAAATTTTATCGTTTAAATCGATATTTAAAAATAGCCTTCGGAGGCATAGTCTCGGAATTCATCGAAACTAGTTCCATTGGATCCGTAATATTGTATTATTATCGTGTTTCAATTTCCGTAGCATTCGGAGTCGTTTTATGATCGTACGATTGATAAACGCGCTGAAAATTAAATCGAAAATTCAATATTATAACTGATTCAAAAAGCTATCTTCTCCATACCATCGAATTTGGACTCGAAACCTTTTCCATTGCGTTCGGAATAGGGTTGTAACATTATAAACGCCTAGCGGCACGCCTCGGTTGGAGATTGAGATTGTGAATTGCGGATATCGAGACAATTCAAATTTGAATTTAAATTTGAATATAAATAATATAATTGAAGCACTGTACTAGGCATTGACACGTAAAGAAAATTATTAGGCGCGTGTTTGTTTTTCTCTGATAGATGTTTACACACGTTAGTCTAAAATTAAAAGAAAGGAAAAATATACGTATCGCTTTCAGGAAAAGAAAAAGAAAAAAAATCGATCAAAATTAATTTCTTCGTTCAAATAAAAAATCAAGTCGAGTCTTCTCCCATTTTCATATTTCAGTTTCGAAATAAATTTATGGCCACATATTCTTTGTTCAACTCAAATTGAATTGTCTTCAAACTAAAATCAATGGCCGAGCACGATTCGATTCGATTGAGCTAGAGACTTCGAGCAGGGGTGTTCGCGAAGCGGGTCACGACATCAAGTTTTGGGGGCGCACGCGACGTCAATGACTCGGCCGAGATGCGACAGTGTGCTGCGATGGTTGAAGACGGCCACGTAGGCAACGCGAGTCGCGTTGGTCGATCTTGTCGGGGCGAGGGGAGCTCGGTGGTGGAGCCGTGATGGCAATTTCGAGGTTGCGTTGAGGAAGCCGAGAATTTAGGGTTTCATGTGAATGGTCGGAGTAGGCCTGGGGTTCGAATTCGTGTGCTACAGTAAGGTATTTGCTGTTGTTCTTCAATTTTGTATTTACTTAATAAATTCATATATGTGGATTATTTTATGTATATATATATATATAGAATCAGAGAAAAAGATATTTACAGTTAGGGTATAGCAGTTTTGGTAATATATATGTATGTGTATAAGTTTCAGTAAAGCAGGAAATTTTATATAAATAAATAAGATTTTGGAATGAATAGGAATTTTTAAAATGTTTAAAGTTAATGAAAATTGGATTTTTAAAAACCATATGGATTTTTTTTCTTTCATATGCACTTGGAAATGAAGAAAAGTAAGATTCAATTTATGAGACTATGATAAAAATAATTTATTAAGGTGTATAATTCATTAAATTAACTTATTTAATTATTTTAGAAATTGTCCGAGGAAAATTTGTTAAAAAACTAAAATATTAGTTAATTGAATTTATTAAGTAAAATTAATTGTTCGACTTATTTCGAATATTAATCAACTGTATAAATGTTTGTACAAGGTCTAATAAAATGAAGAAATCAAGTCGAAATGGAAAATGATTGCAAAATAAAAGCAAAGGTGAGATCTTATTACTCAAATTATAATAATTGAAAATTTCAATTATTGATTGATTGTTGAATTGTGATAATTAAATTTAAATTGTTGATTGTGTGCTTGATTATAAATTATTATCAGTTGTATTGATCTAGACCCTACGCATCGCATAATAGCTGGAGATATTATATATTCAAACCCATATACCATGATATTCCACCTCGAAGTGGAATTGGTATTATATATGTATTTGGAGTGATTGATTTCCCGCGTTATATAGCGGATGAGACCCTATGCGACGCATAATAGCGGATGATATTATATAAAATCCCATATACCGCGATATTCCACCTCGAAGTGGAATGGGTATTTATTAGTTGTGCTAACGTCTGTGGATGTAGGGAATATAGGTTGGAGGGATCCAACTGGATTCCTCAAATAATTGAATTTGTTTCAATATTATGTGTTGATTTATTTATAATCTGTGTGTGATTATATTGTGATTGAAATCGTTGAAGGCTATAGTTTAGTCGAATTTATTTTTGGGATCATAGGTTACCAAAATAAATAAAAATTGGATTTTTGAAATTTAAGTAGTAAATTTATAGTGAACTAGTTTTAGAAAATTAAATAAATTTAAAAGAAGGAATTTGTTTCAAAAGATAATAAAGTTGGTGTTTGAAATAAATCGAGAATCAATTTGAAATTTGATCTAGCGTTTTGAAAATAAACTGGAAAATCAATTTGACACTGATTTGGCAAAAAATAATAAATATTTGTTAAATCGCTCTAAAGTTGATTTGGTGTCTAAAAATAAATTTTGGAAAATCAATTCTGAAAATCGATTTTGTGTTTTGAAGTAAATGTTTGGAAAAATCAATTTGGGATTTGATTTGGTATTTGAAACAAATTTGGAAATCAATTTGAGAATTGATTTGGTGTTGAAAGTGAATATTTGGGAATAGATTTGAAAATTGTATATCTATGGATATTTGGTAATTTAAATTCATAATAGGAATTTTATAAAAGAAAGGGGAAATTTGTTTTAAAATCGAATATTGTTTAATTTTAAAAAGTGTGGAAAGGAGTTTACGGATTTGGAACGTAAATTTAAAATAAATCCAGAAAGATTTATTAATTGATTTGAGATAACCATTTTAGAATGGAAGGTGTATTTTCCTTGGAAAGTCGAGTATATTTTTAAAATAGCTTTGGAAATAAAATTAGAAGTTATAGATTTGGTTTTAAAAGAATATTGTTGTAGAAATTATTTTTGGGGATTGTTTTAAATATTTAAAGTAAAGATTTATTTAATTAAGTATAGAAGGGATTATTTTAAATATTAAATTGATATTTGATTTAGAAAATAGTTATTTAAATACTTATTCTCTATCTACTAATTTTATTTTAAAATTAGTTTGGACTTGAAGTCTTATATTTGTAATAATTAGTATAATATTTTCATAACTAATATTTAAGTAGAGGTAGTTTTATTTTAAATGTCTCCTAGAATATTTTGGATAAGTGATTTAAATTATTTTAAAGTATTTGAACTCGGCAGATTTTCAGTGGAAATGAATAAAAATTTGGAAATATGTTCCGCGCAAGAAAAATGATTTGAAATTTGTTTTCAAATAGTTGGAATGTTAAAATTTTATCTTGTAAAGATATTTCAAAAATAAATAATTTGGGCAAATTATTTAAATCTGGGTGATTGTTGTGAATATTGTTTGATAGTGATTGTTGTGAATATTGACTGATAGTTAAATAACCGACTACCAATATTAGCCTTTAAATGGCATTTGAATTTCGATGCGACAGGGGTTCGGATTCCAAATGGATATTCGAAAACCACATCTAATCTTTATGATTGTGATGGATCTTTTGTTTAAAATATCAACGTGGAAATTGTTGTGATTTTTTTGAAATCTGAATGTAACATTTATTTTTAAAATAAGCGCTCGTTATTCAGAATAGCTGGGAGACGACCTTGTGACATAAAACCCATTCTGAATAATGATACGACGAAATGGGATTGCATTTGAAGATAGTGTTGAAGACCGGGTATTTTCGAAAGCGAAAGGATTACCTGTCGAATGTCTCTGTACCGAGTTGCGTTGGTATAGAAATTTTATCACCCTTTGTGATGGGGATTCGAACGTGATTAGTGAATATCTGGATTGCAAGGGCTTCTTTGGATGTTCCTTCGGTTCTGTTTTATCTTCGAACGGACTTGTATGGATGTGTGTCTGAAGTTACACTTTGATATGTAAAGCTGGTTTCTATCAAGCATATTTCTGTTGCTGGCGGAGAATTTATTCTCTTAGCTTAACACCCTTCTCTGAGACGTACGAGCTCAGAGGTTAAGTAGTTGATGGTTACTAGTGATATATTCCCAATTTGGTAATATGGCATACGGAGTGCTGCTGAACTTTTGTTGATCGAAGCATGACTTTGTGAGAAGTGTAGCTTTGTGGACGAGACTTCGTCGGAACTCACACCTCGGAAATGGTTGAAACAGGAAAGATGCGGCAAGGTTATGTGGATCGTTCCCTTTAGGGTATGTCACTTCCTTGTGGAAAAGAGTGGTATCATGGTATGGAGCCCAGATATTTAACCTATGTGGTTGCTGCAAATTTATTATACTTTGTGGTTGTTGCTTTGTGGTTGAGGATCCTCGGATAAAGGTTGCAAACGACCGGGGGATGGCATACTCATGTAGTAGTTACCTGGTTACAATGGTAACTCGGCATTGTGTTAGCAGAGAGCTGGCTAAGTTCTTGGGGCGTCCCTCTAGAGGCGTACCCATGTGGTAGTTGGAAGTTCCTTAGCCTGACCATTTGTTGGAAATCCAATCTCCAATACGCGCTTTGTACGGTTTTAGCTGTATAACCTGCCATTTACTTATGGTGGCTACCAGTGTTTAGATGGTAGCTATAGTAGGCATAGTTCGAAATGTCTATGTTGGCTTAGATTAATAATATACTTTCGAAATGTTTTCTGCACTATGCACTAATAATAATATCGAAAGGATTTTGCGTATTAAGCATATTTGACTATCATAAGGAGAAATCTCCTCCAATTCTGCGTTGCATTGTGTGTGTGGCGGGAGGCCTTATGGTAGTTTAATTTTCCAAAAGCACAGCGGATTTCTTTTATTTTCTTTGTGAAAATAACTGTTTTTAACATCTTACACTAATCCCATTAATAACCTAGAGTTTATTATTCCCTTTCTAAACTCTGGGTGCCTATAATTTTCCACACGGGCAGCCTAGAGTCAGGTTATCACTATTCTGGAGCGAAGTCAGAAAAGTTGCTGTGGAGATTTGGAGTTCAAGCTAGATGGCGAGGCATGTCATTAGTATGTGTAATATTTACTTTCCGATGTTGTGTTGATGTACACTACAATGATGTATGTATAAAATGATATAGTGTTTTCCTTTAAGGATATTCATTTAACTATTGTATATTGTTCCGCTGCGAAATGTGAGATTCTGTTTATTGTTTCTGTTTTTCTTCTATCTTCTTCTTCTTAAACACTAATGGTTCGGTTTTTCGGCATTTGACTGTGCGGCGTTGGATGCCGTGGATGTATCAATGTCGACATTCGGGCGTCATAAAATTGGGTTGTTACACCCCTACACCAATCAAAGCTCAAGAGTTTTAAAGTGAAAACTTGTAGATAATGCTAATGTACCAATCCATTGCTATAATAGAATCAAGCATGTGCAAAGAGCAAAATTCTCTAGACAGTTTCGATCTTCAAGGATTCGTTTACTTACCACATCCCATGAAAATATCTACCTCCTTACTAAATAAATATTAAACTATTAGCATTCAAAGTAGAAGCAACTAGGAAATGAAAGGAACCACGGAGGTGCTTGTTGCCAATATTACCGAAGGAATGAACAAGAAACAAATCAATGCCGAGCTCTAAAATGAATGATTGAAAATTACTTAGGGAAAGAAGGACTAAAAGAATTTTTTAAAAAGATTTAAGCGAAAGGCAAATGTATACACAAAGGACAAGTGAAAAGAAATATTTCCTAAAGAGTATTTATCATAGTAAAGGAAAAACCCTTTGATACAACCAAGATCGCCTAGTCAAAGCACCTTTTAGAGGGAGGTCATAGTAAGCCTCTAGTCCTACTTATAAGGCTTAGTCAAAGTACTGCAATACTTCGATCCAGCCTACGTGGCTTGGCCGGAGCACTTCCGAGAGAGAGGATGGATTAATCCTTTGGCCCAGCCTAAGATGGCCTGACCAGTGCACCGACCAACATTTAGTCATGCCTGTAAGGCCTTCCTGAATCGCCTCCTAGAGGGAAGATGCAGTAAGCCCTTGGTCTAGCCTAACACGGTCGGGCCAATGCACTGAACTAGCAGCACCGTCTATAAGGCCTGATAGGAGCACCTCCTAGAGGGAGGACTAGTAAGACTTTTGTTCTTCTTAAGAAAGCTAACCAACCACACCAACAAAACCCAAATTATCACCTAAGATTGTAATAAGGGGTTCGAATAAAGTTCACATTATTACCTAAAGATGTTAATAAAGAAAATCATTCAAAGCCTAAGTCACTATCCAAAGGGTAGTAAGGTAGTCTTCAAGAGGAAGAGCAAATCAAACTCTATCCTAAAGAAGGATTGATGCAGTCTTCTAGTGGAAGATCAGTCAAATGCAAAGGCAATCTTCTAGAGGAAGAATAGCCAAACATATTTAGTTTTGCACTAAGGAAAACTTAAAGCTTTAAAGGAAGTAGCAAAAGCTATCTATCATGCAAAAGTGAGAATTTTGATGTTAGATGGTAACATCTAAAAGGCTATGACTTATTACCCGAGCATGGGGCTTCATTCTTTGAGATATCGGATTAACTTTCAATCCATGGTTGCTATGTTAGAATTCAAATCAGCAAAAATGGGAATGTCCTTTGACAATCAAGTTTCTAAATAATGGGAATTTCCATTAGCAATCAAATTTCTAAATGAAGGGAATCTCTGCTAATGGTTGGATTTTTAGTTCTCTTATCAAATGGAATTCTAGATTTAGTATCAAAAAAATTCTGATCTTCTTATCAAATGGAGTTCTAAATTAATACCGGGTTAATTTCTGTTCTTCTATTCAAATTAAATTATGGTATTATTTCCAAATGGTTCTCTGGTCTTCTATTTCCAGATGGTTTCCTGGTCTTCTATTTCAAAGTTATTGTCAGATGGTTTACATAACAACCCCCATTTTGAGGCTTGAAACTAAGCCCTATAGGAGCTGCAGTCATCTATAGTATTAATTTCCGATGATAAAATATGGTCATGTTAATAGTATCCATAATATCAGAAGCACAAGAATATGAAATAAAAGCAAAATTTCACATTTCATTTCATAGTCATAATTTCATATTCAGTACATAATCCCGAACGTTGGTTAGGTTCACATAAAATATAATTATTAATAATACACCAAGTGCAGCATATAAAGATGGCCCCTTAGTTGATCAAAGTTACTAAACAAACATATATATCTACTATCAATACATTCCTACAACATGTGATGACCTGAAATTTTAGAATATATCATTTTAATAATCTGTATTAAAATTTAAATTGATTTGATAATCTTTGATAATAAATTTGGATTTAATTTAATAATCTAATTAAAATAAATAATTAATTAGTGAATTTTATCTTTTTTGAAAACCTAATAAAATGTTTTCTATTTATAATATATATATATATATATATGTATGTATGTATTGTAAATAGATAAGCTTTGGTTTGAAATATAATAAATAATATCTTGTTTTTAAATTCTAATATACAAGTTTGATAATTGGGAAATTATGATTTAATATATAACTTCTCAAATCTATTTAATAAATAACTATAAGGTTTTAAAAATACTTAAAATAAATGATTAATTGTTTAAATTATATGTAAGCTTAAGTTTAAATATCAAACTAATAAAAGGTTTATTTTATTTTTTTAAATATTACCTAATAAATATGATTTGAAAATTATATAAGTTTAAAATATAATTTACATATAAAACAATAATTCATTTAAGTGAGATAAATAATAAGTAATTTATTAATAATAAGATAATCTCTTTTAGTAAATTATTTCAGACTGATAAATGTGCTATTTTCAAACAATATTAATAATGTATTGTTTTTACAAATAGATTTTAATAACAATAGAATTGTTATTTCAAATTGAATTTATGTAGTTATATATGTATATATAACTTAGTTTTAAAATTGGACTTTTGAATTTGATTTGAATTTGAATTTAAAGTTTTTAAATTTAAAAGATAGATATTTAAATTGTTTTGGATTTTAAAATATTTGTATAAACTTTTATTTATGAATATAATTGGTTTTATTTCTTTTAAAATTATTTATGCACATAAATAAGTACTTGTCAACTAATTGATTATTTTACAAGTGTTAGATAGTTTAATAGGATATAGGACAAGTGTCATGTTTTATTATCATTTTCTTTGATTTTTTTAATAAATCATAAATTAAGTTTATATAAGCATGCATCTTCTATTTTCTTTTTCTTTTTCTCATCTCGTTTCTAAACAAAGAAAATAAAGCAATCTCAGATCAAAACTATAAACACTTTCCAAATCAAAAATCAAACCTGTAAACTTATTTTCAAGAACAAGCCTGCTTTTTTTTCAATCTGTTCAAAAACCTATGCATTTCTGTAAATCTAAGATTTTCAAAGCAATTTCTAAAGCCTGTAAACCAAGAATTCAGTTTCAAATGCAGTCTGGAATTTATCTACTTCATGCAAATCTGAGACAACAACTCAGTTTTCAAATTTCAAAAGCAAGCACTCAAGTTTTTAAATTAAAAAGGCAATTCAGTTTTAAAGTATCAAAGGCATTTTCAAAAAATTGAAGGCTTTGTCTTCATTCTCAAATCGGTGAGTAACATCACTTTTAAAAATTTAAGTATGAATCAGATTGCTTGATTTTTTTTCTCTGGAAATAACTATATTGTGCGAATACTTGTGAGTGCATTTTTGTGTGTGTGTGTGTTTATACATACACACACACACACACACACGGATGTATATAGTTGTGTGCATGCTGCTGTGTATTTTAGCTTTTCGGTCTTAGTTTCTAGACTTAAGTTTTATTCAAAAATTTCATATCCTCTTGAACTAATTGATGTTAGAACTTAAGATTTAAACAAAATTTGTTTGTTTAGTTATAAAGTAAGTTTTAAAATTATAATTTAGCCAAAATTTAATCTGAAATCGTTCTGGAAACAAAAAGGGGAAGGCAAGAATTAGTTTGATTGAAATTTAAACTTTATAATTCATTGATTCAGGTTTATAAACTAATTAATTAATCAAAAATTTGATTTTTAAAATAGGAATCAAATCATTTAGTTAAGTTTTGAGTGTGCAAATCTGGGTTGACCAGAGAATGGGAAATTGGGTGTTTCCACTGATCTACTTGATCGTAGATGTCGGGATCTTCAGTGTTGATGGTGGAATGATTGGAGGATCGGGGAAAATTTCCTGCAAGTTGATCAAAGCACGGTGGAGATGGTGGTTGATTTTTGAAGTCTGTAACCCTAGTTCTAATAGGTTGGGTATTTTTGTTTGTACGACATCTTTTGATGATCGAGTGTAACGAAATTCTGGGAAATGGACGTAGGTGGGTTGACGAAGGCTTAGCCAGAGTTTCAGAAACTCTGGTGGTCGGAGATGCGTTGACGAGGTGTTTCTAGGTTTTACTGGCTATTCCAGTTTTGGGTTTATAAGCTCGAATTCGATTTCGAGTATGGGATGACGATCTGATGATCGTGTTTAGGTGTAAGGGTGATTGCCGATGTGTGAAGATCGTCGAAGATGATCGAAGTTGAACGGTGTCACCGTGCATGTGCATGGTGCACTGCTTGTTGTCTGGCGATGTTGGTTTGGGTAGGGAGTAGTGTACTCGAGATTTTCTCGAGTAATTGGATGTTTTTCCTGAAGCGAAGTGGGTTTGTGCTCGAAGTAATTGATGTGTGGCTCGAGGCAGTGGTTTTGCGACAGGTTTTAAACCCTGTCAGTTTTTAATTTTAAAACTGAATTTTAAAATGTAAAGCAGAGATTTAAACAAAGTTCTAAATCAAAGTTTAAATTTGGATTCAAGTTTGGTTAGAATCTTAGTTTGGAGATAAATAAGTTTTTAAAATCTAAAAATGTTTTAAACAACTTTGAATGTTTAAAGTGTATTTTAAAATAATTTAAATTTAAAATGGATTTGGTTTAAATTGTTTTAAAATTCTTTTATAAGATAGTATTTCTTTAACATGAGATTTTAAAAGGTTTTTAAATTGTTTCTAAACTTTGTTAAAGTTAAAATTGTATTCATTTTAAATCTTAATTTTAAAATGAAATTTAAAAGTAAATTTGAAAGTAAATTGTTTTTAAAATCTTTGTTAATGATAATATCATAAGTAAGAAATGTTTTTATCTTAAAGTTAATAAAGATTTAATGATTTGTGATTCATTTAATTATTAAGGTAATTAAAAAGAATAATTAATTAATTTAATTAATAAATAAATAATTTGGATTAATTAATTAAGTAATTAATGGTTTAAATTAATTAATTAAGGTTTAAGTTAATTAATAAAGGTTAATCAATTTGAAAATAAGATCACTAATTAGATAAGTTAAGATTTTTAATTAATGATTATAAATTAATTAATCAAGTACTTAAGATTAATTAAGTTATAGTTAATAACTTAATTAATTAAATAATTAGTGATTAATTAAATGGTTATTTAAGGATTAATTAATTTGTAATTAATAATAATTAATTTAAGTTCAATTACTTAAGAGAAGTAATTGAATAATTGTTAATAGTTATAGAAGATAATTAATTAAAGATTATGTAATGATTAGTTAATGTGATTAATTTTAATAATAATTAATTATATTAATTAATTAAGGATAATTATTTATGAAATGGGGGTAAGCATAATTACTTAATGGAGGTAATTAAGGAATTAATTACTCGATGTAATTAATTGAGGTTAATGTGATTAGTTTAAGTTAACTAATTAAGTTTAATTAATTTAAGGTAATCACTTGATTATTTGATAAGTGTAATTACTTAATGTAATTAATGAAGTGTAATCACTTAGTAAATTAGTTAATGGTAATTACTGGAGGTAATTAATTAAAGAATGATTTAGTAATATAAGTGATTTGGATTCAATTACATTATGTAATTAATCAAAGGGTTAATTAAGATAATTAATTAAGGAATAATTAATTTATTTAATAAAGTAATTAAGGGTAGTTAATTATGGGATGAGATTAATCAAGAGTGATTAATAAATGTGGTTTAATTAAAGATGAGTTACTTAATGTAATTAATTTAATTAATTAAAAAGTAGTTAGGGATCATTAATTAATACAATTAATGATGTAAGTAAGGGTTGATTAACTAAGATTAATTAATCAAAAATGAGGTAATTAATTAATGTGATTAATTAAGGATTAATGTAATTAATTATAATTAATTAATGAATGAAGTAATTAAAGGTTAATTACTATAAGAGGTTAAGGATGATTAATTTGTGAAATTAATTAAAGGATAATTACTTGAATGTAATTAAAGGATAATTAATCAGGGATGATTAATTAAGGTGGATAATTAGAGGATAATTAATAATTGATTTGTAATTAATTAATGGTTATGTAAGCAAGTTTTATAATGATGAAAGTAATTAATTTAATTTACTTTAAATTAATTAGAGATGCAAGTAACTAATTTAATTCATTTTAAATTAATTATGGTATGATTAATTAATCCTTGCTTATATGTGGATGGATGATATTGATTGTCTTGAATGGTTTGAGATCTCTGATATGAGATAAGTAATGCTGTGTGAAATGAATGCTTTGGTTGAAGTGTGATGATAATATGAATTATCTATTTGTGATGATAATGTGGATTATCTGTTTGTGATTATAATGTAGATTATCTATAGTGATATTGTGAATTATCTATATGTGTGAATATAGATAATAGAATTTAATTGTTTTAAAACTTTAAAACAACTTGGACCTAAAAGTTGGCGTTTTGGATTTCGATGAGATGGGGATCGGGTTTCCAGATTTAGATATCTGAAAACCACATCGATCCAAATTAATGATAGGCCGTGAATATCAAGTGAAGATGAAGATTCAGAGTGCAAGGGTTATGTCGTTAAATCTGATGGTAATTCCAAAATGAGCGCAACGAGATAATACCTTCGGTTTCGTTCGAACCCGGAACAAACTTGTATGGATTGAATGCTTTCAAAACATTGTTAGGTGGACTATGAGCATTCTAAGAGATGTGTTCTCTAAAGGTAATCGTAGCCTCAAGCCTCATCAACCTGGAATGGCTAAAACAGGGGAGGTGCAGCAAGGCTAAGTGGGTAGCACCCAAGTAGGAAAGATTTTCTCTTGTCTAGAAGTCCCTTTTTATTCGGTTGTGTGGGGCGGTTTATTCGCGACAACTGCCGTGGTTTTCTTGTTCAGGATTGTCCAGCAAGGGATGGTTCCAGCCTTGTGTTGCAGGAGATTGGGAGTAATCCTTAGTACGGAGATCTAGGCCCCGTACTATGACGGGCGGTACACCAGTAGTGCTGCCATTGTATAGAATCCAAACTCCAATAAGTGCCGTACGTTCTAGTTGTACCCAACTATGTTGGAATGTGAGATGTAAGCATTCCAGCTGTTTCTGTATTTTACTTGAAAACCTTAGACCTTATTACAATATCACTGGATTTCCTGGCAAATGTTTTGGTTAGCGTAAGGTAAAAACTTACCCATGTTTATGTGTGGGAAGTCTTACGTGATACCTTTTATTTTCAAATGTTTTTCGAAGTTAAACAACTTTACCCTGTTGCTCACACCAGACCTATGTCTGACCCAAGTGTTTATTTTTTGTTTTATTAAACTCTTGGGTACTCATATTATGTATGAGCAGTCGAGGGATTCAGGTTAGCTTTGACGAATTCTGGAGGAGCAATGGAGCAGGAGGCTTCATTGTTTGTAGATATATAGGTGGTTCCGCTGTATTGATCTAAGTCATTTGTTTGAGTTGTATCTCGAGTTGTAATTACTAGACAGGTGTTTATAACTGTCTAGTGTGTGTCGTATAAGCTGTGTAACTCTAATAAATGTTGTACATGCTGTAATACTTATGTAATTAATATAATTTATTCGTTCCGCTGTTGAGATTCTGATGTTGTTTCTTTCTTTCTTCTCTATCTTTTTTCTTTTCTATCCATTTCTTTCTTATTAATGATGGGTCTTTCTATGGAATTAAGGGTTGGTCATTACACAACAACTGACGTTACACAATGGATAATAGTAATAAACAGACTCCTACATAGCTAGCTTTTGCCTCCATCACATCTCTGGAAGCTTTTTCTGCCAATGCATACTTAACTTGTGAACCCTTACTCTTAACCTACTTAAATTAAATTTTAAGCACCCGAGAGCTTAACGAGAAACACAAACATCGAGTCAGACAATAAGTCTGGTGTGAGTAATAATATGTAATATCATTTTAGACATTAGTAAGACCACCCCACTGAGTGGAATAGGTTTCCCCAAACTAAACTTTTAAAAATATATCTTCTACAAGTTAAAGTCCTGCAACCAATCTGGTTAAGATAAACAGTATAAACAATAATATGCTTGCATGTAACATAGGTAATGGTAGACAATCCTTTAAATCAATGGACTGTATAACCCAACATCATATTTTCCTCGGGCAGACTATAAATTTATGGCTAACTCAGGCCTACCAAATACATTAATTTATCTAACATACTAAAGACATATAGGCGCTACGTCCAAAACGTACTATTCGTAGGGTCAATCGATCCTAATGATTTTGCGGACTCACCAATAACCTATATCATCTTTATGTATTCCTTTCTATGCATACACCTGCTTTTAGTCTTATCCATGACAAAGCTCTACGCATTGAAATTTTGGACTTATATTAGCTAGAGGTTACCAGCTAAAGTATAGGGTGCGACCATACACCAGTCTCATATGGTTTTCTAGTCTCTAAGTCGATTTCATCCTATCACTATATATCTAAAGGTGATAACAACAATAATCACATTAGTTAATTCTAGGCTAAATTGCCTTTTATATTTCCTTAAAAACAATTTTTTATAAATGATTTTAACCATGATATCGTATTTAAAATTAGGAAATTATGGCTCTTTTCTCAACTAAATATATTTATACCTTGATATATGCTTTATAAAATTACATTGAAGTTCGATGTCATTGAGGTTAATTCCTCTCAAAACATAGGCCTTAGAGCCAAAACAATATAAAGACTGTATATTGATAAAACGCGATAACAAGATAGTCGACAAGGGTCTTCGTCCTTCAAAACATAGACCACATAGCCAAAACAAGTAACCTTTACATATGCGTAAACATAGGTGTCGTTATAGCCACTAGGGTCATCGCCCTAATTGAGTTATAAAATATATTAAAGCTTTTAATTTATAAATGTAAGGGGATAAGTAAAAGTCATGACTTCGTAAAACATAGTGTAAAATCATCGGAGAAACTTCACCGGCATTTATATGCATAAGGATCAATGCCTTAAACAATTTAGCAGTCTCATTAAGGTCGAAAAGATAATTAGTGGCGACATAGCATCTTTGGGGAAAATGTTAAGGAATTAAGGCTTAAGGAATAAAATAGATGACCATCTAGTTTAAAGTCATAAAATGCGGCACTGTAGCCTTCATTAAAACATGCGGAGTCATAATCAAAACATCGTGACATAATTATCATCACTATAAGTCTCTTCGAAAGTAATGGGGTCGACAACATTGTTTAAGAAAAGTGACGACATGCCCATATATACATAAAACACGACACTAAAGCCGTACAGTAAGGATGACATCAAAGACCATGGTATCGAACTTAATGACTTTGCACTCCAATAAGGAACGATTTGTTCCATATCCACTTAAGTCGATACCATATGAATCATCTCTTGTTGTTGTCGAAGCACATAGAACTGATAAGATGAAGTATGGCACCATGACCCTCTGCATGGAAAAGCCGGAAATAACTGAAAAACTAATTATTTGTCAATTAAAGTAATTTCTTTTCACCAAATCCAATTATTTGTCGAATCCTTATTGGTTAGAACATACTATACATCATTTATTTTCAAAAAACTACTGTAGGGCAAATTTTACACTTCCAAAATAATTTGCAAACACCTCCTTATGTCTTCATATTTAATAATAATAATTAGGCATTTCTAGCTCAGTAATTCATAATATATCATAAATACTTGGGAAAAACCCCCAAAGTCATAGCAAAAAACAATCCTTTAACATACAAAAATTTCGAGATCAAAAACATTTTTTAATTATTTTTAATAATTAAACCCTAAATAATCCATTTTCTTCCCTACAACATTCATAGATTATTAGAATATAATGAAGTTTAAAATCCATTTCTAAACTAATCTTTCTAACATCATATCCAAATTTCAAGTCAGTTCGGTGTCGTATGATAAGTGTTCCAACTCAAACATATCACTAAATTTCATAATTAAACTCTATAAATTCACCAAAAAGCATATAATCATTCAAGCATCAAAATCATGGCATAATATCATCAAAACATTTCAAAGTTTTATACTTCAAACCAAAAACAACAATTAAAATTTGAGATTCATATATTATTCACCTTAAATGGATTAAAAAACTTGAGAATTGAGTTAAAGTTGATTTCCCCTCGCTTAAGACATGATTCTCTATCTTTATCTTCCTCTTTGAATCCATTATAATGTTTGTCCCTTGCTCTTTTAATTTCATTTGTTATGATTGTAATGAATAAGAGATAAGGAATATAAGGGTATGTATTTAGGAATCATGTCTCATTCCTATTTTTCCCTTAGCGGTATCCTTTTTCCTTATCTAAGTTCTAATTTCTCTTATTTATTCACTAAATTAGGCACAACCTATAATTAATCAAATCTTATTTTCTTTTATCATCTTACATTATTTAATTTTATTTGTCTATTCAAATTCCTAAATAATGTTAATCAAAATATGGTTGTTACACACTCTCCTCCTTAAAGATTTTCGTTCTCTATATTATGGAAAAGTACATAAAACAAACATGCAAACATAGAGGTAAAACATACCGTCAAACAAGTCTAGATAAGTGTCTTTAATCTTACCCGTCATTTCCTAAGTGCAATCTCTTTCATCATTACTCCATTGGACTTTTACTAATCTGACTGTCTTATTCCTTAGCTTCATATTATCCCTAGCCAGTAAATGAATTGGATGTCTAACTATGGTCGTGTTCTGTTCCATCACTAATAGTAGTTTCTAAATCTTGAATACACTTCCTAAGATAAGAAATGTGGAAAACATGGACTCCTGCCAAAATGCTCGGTAACTTTATCCTATAAGCATGTTTCTTGATCTTTTCTACAATAGGAAATGTTGTAACAAACATAGGTGCCAATTTCCGCAACTTCCAAATCTTGTTGCACCCTTCATCGGTGATATTTTGACGAAAATATGTTCTCTAATTGAGAATTCTAAGTCCTTCTGTCTCTTATCTACATCACTTTTCTTCCTAGATTGAGCATCCTTCATTCAAGCTTGAATTAACTCAATCTTTTCCATGGATTCTCTTACCATATCTTGACTAAGAACTAATTTATCTTCAATCTCTAACCAACACATGGATGGTTTACACGGCCTTCCATGTAAAGCATCAAAAGGCACCATTCCTATACTAGTCTGATAACTATTTTTATACGAAAACTTAGCTAAATGTAGATGGTCTTTCCATGACCCTCCAAAATCTAGCATGCAATCTCTTAATAAACCCTCCAAGACATTGTTAATTTTTTCCATCTGCCGAACAGTCCGTGGGTGGTAAATGTACTCCTCTAGAGCTTGGTATCTAAAACCACTTGTAGAATTTTCCAAAATTCATTAGTAAACAACTTATCTCTGTCATTGACTATGCTATTAGGAACTCCATGCAGTCTAACTATATTTTTCATGACTAACTTAGAAAAAATAGTTGTCGTTCTTCTCAACTTAACGGGTATAGAGTGCGCACTCTTAGTCAATCAATCCACTATAACCCAAATACTTTTATTTCCTCTATTCGACCAAAGCAACCCTCTCTGAAATCCATATATAATCCCTTTTCCACACTGGAACATCTAAGGGCTGAAGCAATACGCTTGGCTTCTAATGTTCGGCTTTTACCTGCTAGTAGTTCAAATACTGCTTTATCCACAATTGTACATCCCTTTTCATACCCTTCTAGAAGAAACTTCTTTTTATATCCCGATACATCTTAGTTCCTCCCTAATGAATAGTGAAATTAGATCGGTGACATTTCTTAAGGACTTCCTTCCTTATGTCTCCAATATTCATAACGCATAACCTTCCTTTCTCCCTTAATCATCCATTTTAGTCGACATTGAAATCCTTTAAATCATCGATCTCTGTTCTACCTTCCAACATTCTAATTTTTTCAGCTAGCAATGGATCATCTCTTTGTTTAAAAACAATTCTATGGATCAATGTTGGTCAAAACTCTAAACAAGATAATATTGAGGTATTCTGACTAGAACTGGCAGTTAATCTTAACCACATACTACAAGTAGTCAATGCTTCCAAATCTTTCTATTATGTTAACATAGCTAACACCACACTCTGATATTTCCTATTACGTTAATTTGAAACTTTGTTTCCTTTCCCTTATGTGTACTCAATTCTAAAATCATAAGCAGCTAAAAACTCTAACCATCTCTGTTGTCCCATATTCAACTCCTTTTGAGGGAAGAAGTATCTGAGCAACTTGTGATCTTTGTACAACTCGTATCATTCTTCTAAAACATAATGTCTCCACACGTTCAAAGTAAACATTATGATAGAAATATCTAAGTAATGAGTCGGATATCTATCTTCGTGCAGTTTGAGCTATCACAAAGTATAAGCAATCACTTTACCCCTCTGCGTTAACATAACTCCTAGTCTCGTTCCACATGCATCAGTATATAACACAAAATCTTGATTTCCATGTGGAACAATTAACATTCGAAAATTTGTCAATAAATGTTTTGGTTTCTGGAACGCCTCCTCATATTTATCGGTCCATACATAATTCACATCCTTCATCATTAGTTTAGTCATCGGTGCTGCTATACGAGAGAAATACATGATGAATCTCCGATGCTAGCCAGCTAATCCAAGAAAACTCTTTTTATCTCAGTCGCCGTCTCTGGTCTCTTCCAGTTTTTAACTGCTTCTATCTTACCTGCATTTCTTGATAACTCTTCTTATGAGACTACATGACCAAGAAACTTCACCTCCTCCCAAAAATGACATTTTGAAAACTTCTCTTTTAATTGATGTTGCCTCAGTGTCTAAAGCACTACTCTAAGATGAATCTCATGATATCTTTCATCGTTAGAATATATCAAAATGTCATCTATGAATACTAATATAAACCCATCCAAGTGCTATTAGGAAACTTGGTTCATTAAATCTACGAAGAAAGCAGGTGCATTATTCTATCCGGATGGTACTACCAACCACTCATACGATACATTTCTTGTTCTAAACGTCGTCAATGGAATATTATCTTCTGCCATTCTTAGTTTATGAAATCCTATCGCTAAATCCAACTAGGAAAACACCTTATCTCCACTCAACTGATCAAATAAATCATCGATTCTCGGCAAAGGATATTAGGTCTTTATCGTCTTTTCATTCAACTTACGATAAACGGTGAACAATCTTAGCGACCCATCCGGTTTCTTTATCAACAACGCGATTACTCCCTATGACGAACTACTTGGTCTAATAAAAAAATTTCCTTCTAAGTCAACTAACTGCACCTTAAACCCTTTATCTCGGTAGGTGTCGTTCTCCTAAGTGGTCTACTTACAGGTTCGGCTCTAAGTATAAGATCTATTCCAAACTCAATAGATCGTTTCAACGGTAGTCCTGTAATAGGCTCGAAAACATCTATAAATTCTCTAACTATGAAAACCCAATTCAACTCATCTTCCTCCTCTATTACACCAAATACATCAAAATTTGAAATTCCCACTAAGTTTATAATTTGGTTGCTACTATTATGGTGTTTATGTGATATTTTCCTATTATGGAAAAATATCCTAGCATCATATTTACTTAACCAGTCCATACCCAAAATAATCTGAAAGCCTACGAAATCAAACACATGCAAGTTGAAAGCAAATATATGACCTAATAATGCCAACTATAAATGGTCACGTTTCATCCCTTAAGTTGTGTGTCTTGCAATCCGATTCACAACACTTAAAGAAGTAGCTAGGTATGAGGGTTCAAGATTACGCTTATCTACCAAACATCGAGATACAAAAGAATATGTATCACCAGTATCAAAGAGTACTCTACTAGGTAGGCCATGAATCAAAAGCGTATCTCCCATCACAGCTTTCCATTTATCCTCAACTATTGATCTTGAGGTAGCTGGTTCCAATGCAAACACCTTTCCCTTCTCAGCTTTAGTTGGTTCCTTGCATAGGTTCTTATAATGTCCAATCTGGTCACAGTTAAAGCAGTTGGTATTCTTCCTTCCAATAACTATCTTTCCATCACCTGAATGACACATGTTTGCAAAATGTCCTTTCTTGTCACACTCGTAACACAAAACATTTGCTTTTCCTTTTTTAACTACTCCGCCCTTCTATGCTCCCCTCCTATGAAAGAACTTCCTCTTTTGATTCTACCCAATCTAAGTTTCCATTGTTTTATTCCACTAAAGAAAACAACCATTTTCTCATTTCTCAAAGCCATCTGTACCAGCACGTCATAGATCCTTGAGACACGGCAAGGGTGCCGTTGCATGCTCTGGTCTTAATCCACGGATGAACTTCTTATTTCTCTCAATCACTGTGTCAATGGTATCATACCCATATCCAGATAATGCTTCATACCTTGTAGCATACTCCAACGCAATCATATTACCATGCAATAATTCAACAAAATTTCTCCAACAGGATTACAATTACACCAGTAGAATACAGCTCCTTACAATTGCCTAGAGGCCATCCTCCTCTTTTCTTCTTCATTCAAACCAAGATCATCGAAAATCCTGTCATAACAAACCAACCAATTGTACTGTTCAATTGTATCATCCATCCCAATAAACGGTTTCCCTCCAAGTCTTAAATCGTCTCTACACAAAACGACATTATTGTTAACAACTGGAACTTCTTGATTAGCTCCTCCAGCATTTCCACTAACTAATCCAACAGCTCATGCTTGCATCATATTAACTAAGAATTAATACATTGCTCCTATATCAACTGATGGTGTTCCCGCATATACGTTACCAAGATTCTTTCTAGTATTGGGCCTGAAATTTCCATTGGTAGTGGTGCTTTCGACCATCGAAATTCACTCTTCCATTTCCTACCTCCATATCTTACTTATTAAATCTACATTCACACCATAGTAAGACATGGAAGAACAATCTTTGAGAGATAGGAGAATAGAGATAAAAGCGTATACATATGTATAGCAAAAACAAGTATGTTACTATAGCATTATCCCATACACCAATCGTATTCTCCGATTCATTTAAAGTATGTTTTCAAAGACTCTTTTTAAATTTCAAAAATCTTCAGTTTTATATAAACCTATCCTCTGATACCAAGTTGTAGTATCCCCCATTTTGAGGTCCGAAACTAAACTCTACAGAAGCTGCAATTATCCATACTATTAATATTCAATGGTAAAATACGTCATGTTAATGTTATCCATAATATCAGAACCATAAGAACATGAAATAAAAGAAAATTTTCATGTTTCATTTAATAATCATAATTCCATTTTCATTACATAACCCTAAATGTTGCCTAGGTTAAGATAAAATATAATTAATACAAAATATTCCAAAAGCAACATATTAGGATGTCCTCTTGGTTGATCAGAGTTACTAAATAGATAGATACATCTACAATCAATACAGTCTTACAACAATTGACATAACACAACACATAATAGTAATAAGTAGTGTAACATCCCGCCTTTTCACACGCTTCAAATCGAAACACTTGCCAATTTAAAACCATACGAAAGGGCGGATTGTTATGGGGTAAATAAGAAAAACAGAGAAGAAATAAAATAAAACAGAATCTCACAGCAGAATGATAAAATATAATAAAAATGTACAGTTCATAAAACTGTTTACAAAACAATTGATTCTTCTTTATACAATAAATATCAGAGTTCACATACCAATAAATATCAATGCAGCGGAACTAAATAGTGTAGTGGAATATAATGTATAATAATAATAGAAATCTTCGTCTTTGTCCACCAGAGCTAAAATCTTCGATCCCGAAACGCTCGGACTGACCCAAGCGAATTGAAAAGACAAAACACTCGAGTCAGAACTAAAAGATCTTATGTAAGTTAAATCAACAGAGATAAATATGAGTGCAGTAACTTAAAAGATGCTCGGGATTCACATCTCTTAAGGATCCGTTAAACTATTTACTATGTAGTATATTTCGCTATTATAATAGTGTCTAATTGTAAAATAAACTTACTTTTAAATAGCGTTAAGGAGTTACCCAATCTCCCCCTTAAAATAATAATAGTCTCAGTAGTCCATCCAATATCATAGTCCCTCCTGATCGGGAAGCTACCATAGGATACCATACGGGCTACGGGAGAAATCCAAACTCGTACAAGGCGCGATAGGGTAGGTGACATGGCACAACTAGGCAATGCCAGGGTAGATATACCAATTACGCAACCGGGCAGATGGTAATGCGTAGCTGCTACTATCGCCCACCTCGGACAAACTCCCCCAAATCAAAGAAATCAAAAGTGGCCACCGAAACAATCCAAAGTCAGAGTATAATATCGAAGAGGAGTATCCGATCAGAGGAATGACCTCATTGGCCCGAGAATCGCTCCTGTTTTAGCCACCTTATGCCAACTCACGGGAGTTGGGTCCACGTAATTACCTCAAAGGAAAACGTCGCCACCATCCTACTTCATTCTGGAATCTCTGTCACGTACACAGTTGTTAAGGTGGTTTTCGGAGTTGGCAGAGAGTATGACAACTTCCGATCTCGGTCTCTTCAACAACCAAACGTTATTATAACACCGCGGTCTTTAAAATAGATTATACTTTAAAACCAGAATATAATTCCATTTCAAAACCCATAAATACGATATCATTTCCATTTCCAAACAACTCATTTTGATATTATTTTTATAAAACTCAAATCAATAATATCATTTTTATTTCAAATATATTTCTTTTCCGAAATCATACTGCTTTAAAATTTATAATATCTGGAAACCAAACATTTAAATTAAAATTTTCAGAACATAATACTTTGAAATCCATAGCTTTAAAACCATAACTTCTAAAACTTGAATGGTTTGGATATTCAACGGTATGTAAAATAGTTTATCTTATATTACTTTATAAAGTATATAAGTTCCACGACTTTACAAATTTATCCATTTCAAATTTAGCCTAAATGCATACATTTAAATTCACTTCAGTTTCCAAAACCACTTCAATTTTAATATATGTCAAACTTTAAGTATTAAACACTTCCAAAAATTTAGGTTGGAAATTATTATTCAACAATTAAATGTCCTATTATTTAGTTTTGAAATATCGCATACTAAATCCATAATCATTTAATTAAACTCAAATTACCTATGACTAAATATTTCCTTTAATTCATTTATAATAGAAATATTTATTTAATTCATCTTGAAATAAATTTCAGTTATAAATATCATACCTTTAAAAATTTCAAGCTATAAGTTCTACATCAACTTATGGAGTTAAATTCTTAAATACGCTCAATTCCAATTAAATTTCTAATTTACCTTCCAATCTTATTTGATTTAAGCCATTAAATTCTGTATATATACAATATCTTTAACACGTATATAACCATATAATATAAATAATCCAACTCCATTATTCAACTTATTTGTTCTTATTTAACAAACTTATTCATAACATAAATTCAATAATTCAACCATATAGGTATATATAAAATAATATTTATATAATATCAAAATAAATATTTATTAAACCGCATCATATCCAAACCATGAAAATTATTTCAAAAATAATTTTATATATATACCGCGGTGCCTGTATAATTTTTTTTATCCTATGGTCAAGTGATACGGATATTTATCATTTTGATTCGCAATTTAAAAATAAAAATGCGGTTGTATATCATTTCAAACCGCAATCCCGAATGAAATGAAAATGAATAATAACTTGTAGTTTATACAATATAAATTATCGCATCCATTCATCCAAATATCAATCATCAACCATTTAGTACAATCATCATCCAATTTAAACAAACATCAATATAGAGCATATAAAAATATAACAGGTAATAAATAACAGGTATTAACTAACAGTTTATATTCAATAATAAATTTAATAACTGTTTTACTAGCAGTTTATATGCAAATAAATAAATTTTAACTGTCAATTTATATGCAATAATAAAATTAACTAATAGTTAAATTAAATAAATGCGATTTAATCGAGATAATGAATAAAACATGCTAAACAGTCATAGATAAATTTCTACTTAAATCTTAAATCAATTTAACAAACATAAGAAAACTTAGAAGTTGTAAGTGGGTTAAAACACTAACCTTTGGGATTTATATTGAATTAAAATCCAATTTAAACCCAAAAATTGGACGGTCTCCAAATTCATCCAAACCAGCGTCAGCAGAACCGGAATTTCAATACGATCCTAACAAAAAAACTCCGCGTGAAACGGAGTTCGTATGTGGAAGTTATACGAATTAGAAGTTATACAATTTAATTTAAACAATAAATAAAATAAACAAATATACCCCACAAATTTACACGTCATCTCTTCCTCCATATCATGGCTACAGGAACCCGCCTTCACGAAACCGAACCATGGCCGTTTGACCTAAACGTTGACCGCCGTTACCTCACTTCTCCGGCCCCAATAGGCCACGCCACCATCACCAACGAGTTCGTTACCCTCGGCTGCACCTTCCCTGCTCCATGCGCTCGCCCCACGTCGTCGACCGTTGCCGCATAAACCCTAGGGTTTCGAACACTAAAATGAAAATTCTTGCCGCCACAGCCCACTTCGCAACCTCTGACCACCCTCAAACGACTCCATGCATCGAACTCTCCAATACCCACAAATCAATTTCGCCTGTTAACGACGAAATCAGAAACCCCTAAACGACGTGTATGCTCGCGAATTTTTGATCTTTGACTGAGTTTTCAGGACGATTCGAGCATCAATTGCAAAAACAGAAGCTACGCGTAGATTCGTATCGATGAGATCTTCAATTCTATAACTTTTTGAATTTTTTCGAAGAATTTGAATTTTCATTTGATTTTTGAATTTTGAAATTGGATCTAGGGTTTGTAGCCATTGGAAGAGGAGGAGGAGGTGATGAAATTTACGCTAGACAAATGAGAATAGGCGGAGGCTAGGGTTTAGTGAGGTATTTATAGATAAAGTAGAAAATAGATGGATCGGGTTGATAGGTATACGTGCTACCGCTAACGTGGCCCAAAAAGCCCATTCTGTCCCCGGAACGAAATTGGGGAAACCCATGTATCGAAATAGATGTTTTAAAATATCCTAAACGCGATGGAAGAAGCTTCACGTCCAAATTCCATCGTATGAAGAAGTTATGCTGAAATCAATAATTTCAAATTGATTTCAATTGATTTCAATTAAATTGATTTCAAGGCTTTTCGTGTTCGTACGATCAAATGACATGTCTGATCGCTATGAAACTTGAAACCCTACAATAATTCACCGTTACGGATCCGATGAAACTGGTTTCGTCGAAATCCGAGTCCGTGACCAAAATGGCCATTTTTACCCTAATTAAATAAATTAGAAATTCATTAATTAAATCACATTTCAATTTCACTTCCAAAATTTACACATCTTATTAGTTTTGATTTCTTAAACAATCTCAGTGATTTAAACCAATTTAGATGTCAATTAATTGTTGATTCAATCATAAATTTCGGCGTAAATTCAAATTTCGTTATATTTATCAATTATAACTTAACTTTTCAAGAATTCCATTGAATTCACTATTTATTCTTTTTATTCAATCCATTACAGTCAAATGGATGAAATTAACATTGGTTCAAAGCTATTACCTAAATGTTTTCCAATGTTTTCCAATTTCAACTTAATTTTCAATTAACGTAAAAATTTATATTAATTTCAATTAATTGCAATTAACCTTTTTATCATAAATTAAATTCATATATATTGATAAAACTTATTTCCATCCTTTTTATTCACAAATCATCATATTATGAAGAACATTTACGTTATTCCCCATTTATTACCTTCGTTTATTTAACGTAACATTTAATTTATATTTATTGCAATGATTTCCAATTTAATTGAATGAACTAAGTATATAACTCATAATAATTGTTGTAAAACTCTTAATCCCACATTTATAAGTTTATTATTCCCACTCAAATATTATAGATATTTATAGAGTATTGATTTTTATTCAATCATGATTTATTATATATATTGATTAAATAAATTCAATATTTAAGTCCATTTAAATTTATTACCAAGTACCCATTTACCTTTTCTAACAAATTTGAATTCCATTCATTTCCATAACAATCATTTTCCCATTCACACCTTAATATCAACCCACAATTATTGCAATTCATTATCTTATATTGATTTTATACAATTACCATTTACTTTACATTCAATTACTATTAAATGTATATTTATTCATTAATCAATTCGGTATTTACGTTTTGTTTCCTTCTATTTGATTTATAACCTAGTATACATTTACGTAAATTCCATTTCATTCCATTCATTAATAGGTATTGCGTTGAAATTTAATTTATTAGCTAATATCAACATTATTACCATTAATTACAATTGGATTACGAATTTCATTCAATACCCAAATTAAATAACATATACTAATTCAATACTAACATTTGTTTTCTCATATTCCATTAAAATCAAATCATAACATTTAAATTATTTTATTGAATTGGAGTTTCATTCAAGTCATTAATTATTAACTTGCATTAACACGTTTCCTAAATTTACAATCTATTACTGTAACAACGTGTTCTTACATTAACTAATTCAATGCCTACCTTATGTCTTCATATTCAATTTATATCCAGGTAACAATCTTTTTTTTCTACTTAATTCATTTGAATTTTATTCAAATTACTATAAATAGATTTTAATTACCATTGTTATATTTTCATTTAGCGTTCATTTCAATATTTGTTTATAAAGTTTGCATCTCTACTAAATTTAATTACAAAAACTCATTAATTCAACTAAATTAAATCCACGAAATTTACGGGTCGTTACACTCTCCCCCACACAAAACTTTTCGTCCCGAAAAGGAAAAAGAAGGGAGAAGGAAGAGTTAAATAAACAATACATCTTATTCAAAATATTAACTTATAAACAATAATTTACAAAATTTATTACTTTACATAAAATATACCCATTTTATAATCATGATATCTTTTTATACTTAAATAAATAAAGTTTGGAAAAACATTTTCAAAATAATTTCTAAGTCCAAAAATTTACGAAAAATTTCGGCAGAGTCTCCCTTGTACGAAGAGGCTCGGGAGAAAAATATAATATCAAAATATAATAGTTATGTTACATATATTATCCAAATTATTATTTCCCAACCCGGGAAAATATATAAAATAGCGCTATAAATCGTAATCCGAAACGTACCTATTTGTCGGGCAATTTATGCTTAATTTATGGAACCAAAAGCAGTAGCAATTGCTTCCATACCCTGCATTTCACTTATAAAATCCAAAGGGTTAAAAATTTATATAAAGTGAAATATTTAAGTGGTTTCAATCACTAACAACAAATCAATACAGCAACCATCAATTTCAACAAACAGCATGCACATAAATACAAAACAACCATTCAATCAAATAAACAAATAGTTGCTCGGGTCCAAAACTTTTAAATTGTACGGAATGAAGAATAAAATACTAGCGCATCATTTACTCAACAGTCTTAGATTAAACTAAATAGATTATTCATTCACCCAAATCCAAATTTTGAAGTATCTTACCCAAACAACCATAACCGAACATAATAATTCCTACTAACAAATCAAATTAACTTGTTATTAACTTTGTTTCATACATTAGTTATTTGATTTCCTTTCTTTCATTCATTCAGTGATTACTGCAAAATTTTCATTTATTACTTACAATATTCAATTTTTAATGTCATGTAATTTTCTTCTTTTAATTCATTTATCTATTTTATTCCTATTAAATCTAATTCTTAGTAGGTAAATTCATTAACCTAAGTTTATAGTCAAAAATTTTCTTATTTTATTCAGAACTGACCTCAACCTATTTACTTAAGTTTATAATTGCTTACTTGCAATACCTACTTTCCATTATATTTAATTAGTAGCGTTCAATTATACTTTAGTTTATACAACAACCCATCAATTCTTATTTATTAAAGAATTCCATTAATTATTTTCATTACCTCAAGTTAATTACTTGTATAATATCTATTACATTTTCTTATTAACATTTTCAACTTTTTATATCTCTGGGTAAGTTATATATATGCCTTTAAGAATGTAATTGAAAGTTATACAAGTTGAAACGACTCGACTTTCTTACCACAGAAAATCGCATCATTTTTAAGAAAGAAAGGGATAGAAAAGAGAATAGAAAGAAGAGAAGAAAGAAACAACATCAGAATCTAACAGCGGAACGAATAAATTATATTAATAACATAAATATTACATAGTTTACAACAAATATCAGAGTTACACAGATATACAACACATACTAGACAGTTATGAACACCTGTCTAGTTATACAACACAATGTAACACATAAGAACAACTCAGAGAAAACTATACAGCGGAAAACTATATATATCTATACGTAGAAGCCTCGTGCTCCATTGCTCCTCCACAATTTCGTCAAAGCTAACCTGAATCCTAACATGAATTCCCTTGGATACTCGTAAAAATTTGAGTACCCAAGAGTTTATGAAAAACAAAAACAAACTCCGGGTCAGACATGGGTTTGGTGTGAGTAACAGGTTAAAGTTGCTTAACTTTTAAAAACCTTTTGAAAGAAAAGGTATCACGTAAGACTTCCGACACATAAACATGGAAAAGTTTTTACCTTTCGCTAACCAAAACATTTGATAGGAAATCCAATGATATTATAATAGTGTCTAGGGTTTTCAAATAAATATGAAATAGCGGAAATTGTTACATTTATTAAATTCCAGCTACTAGCCACAAAAGTGGGTAATACAATCAAAACCGTTGGCACTTATTGGATTTTGGATTCCATAAAATGGTAGAGCTACTGGGTACAGCCCGTCACAGTACGTGGCCTAGATCACCGTACCGAGGAGTACGCCCGCTCCCCTGCAACACAAGGCCGGACCCATTCCTTACTGAACGGTTCCGAACAAGATAACCCCGATGATTGGAGCTCAAAAACTGTCCAAATAGCCGAAATAAAAAAGAACCTCTAGATAGGGGTAAATCTTGCCCTCCAGTGGGAGCTACCCACGAAGCCTTGCTGCACCTCACCTGTTTTAGCCATTCTTGGTTGATGAGGCTTGAGGCTACGATTACCTTTATAGGACATGTCATCTTAGAATGCTCATCGTCCACCTGACGATGTTATGAAGGCATTTGATCCATACAAGTTAGTTCCGGGTTCGAATGAAACCGAAGGCATTATCTCGTTATACTCATTTTGGAATCACCCTCAGAGTTAACGACAATAACCCCTACACTCTGAACCATCATCTCGAACCTGTAAGTACTATTCCGTCAACTCATTACAGAATCACCCACAGAGTTATATTGACGTATAGCCCTTACACCTCGAGTCTTCACAAAGATCCACTTGGATTCACGACCTAACGTTATTTTGGAATCGATGTGGTTTTCGGATATACAAATATGGAACCCGATCCCGATCTCATCGAAATCCAAAGCGTGTCTTTTAGGTCCAAGTTTTTTTAAAGGTTTAAAAAAATTCAATTTTTCTATATACACAGATAAGTAACTCACAATCACAATTGATAATCAACATTATCACATAACAGGTAATCTACATTATCAATACCAAAATAGATAATCCATATAATATCATCACAATAGATAATCTATGTTATCATCACGATGCAACCAAGCATTCATACCACACAATAATACTTATCTCATTACTGAGATCACAAAGCATCCAAGACAATCAATGTCATCCATTCATACATAAGCAATGATTTATTCATCATCATATAATTAATTTAAAATGAATTAAATTAATTATCTCTATCACTAATTAATTTAAAGTGAATTAAATTAATTACTCCATTTTCAATTAATTTAAAATAAATTAAATTAATTACTTCATCAATATAAATCTTACTTACTTAATCATTTAATTGGTTACAATAAATTAATCATTCATTATTAACCACCTTAATTAATCACTCTTGATTAATTACCCTTAATTACATTCATGTAATTATCCTCAATTAATTTCATAAATTAATTATTCTCAACTAAACAATAATTAACCTTTAATTACTTCAATTAATTAATCATAATTAATTACATTAATCCTTAATTAATTACATTAATTAATTACCTTTAATTACCTATTTTTGATTAATTAATCATAATTAATCAACTTTAATTACATCTTTAATTATTTCTTAAATTAATTACCTTAAGTAATCAACTTATAATTATTAATCTTTACAGACTAATCACATTTAGTAATTAATTAGCTTAATTACTGTATTAAAACAAATTAATTATCCCTTAATTAATTTCTAAATTAATTTCTTTTATTATTTGCAAAATAATTAATCCAATTTCTTTATTCTCCGACATCATTGATTAATTACAACCTAAAATTATTAAACAATTACTTACTAAGTAATTTCCAAATTCTCAATTACATAAAGTAATCATTTATAAAACCCAAGTGTTTAAAATTAATTAAACTAAATTAATTAAAATAAACAATCATATTAAACTAAATTAATTACTTTAAGTATTAATTAATTAATTACTTTATCAATTAATTACACTCAAACCATTTACAATTGATTATTATTAAATTAATTAATCTAATTAATTATAAAAATTTAATCATATTAATTAATTGTTAAATAATCCTGGTTAATGACCTACATTAGCCATTCTTTAATTATTTTATAAAGTAATTAACTTAAATTAATTACAATTTAAATTATCTTTAATCATTCATTAATCAAAGTTAATTATTAAATTAATTTAACCTTGATTTAAAACATAATTCCATAATTAATAATATTCATTCATCATTAATTAATAATTTAATTAATGATCTTAATTCTAAATTGATTGATCATTAATCAATTATTAATTCAGAATTCAATTAATTAAATTAATTAATTAATTAATTAATCTTAATTACCTTATTAATTAAATTAATTATGAAATATTAATGTTAATTTAAATTTTCAAGATAAAACATAACTATTTATGTTTAAAACAATTTAATTGAAACAAAGTACTTTTTGAACTACTTTAAAATTTTCATTTTAAATACAAGTTTTAAAATAGAACAATTTTAAAACTTATCAAAGTTTAAATAATTTAAAACTTTTTAAAATTGCAAATCAAACAAGTGCTATATAAAAATTTTAAAGTTAAATTCATTTCAAAATTTTAATAACTTAAATTTACTTTTGATTTAAAACTTCAAATTTAAACCTTCTTTAAATTTAAAACTGAAGTTCATTTTTAAATTTGGATTTCCAGATTTCAAATTAATCTTTAAATCTTACTCATATTTTTTTTAAATCTTCATTATTAAAAGGTTTAAACTATTTTACCAAAACAAAAAAGTTAATTAAGTTAAATTTTTAAACTTTTATTTTTATTTAAAAACTGGGATTTGAATTTAAATCGGAAATTCAAACTTGAATTTGAATTTAAACTTAAACCTCACTTTAAACAAAAACTATAGATTTTAAAATCCTTAAAATCCAGATTTTAAAAACAGTTTCCTGGAACCTAGAAACAAACACAGACCAACTCGAGAATACCCCTAATATTACTTCGAGTCTGCAACACATCTTCCCTGAGTCAAACACGCTACTGCTTCAGGCAACTCACTATATTTACTCGAGAAAACCAAACACAGGCTAATCCACATCAGTAATATCCCATAACCGTGCATATGCACGGCGACTCCGGCCACAACCAATCGACGCCGATGAATGCCCCACTCCAGCAACCAACTCAACGACCATCCACGGCCATCGAATCAAACAACCACCCAAGAAAACAAAATCGAACTCAAAATTCCAAACCTGGAAAACCATATTCAGGTTTTTGCTTCAAACCTGACAACGGCAAGAACCCACCGCTCCGACCTCTTGACGATCGACCCCTCCGGCCTCAACTTCAACCACGTACCAATAACCGATTCCCAAAATATCGTATCACTCGATCGCTCCTATATCCCAAAATGACGATTCTTTAACCCAAATAAAAAATAGGGTTAAAAGAAAATAATCCCAAATTACTACCGTTTCCCCTTCATAAATCCATCATCCCATATTTTCCTTGGATCTCCATTCCTTACTCTATCACCAGAGAGTTCCATGGCCACCCCGACCCCCTTAGTTGACAGCTCCAACCCAAAACCCATCTTTGAATAACCCAGGAATGCTGTTCTAATTTCAAACTTAAAATTCTGGTTTTTAATTTTTAAAAATCAAGTTTTTGTTTAAGTAATCTATTTATATCTCTAATTCAAGAATCCAAGACATTTAAAACTTTACTTCTAAATAGTTTTCTCTGTTATTTATTCTATTTCCAGGGTCAATAACAAGTTTAATATCCTAAATAAAATTTAACACTTTAATTAGGATATACTAACATGTTTTGTTTGAAAATTTGCATCTAAACATGGATTAGATCTTGAGTTCATGAATTTTGAATTATATCTTTATGTCTGGAATCTAGAACAGGGAAGAATTCATCAACAGCAAGCAGGCATTCAAACTCATACATATATACAGACATTTTCATCATACTCATCAGGAAACAATTCAAGCAACTATATTAATTTAAATTAGTTTTTTAAAATAAATTGTTGCTCACCTTAATTTTTATGATCAGAGCAACCTTGTTTTTGAAAAGCTTGAAATTGGATTGTGTTTAGGTTTGAAAACTTTGAGTTGCTTCTATTTTTTAAAACTGTAGATGCTTTTTAAAACTTTCATCTTGATTTTTTTTTAAAAAAAACTTTAGTCTTGTTTTAGCAGCAATGCTTCCTGATAACACTTGCATGCATGCTTCCAGGTGAAAAGATGCAGGCATGGATATTTTTTTTAAAACAGAAAAGGAGACTGCAGGCTTAGTTGCATGAAGGTTTTTGAATTGCAGAATTGCTTCAGGCTAATGTTTTTATAAAGCTTCAGGTTTATACTTGATTTGCATTTCAATTTAGAGAATGAATTCAGATAGCTTTTGATTTATTTTGGGTTAGAGGGGAACTGGTTTTAGATTTAGTTTGTGAGGGGGAATTTGCAGCTCTTGTTGAATTATAGATTGATCAAAGAGATTAAATTCTTGGTTTTGAAGAAGAATTGCAAAAGGAAAATGAGATGAAAAGAAATGTTTACATGAACAAGTATTTGATTTAAAAAAAAGAAAAGTTTAAGAGGACACTTGTACAAATGTTATACATTTGTCAAATTGTTTATGTTAGTTTTGAACACTTGTTTAATCAATGCTTATGAATGCAACACTTGTTTTCTTTTAAAGGTAATTAGTATTTAAATTTACAAAGTAATGCATGTGTTAGCTTAATTTCAATTTGTTAGTTTATATTTGAATATGCGTATAAATTTATAAATGAAATAAAAACAAACCATGTTTATAAATAAACTTATACATATTAAAGATTAAAACAATTAAGATTTTATACTTTTGAATTTAAATTCAAACTAAATTCAAAATCAATTATTTTTCAAATCAAGTAATGAATATAAATTCAATTTGAAATAAAAATTACAAATCTATTCAAAACTTATTTCTAAAGACAATACAATATTAATATTGGTTTTGTAAATATCTTTTTATTAAATTAAAAATCATTTTACAAGAAACTATATTTTTATTAATAAAATATCCATGTTTTTAAGCCATGAAACCATTTTGTTTGTTTATTCTAAATTTTAAACTCAATCTAATTTAATTTAAACATTTAAATATTTTTCTTATCAATTTTTAAAATCATATATTTTATTTATGAAATAGTTTTTTTTTTAAAAACTCAATACTAATTTGTATTAAAATTTCCAAATTTAAATGTGTATATTAGAATTTTAAAACATGGTTCATTTATTAAATTTAAACCAAAATCATTTATTTAACTTTGAAAGGCTTAAATATTAAATAAAACAAATTTTCCAAATTACCACAAATATTAAAACTAAAAAATATGCTTACTTATTAAAATTAAAACAAAGATAATTTATTTTAAAGTATAAACCATATATTTATAATATAAATAGAAATCAATTTATTATTTTTAAAAGATAAAATAACCAATTTAAATATTTATTGAACAAGATTATTAAATCTATTTGAATAATTATTAATAGAATATCAATATCAATTAAATTTTAAATACAGATTATTAAATTGATATTGTTAAAAATTCCGGGATATTACAATCCTTCCCCCTTAGAAGAATTTCGTCCTCGAAATTTAAAACAAAGGTAATTTAATAATCTCATTTAAAGATTAAATTTTAAAACACAAGCATATATCAAACATATGCTAACAACCATAGCAACCAATTCAACCAATCAAACAAATCTAATTATCCAGACAAATTCTGGATAAAATTTCATTGAGTTTTCCCTAAGTATATATATATATATATATATATATATATATATATATACCGGGTTACTCGCTCTAAAGAATCCAAACAAACAATACTATGAAGCTATAAAAGCTCCTATTCATCTATATTTATAACACTAGACAAGATACCAAACTATAGACGAGTCTGACACAACAACCAAAACTCCAGAACTGCTGGTTCCATAATCAGAGATAGATCATACACGTTCTCCCTCAGAGATACGTGAAACTCATCAAATCCCAGTTATCCAAACGGCAATTCCATTCTGTAGATCAATCACTTAACCTTCAAGATTACAGAAAAGAATCCAAAACTCTTCAGAGCTAGCTTCCCAGCCTTACTCAAACTTATAGCTCCTTTTTGATCGGAGAAAACTTATCCAAAATTAAATCTCCGAATTCGTAATCCATATTCCTTCGTCTCAAATCCACAAAACTCTTTGGATGATCTTGGGCTGTCCACAACTTACTAGTCAGCTCAACCTTCGCTGATGCTTCTAGAAACAAACTAGACTAATTAACACAACAAAATGATCTCCTCAAGATCAACCAAGATCAAAATCTCAAACTCTACTCCTCAACATCAGAAGACAACAACTTCTTCTGTCCAGAAAAGAAAAGCAGATACACTTCCCAAACTGCTTCCGCTGCTCAACTCTGATCTGAAGTAGAAGAGAATACTAAAGAAGAACACGAGCACAACTCAACAATACACCCAGAATATGGTTCAACAAATGCATAAGAAAAATTCAGAAGTTCCTCCAAAACTCCGAGCTGCTACAGCAACTCAATATCCTTGAAACCATTCTTCTATAAAGCTGAACCACCGGAACCACTCCTAGAATCCTAGACGATAAGAAAGATCAATCTCCAGATGCAGACAAAACTCTGACTTCCTGAAGACATTCAGAAAAACTCAGATAACCCAAGAGAAAACTCAAACAATCGCAAGTCACTTTTGCGAACCACCCAAACCAAATCCAAGTAAAACTGTTCTTCCTTAACCAAATTGAACAGCTTACACTTAATTAGCCAACCCATCGAAGGAACGGGTCCACTCAAATGTTTCTGAACTCCACTTCAGAAAAACTGCTAAGCCAGAAGATCTCTTCCCAACACCGAGAACACTCCAAGTTGCACTATTGTCGCAGATGCCAAAGAATTCCAAATCAAAGCTCTTCAATCCCCAAAGCAAACAGAAACTTCGGCTATACACAGGCACAACATCGAAGCTGACCTACTTCCTTTTGAATACCATCACTCACTTCTGCCCAAACGATAGATCCAAATTCTGCTCATCATCTTTAGAAATGAACTACGAACCTTCACAGGTTTCCTTCAGAGATCAATGAAGTCCTTCATCACTACATAACTTACTCGAGACGGTATTAGGTCTACAGTCTCGACAAATACCCTTCCAACCTCAAACATTCAAACTCCAACCAATGGTAATCGTGTTACACACACTACTACCCATCTACCTTTATAACTTATATTGGAAAACCTAAACAGGTAACCCAACAGATAGGTAGAAAAAATAATATATATATATTAAAAATTACAAATATGCTCTCTCAAGAAAGACACCACTACAGAGCCTAGGCATTCACTCAACCTCGCTCTGATACCAGCTGAAACGACCCGACTTTCTTACCACAGAAAATCGCATCATTTTTAAGAAATAAAGGGATAGAAAAGAGAATAGGAAGAAGAGAAGAAAGAAACAACATCAGAATCTAATAGCGGAATGAATAAATTATATCAATAACATAAATATTACATAGTTTACAACAAATATTAGCGTTACACAGATATACAACACATACTAGACAGTTATGAACACCTGTCTAGTTATACAACTTAATGTAACACATAAGAACAACTCAGAGAAAAATACACGGCGGAAAACTATATATATCTACACGTAGAAGCCTCCTGCTTCATTGCTCCTCCACAATTTCGTCAATGCTAACCTGAATCCTAACCTGAATTCCCTTGGATACTCGTAAAAATTTGAGTACCCAAGAGTTTATGAAAAACAAAAATAAACTCCGGGTCAGACATGGTCTGGTGTGAGTAACAGGTTAAAGTTGCTTAACTTTTAAAAACCTTTTGAAAGAAAAGGTATCACGTAAGACTTCCCACACATAAACATGGAAAAGTTTTTATCTTACGCAAACCAAAAAATTTGATAGGAAATCCAATGATATTATAATAGTGTCTAGGGTTTTCAAATAATTATGAAATAGCCGAAATTGTTACATTTATTAAATTCCAGCTACTAGCCACAAAAGTGGGTAATACAATCAAAACCGTTGGCACTTATTGGATTTTGGATTCCATACAATGGCAGGGCTATTGGGGTACCGCCCGTCACAGTACGTGGCCTAGATCATCGTACCGAGGAGTACGCCTGCTCCCCTGCAACACAAGGCCGGACCCATTCCTTACTGAACAGTTCCGAACAAGATAACCCCGATGGTTGGAGCTCAAAAACCGTCCACACAGCCGAAATAAAAAGGGACCTCTAGACAGGGGTAAATCTTGCCCTCCAGTGGGAGCTACCCACGAAGCCTTGCTGCACCTCCCATGTTTTAGCCATTCCCGTTTGATGAGGCTTGAGGCTACGATTACCTTTATAGGACATATCATCTTAGAATGCTCATCGTCCACCTGACAATGTTCTGAAGGCATTCGATCCACACAAGTTCGTTCCGGGTTCGAACGAAACCGAAGGCATTATATCGTTATACTCATTTTGGAACCACCCTCAGAGTTAACGACAATAACCCCTGCACTCTGAACCACCATCTCGAACCTGTAAGTACTATTCCGTCAACTCATTACGGAATCACCCACAGAGTTATATCGATGTATAGTCCTTACAGCTCGAGTCTTCCCAAAGCTCCACTTGGATTTACGACCTAACGTTAATTTGGAATCGATGTGGTTTTTGTATATCCAAATATGGAAACCCGATCCCGGTCTCATCGAAATCCAAAGCGTGTCTTTTAGGTCCAAGTTGTTTTAAAGGTTTAAAACAATTCAATTTTTCTATATACACAGATAAATAACTCACAATCACAATTGATAATCAACATTATCACATAACAGGTAATCTACATTATCAATACCAAAATAGATAATCCATATAATATCATCACAATAGATAATCTATGTTATCATCACAATGCAACCAAGCATTCATACCACACAATAATACTTATCTCATTACTGAGATCACAAAGCATCCAAGACAATCAATGTCATCCATTCATACATAAGCAATGATTTATTCATCATCATATAATTAATCTAAAATGAATTAAATTAATTATCTCTATCTCTAATTAATTTAAAGTGAATTAAATTAATTACTCCATTTTCAATTAATTTAAAATAATTAAATTAATTACTTCATCAATATAAATCTTACTTACTTAATCATTTAATTGATTACAATAAATTAATCATTCATTATTAATCACCTTAATTAATCACCCTTGATTAATTACCCTTAATTACATTCATGTAATTATCCTCAATTAATTTCATAAATTAATTATTCTCAACTAAACAATAATTAACCTTTAATTACTTCAATTAATTAATTAATCATAATTAATTACATTAATCCTTAGTTGATTACATTAATTAATTACCTTTAATTACCTATTATTGATTAATTAATCATAATTAATCAACCTTAATTACATCATTAATTATAATAATTAATGATCTTTAATTATTTCTTAAATTAATTTCCTTAAGTAATCAACTTATAATTATTAATCTTTACAGACTAATCACATTAGTTAATTAACTAGCTTAATTACTGTATTAAAACAAATTAATTACCCTTTAATTAATTTCTAAATTAATTTCTTGATTAATAACTAAATAATTAATCCAATTTCTTCATTCTCCAACATCATTGATTAATTACAACCTGAAATTATTAAACAATTACTTACTAAGTAATTTCCAAATTATCAATTAAATAAAGTAATCATTTATAAAACCCAAGTTTTTAAAATTAATTAAACTAAATTAATTAAAATAAACAATCATATTAAACTAAATTAATTACATTAAGTATTAATTACTTAATTACTTTATCATGTAATTACACTCAAACCATTTACAATTGATTATTATTAAATTAATTAATCTAATTAATTATAAAAATTTAATCCTATTAATTAATAGTTAAATAATCATGTTAATGACCTTCATTAACCATTCTTTAATTATTTTATAAAGTAATTAATTTAAATTAATTACCATTTAAATTATCTTTAATAATTCATTAATTAAATTAAATTATTAAATTAATTTAACCTTGATTTAAAACTTAATTCCATAATTAATTATATTCATTCATCATTAATTAATAATTTAATTAATGATCTTAATTCTAAATTGATTAATCATTAATCAATTATTAATTCAGAATTCAATTAATTAATTAAATTAATTAATTAATTAATCTTAATTACCTTATTAATTAAATTAATTCTAAAATATTAATCTTAATTTAAATTTTCAAGATAAAACATAACTTAATTATGTTTAAAACAATTTAATTGAAACAAAGTACTTTTTGAACTACTTTAAAATTTTCATTTTAAATACAAATTTTAAAATTGAACAATAAAACTTATCAAAGTTTAAATAATTTAAAACTTTTTAAAATTGCAAATCAAACAAGTGCTATATAAAATTTTTAAAGTTAAATTCATTTCAAAATTTTAATAACTTAAATTTACTTTTAATTTAAAACTTCAAATTTAAACCTTCTTTAAATTTAAAACTGAAGTTCATTTTTAAATTTGGATTTCCAGATTTCAAATTAATCTTTAAATCTTACTCATTTTTTTTTTAAAATCTTCATTATTAAAAGGTTTAAACTATTTTACCAAAACAAAATAGTTAATTAAGTTAAATTTTTAAACTTTTATTTTTATTTAAAAACTGCGATTTGAGTTTAAATCAGAAATTCAAACTTGAATTTGAATTTAAACTTAAACCTCACTTTAAACAAAAACTACATATTTTAAAATCCTTAAAACCCAGATTTTAAAAACAGTTTCCTGGAACCTGGAAACAAACACAGAGCAACTCGAGAATTCCCCTAATATTACTTCGAGTCTGCAATACATCTTCCTCGAGTCAAACACGCTACTGCTTCGGGCTGCTCACTATATTTACTCGAGCAAACCAAACACAGGCCAACCCACATTAGTAATATCCCATCACCGTGCATATGCACGGCGACTCCGGCCACAACCAATCGACGCCGATGAACGCCCCACTCCAGCAACCAACTCAGCAACCATCCACGGCCATTGAATCAAACAACCACCCAAGAAAACAAAATCGATCTTAAAATTTCAAACCTGGAAAACCATATTCAGGTTTTTGCTTCAAACCTGACAACGGCAAGAACCCACCGCTCCGACCTCTTGACGATCGACCCCTCCGGCCTCAACTTCAACCACGTACCAATAACCGATTCCCAAAATATCTTATCACTCGATCGCTCCTATATCCCAAAATGATCGATTCTTTAACCCAAATAAAAACTAGGGTTAAAAGAAAATAATCCCAAATTACTACTGTTTCCCCTTCATAAATCCATCATCCCATATTTTCCTTGCATCATCATTCCTTACTCTATTACCAGAGAGTTCCATGGCCACCCTGACCACCTTAGTTGATGGCTCCAACCCCTGTTCTAATTTCAAACTAAAAATTATGATTTTTAAATTTTAAAAATCAAGTTTTTGTTTAAGTAATCTATTTATATCTCTAATTCAAGAATCCAGGACATTTAAAACTTTACTTCTAAAAAGTTTTCTCTGTTATTTATTCTATTTCCAGGGTCAATAACAAGTTTATTATCCTAAATAAAATTTAACACTTTAATTAGGATATACTAACATGTTTTGTTTGAAAATTTGCATCTAAAATTGGATTAGATCTTGAGTTCATGAATTTTGAATTATATCTTTAAGTCTGGAATCTAGAATAGGAAAGAATTCATCAACAGTAAGTAGGCATTCAAACTCATACATATATACAGACATTTTCATCATACTCATCAGGAAACAATTCAAGCAACTATATTAATTTAAATTAGTTTTTTAAAATAAATTGTTACTCACCTTAATTTTTATGAGCAGAGCAACCTTGTTTTTGAAAAGCTTGAAACTAGATTGTGTTTTGGTTTGAAAACTTTGAGTTGCTTCTCTTTTCTAAAACTGCAGATGCTTTTAAAACTTTCATCTTGCTTTTTTTTTTAAAAACTTTAGTCTTGTTTTAGCAGCAATGCTTCCTGATAACACTTGCATGCATGCTTCCAGGTGAAAAGATGCAAGCATGGATATTGTTTTTAAAACAGAAAAGGAGACAGCAGGCTTAGTTGCATGAAGGTTTTTGAATTGCAGAATTGCTTCAGGCTAATGCTTTTGTAGAGCTTCAGGTTTGTACTTGATTTGCATTTCAATTTAGAGAATGAATTCAGATAGCTTTTGAATTATTTTGGGTTAGAGGGGAACTGGTTTTAGATTTAGTTTGTGAGGGGGAATTTGCAGCTCTTGTTGAATTGTAGATTGATCAAAGAGATTAAATTCTTGGTTTTGAAGAAGAATTGCGAAAAGAAAATGAGATGAAAATAAATGTTTACATGAACAAGTATTTGATTTAAAAAAAAAGAAAAGTTTAAGAGGACACTTGTACAAATGTTATACATTTCACAAATTGTTTATGTTAGTTTTGAACACTTGTTTAATCAATGCTTATGAATGCAACACTTGTTTTCTTTTAAAGGTAATTAGTATTTAAATTTACAAAGTATTGCATGTGTTAGCTTAATTTCAATTCGTTAGTTTATATTTGAATATGTGTATAAATTTATAAATGAAATAAAAACAAACCATGTTTATAAATAAACCTATACATATTAAAGATTAAAACAATTAAGATTTTATACTTTTGAATTTAAATTCAAACTAAATTCAAAATCAATTATTTTTCGAATAAAGTTATGAATATAAATTCAATTTGAAATAAAAATTACAAATCTATTCAAAACTTATTTCTGAAGACAATACACTATTAATATTGCTTTTATAAATATCTTTTTATAATTAAAAATCATTTTACAAGAAATTATATTTTTATTAACAAAATATCCATGTTATTAAGCTATGAAACCATTTTGTTTGTTTATTCTAAATTTAAAACTCAATCTAATTTAATTTAAACATTTAAATATTTTTCTTATCAATTTTTAAAATCATATATTTTATTTATGAAATAGTTTTTTTTTTAAAACTCAATACTAATTTGTATTAAAATTTACAAATTTAAATGTGTATATTAGAATTTTAAAACATGGTTTATTTATTAAATTTAAACCAAAATCATTTATTTAACTTTGGAAGGCTTAAATATTAAATAAAACAAATTTTCCAAATTACCACAAATATTAAAACTAGAAAATATGCTTACTTATTAAAATTAAAATAAAGCTAATTTATTTTAAAGTATAAACCATATATTTATAATATAAATAGAAATCAATTTATTATTTTTAAAAGATAAAATAACCAATTTAAATATTTATTGAAGAAGATTATTAAATCTATTTGAATAATTATTAACAGAATATCAAAATCAATTTAATTTTAAATACAGATTATTAAATTGATATTGTTAAAAATTCCGGGATATTACACAAGTTTTCCCATTTCTTTTAATTAATTCATTATCCAATAAATTTTCACCTTTTCCTTATAAGTTACAATTTCAACTTCCTTTTCATTTCCATTATAACTTAGTCTTAAATCTCTTACCTACATTAGAGGTTTCAATTACTAATTGCTTACCTTTCATTTCACTACAATAATTGAACAATTAATTAATGGAAATTTGAGAATTTAATACCGGGTTTAAATTTCAATTTATTTTAAAATAACAGATAAATATATTTTTACAACTTATATATCTCTAATTATCTTTAAAACAATTCAAATTATATATATTTCTTCAAAAATGAATCCGCAGTAAAACTACTATAGTGGCCATCCCTTTTGAAACTCAAAAATGAAGTCGATCATGCGGCCGCCATCACCGAAATTATTTTCCAGCGATAGAGAGGAAAGTACAACACTTATTTTCTCTATAATCTTCTTAAAACAATTCTTTCGAATTATACTGAAATATTTATATCCGAAAATACTTATAAACAATATTATTATATTCTAAAATTTATTCGAAAGAAATTTCAAAACCCCGGAACTTAAGTTCTAAATTTCCAAGTTTCATTTATTTTATTTTTCAATCTTATTTCCATTATTATTTATAATTTCATTACCTAGCAACCAATATTTTGCAACCAAATATATATATATATATATATATATATATATCATTTAAAAGTTTATTTTATATATAGAAAATATAATAGGCAAAATTATTCCATTCACCTATATTAAAACAAATATTATTTCGGTCTGTCCTATTAAGTGTTTAGAAACCCCTATTGATGTCATAGCGTCCCATGCATCAACCAGAATTTATAAATACAAAACGGAACAGATTAACACAATATTAAAACCTTTTTATAACACTAACAAATACGCTATCTTATATATATCCACTCAGCGACTCCCATAGGGTATTACTACCTGATTAGTAAAGAGTCAAACCCCACAAAGCTAAGGTTTATCGCTAAACCAAAGCTTTGATACCACGTTGTAACGTCCCGCCTTTTCGCACAATTCAAATCGACACACGTGCCAGTTTAAAACCATACGGAAGGGCGGATTGTTACGGGGTAAATAAGAAAAACATAGAAGAAATAAAATAAAACAGAATCTCACAACGGAATGATAAAATATAATAAAAATATACAGTTCATAAGACTGTTTACAAAACAATCGATTCTTCTTTATACAATAAATATCAGAGTTCATATACCAATAAATAATAATGCAGCGGAATTAAATAGTGTAGTGGAATATAATGTATAATAATAATAGAAAACTTTGTCTTCGTCCTCCAGAGCTAAAATCTTCGATCCTGAAACGCTCGGAATGACCCAAGCGAATTGAAAAGACAAAACACTCGAGTCAGAACTAAAAGATCTTATGTAAGTTAAATCAATAGAGATAAATACGAGTGCAGTAACTTAAAAGATGCTCGGGATTCACATCTCTTAAGGATCCGTTAAACTATTTACTATGTAGTATATTTCGCTATTATAATAGTGTCTAATTGTAAAATAAACTTACTTTTAAATAGCGTTAAGGAGTTACCCGATCTCCCCCTTAACACAATAATAGTCCCAGTAGTCCATCCAATATCATAGTCCCTCCTGATCGGGAATCCACCAGAGGATACCACATGGGCTACGGAAGAAATCCAAACTCGTACAAGGCGCGATAGGGTAGGTGATACGGCACAACTAGGCAATGCCAGGGTAGATATACCAATTACGCATCCAGGCTAGTGGTAATGCGTAGCTGCTACTACCGCCCACCTCGGACAAACTCCCCCAAATCAAAGAAATAAAAAGTGGCCACCGAAACAATCCAAAGTCGGAGTATAATATCGAAGAGGAGTTTCGATCAGAGGAATGACCTCATTGGCCCGAGAATCGCTCCTGTTTTAGCCACCTTATGCCAACTCACGGGAGTCCGGTCCACGTAATTACCTCAAAGGAAAACGTCGCCACCATCCTACTTCATTCTGGAATCTCCACCGCGTACATGGTTATTAAGATGGTTTTCGTAGTTGGCAGAGAGTATGACAACTTCCGATCCCGGTCTCTTCAACAACCAAATGTTATTATAACACTGCGGTCTTTAAAATAGATTATACTTTAAAAC
>CM060945.1:466875200-466885200 GCA_030765085.1 Allium cepa
AATACAACTTAAGGAACGAATTTGTAAGTAGAATACAAAATTTAGAAAAAGAGAAAGGATCTTTTGCTTTAAATATACTAGAAAAAAGAACCAGATTATGTGATGATGAGCATGAACAAGAATATTTACCCAAAATGTATGATCCTTTTTTGAATGGACCTTATCGCGGAACAATAAAAAATGTAGATTCAGATGAAATCATGACTGATTTAATAACTTCAAGAGTGGATTCCTTAGAAATATTGTGGACAAATAAAATTCATGGTCTATTTCCTAAAAATTCTCAAACATTTGAACATAAAAAGAATAGGTTTTATTTTGATGAGAAATTTTTATCGAATCCTATTGAGAATTCCTTAACCTCAATTGAAAAATTTTATTTTGAACGTGCGCAAGGAATAGATTCAGAAAGTCAAATAAAATCTTTGAAATTTTTATTCGATATAATTACAACTGATCCAAATGATCTAATAAAAATTAGAAAAAATTCTATTGGAATGGAAGAAATTAGTAAAAAGGTCTCTAGATGGTCATACAAATTAACAGATGATTTGGAAGAAGAAGATGAAGAAGAATCGACGGAAGATCCTGAAATTCGGTCAAGAAAAGGGAAACGCATAATAATTTATACTGATAACGATCAGAGTACTAATTCGAGTGCTACTAATATTACTACTAGTAATACCAGTGATGAAGAAGACGAGGTGGCTTTGATACGTTACTCACAACAATCGGATTTTCGCCGTGGTATAATCAAAGGATCTATGCGTGCTCAAAGACGTAAAACAATTATCTTGAAAATATTTCAAGCAAATGCGCATTCTCCACTTTTTTTGGATCGAATAGACAAAACATTTTTTTTTTCGTTTTTTGATATATTTAAAATTAGGAATTGGTTAGGGAGAACCTCAGAATCTCAATTTTTTTATTTTGAGCAGGAACATACAAAAGAAAATGAGAAAACAAACAAAGAGAAAGAAGAGGAAAATGAACGAATAGCAATATCAGAGGCTTGGGATAGCTTTCTATTTACTCAAGCAATAAGAGGTTTAATATTAGTAACTCAATCTTTTCTTAGAAAATATGTTCTATTTCCCGTATTAATAATAGCTAAAAATATTAGTCGTATGTTATTGTTTCAATTCCCCGAATGGTACGAGGATTGGAAGGAATGGAATGGAGAAATGCATGTTAAATGTACTTATAATGGTGTTCAATTATCAGAAACGGAATTTCCCCAAAATTGGTTAAGAGATGGTATTCAAATAAAGATTCTATTTCCTTTTTGTCTGAAACCTTGGCAAAGATCTAAGGTACGATTTAATTATGGAGATCAGCAAAGGCAAAAAACAGAGAAAAAAGATAACTTTTGTTTTTTAACAGTTTGGGGAAGAGAAGTAGAGCTACCTTTTGGGTCTCCCCGAAAACGACCTTCTTTCTTTGAACCCATTTTAAAAGAACTCGAAAAAAAACGATAAAAGCGAAAAAGAAATTTTTAGAAGTTATAAGAGTCTTCAAAGAAAGAGGAAATGGGGTTCTAAAAGTTTCAAAAAAAAAAACAAGATGGATCATCAAAATAATTCTATTTATGGACCTAATAATGAAAGAACTTGAAAAAGTAAAACCCATATTAAAATCGAGTAGGGTTAAAATATATGAACCGACTAAAAATAAAAATGGAAGAGATTCTAATATAAATAATAAGATTCGTCGCGAATCAACGATTGCAATTCAATTCCTGAATTGCGGAAATGAAAATTATTCACTCATCGAAACAAAAATGAAAGATCTTGCTAATAAGACAATCACAATTAGGAGTCAAATAAAAGGAATCACAAAAGGCAATAAAAAAATAGTTCTAACTTATGATGATAAAAGAGCGGAATTACAGAAGGATATTTGGCAACTATTTAAAAGAAAAAATATCCGATTAATACGTAAATCGAATTATTTTATAAAATCTTTCATTGAAAAAATATACATAAATCTATTACTATGTATCATTAAGATTCCAAGTTTTAAATCAACAGACAAAATTTTAACTAAATACATTTATAATGATAAAACAAATCAAGAAGGAATTGAAAAGACAAATCAAAAAATAATGAACTTTATTTCGACTATAAAAAAGTCGTTTTATAATATTTTTTATAATACTAATTTTAGTATTAGCAACAAAAATTCTATTATTTATTGGGACTTATCTTCTTTGTCTCAAGCATATATATTTTACAAATTCTCGCAAAATCAATTACTTAATAAATATGCTTTGAAATCTGTACTTCAATATCATAACACCTATCCTTTTCTTACAGATAAAATAAAGAATTATTGTACAACACAAGGAATATTTGGTTCCAAACCAAAGCATAAGAAAATACATAAGTATAGAATGAATAAATGGAAAATGTGGTTAAGGGGTCATTATCAATATAATTTATCTCAGACTAAGTGGTCTTATTTAGTACCAAAAAAATGGCAAAATAGGGCCAACGAATGTCGTATAATTCAAAAAAAAGACTCAACGAAATCGGATTTATATAAAAAAGAAAAAGACCAATTAATTCATTACATGAAAGAAAATTACTATGCAGTAAATTCATTGATGAGTCAAAAAGACAAATTGAAAAAACATTTCGGATATGATATTTTATCATATAAATATATAAATTTTGAGGATAATAAAAACTCATATATTTATGAATCAACGTTACAATTACAAGAAGTGGAAAACAAAAAAATTTCATCTAATTTCAATACACTAAAACCCGAACCCTTTTATGGATTGATAAGGATAGTTATTAATAATTATCTAGAAAAAAGATTTCTCATCGATACGGACAAAAATATGGATAGACTATTTTTAAATTATAAAATTCCCGATTTTTGTATTAGAAATAATATTGATATTAAGACCCGGGCCAATACGCCTATCAACACCAAGATTCATAAAAATACTAAAAATCTAAATTATCAAAAATTAAAAAAAAAAATCCTTTTTTGATTGGATGGGAATGAATCAAGAAAAAATCTATCGTAGCATATCAAATCTAGAACCTTGGTTTTTCCCAGAATTATTACTACTTTTTAATGCGTATAAAATAAAACCGTGGATCATACCTACCAAATTACTTATTTTTAATTTTCATTTCTATAAAAATATTAGTAAAAGTAAAAAGATCAATGTAAAAAAAAAATGAACAACAAGGTCAAGGAAATCTTGTATTAGATTTACGAAAACAAAATGAAAAAGATGTTGAGACAGATTATACAAGAACAGACATTAAAAAAAGTAAAAAAAAAACAATCTAAGAGCAAGAAAGAAGCAGAACTCAATTTCTTCTTGAAAAAATATTTTCTTTTTCAATTAAGATGGGTTGATCTCTTGAATCAAAGAATAATCAATAATATAAAGGTATATTGTCTTCTACTTAGACTGATAGATCCAAAGGAAATAGCTATATCTTCAATTCAAAGAGGAGAGATGCATCTAGATGTAATGTTGATTCAGAAAGATCTAACTCTTACAGAATTGGTAAAAAGAGGCATATTTATTGTCGAACCAATTCGTCTATCTATGAAAAGGGATGGAAAAGATATTATATATCAAACCATAGGTATTTCATTGATTGATAAGACTAAACGCCAAACTGATGGAAAATACATAATAAAAAAAGAATATGTTGATAAAAAAAAATTTTCATGAATCTGTTGCACAACACAGCAATATACTTATGACTAAAAACAACAAAAATTATTATGATTTCCTTGTTCCTGAAAATATTCTATCCCACAGACGTCGTAGAGAATTGAGAATTTTCATTTGTTTTAATTCTCAGAATTGGAATATTATGGGTAGAAATCCAATATTCTGTAATCAAAACAACATAAACAACTGTGGACAATTTTTGAACAAGGAAAAACATCTTAATACATATACAAAGAAATTCATTAAATTCCAATTTTTTCTTTGGCCCAATTATCGATTAGAAGATTTAGCTTGTATGAATCGTTATTAGTTTGATACCAATAATGGCAGTGATTTCAGTATATCAAGAATACATATATATCCACGATTCAGAATTCTTTAAATTCTTTAAATTATATTAATAGTATATAATAAATATAAATATAACATAGTATATTTCCTCTATATCTTATATCTATTTTTCTTTATAGAAAAAACATTTTCTTTCCTGAATAGGAAAATCTTGAAAAAAAAAATGGATCGTTCCTTTCTATCCAAATCAAATTGAAAATTTGATTTGGATAGAAAAAATTCTATATGAAGAAATGAGAAATTTTTTTGTACTAAATTCAAATAACTGCAAATAACACGTATAATAAATATTTTTATTTTTCCTGATCGGTAAAATTCGCGTAAAAGAAAAAAAAAAAGGAAAATTTTGTTTTTATGGTCAAAAATTCATTCATCTCGGCTATTCGACAAGAAAAAGAAAAAAACTGTGGATCCGTTGAATTTCAAGTATTTAGTTTCACTGATAAGATACAAAAACTTACTTCACATTTAAAATTACATAAAAAAGATTTTTTATCACAAAGAGGTCTACGAAAAATTCTGGGAAAACGTCAACGGCTGTTGGATTATTTGTCAAAGAAAAATCGAGTACGTTATAAGAAATTGATTAACCAGTTGGGTATTCGGGAGTCAAAAACTCATTAATTTTAAGTTTAAGATTGGTTTGAATTTTTTCTTTAGTTATTAAATTTTGCATTTTGATCAACTTCATTTTGCTAAATTCATGGAATACTGAATTGAATTAAGGAAGAAAAGTTATGACTGTACCAGCTACAAGAAAGGATCTCATGATAGTGAATATGGGTCCTCACCACCCATCAATGCATGGTGTTCTTCGACTAATTGTTACTCTCGATGGTGAAGATGTTATTGATTGTGAACCTATATTGGGTTATTTACATAGAGGGATGGAAAAAATAGCGGAAAATCGAACAATTATACAATATTTACCTTATGTAACACGGTGGGATTATTTAGCCACTATGTTCACAGAAGCTATAACAGTAAATGCACCAGAACGATTAGAAAGCATTCAAGTACCTAAAAGAGCCAGTTACATTAGAATAATTATGCTAGAACTGAGTCGTATAGCTTCTCATTTATTATGGCTTGGACCTTTTATGGCAGATATCGGTGCACAGACTCCCTTTTTCTATATTTTCAGAGAAAGGGAATTGTTATATGATCTATTCAAAGCCGCTATAGGTATGCGAATGATGCATAATTATTTCCGTATTGGGGGGGTTGCTACCGATTTACCTTATGGCTGGATAGAGAAATGTTTGGATTTTTGCGATTATTCTTTAACAGGAATTGTTGAATATCAAAAACTTATTACGCGTAATCCTATTTTTTTGGAACGCGTTGAAGGAGTGGGCATTATTGGTGGAGAGGAGGCAATAAATTGGGGTTTATCAGGACCAATGTTACGGACTTCTGGAATCCAATGGGATCTTCGTAAAGTTGATAGTTATGAGTATTACAATAAATTTGATTGGGAAGTCCAGTGGCAAAAAGAAGGAGATTCACTAGCTCGTTATTTAGTACGAATCGGTGAAATGAAGGAATCTATAAAAATTATTCAACAGGCTCTAGAAGAAATTCCAGGAGGACCTTATGAGAATATAGAAGTCCGACGTTTTGATAAAGCAAAAAATTCCGAATGGAATAATTTTGAATATAGATTTATTACTAAAAAACTTTCGCCCAATTTTGAATTGTCGAAGCAAGAACTTTATGTGAGAGTAGAAGCCCCAAAAGGAGAATTAGGAATTTATTTGATAGGAGATAGTAGTGTTTTCCCTTGGAGATGGAAAATTCGTCCACCCGGTTTTATCAATTTGCAAATTCTCCCTCAACTAGTTAAAAGAATGAAATTGGCAAATATCATGACGATATTAGGTAGTATAGATATCATTATGGGAGAAGTTGATCGTTGAAATGATAATTGATATGACAGAAGCGGAAATACAAGCTATAAATTCTTTTTCTAGATCGGAATCTTTAAAAGAAGTCTATGGACTAATATGGATCTTTGTTCTTATTTTCACCCTTATATTGGGAATAACAATAGGGGTACTAGTAATTGTGTGGTTAGAAAGAGAAATATCTACAACAATACAACAACGCATTGGGCCTGAATATGCCGGTCCATTGGGAATTCTTCAAGCTATAGCAGATGGAACCAAATTAGTTTTTAAAGAAGATCTTCTCCCATCTAGAGGAGATATTCGTTTGTTCAGCGCGGGACCGTCTATAGCGGTCATATCTGTTCTACTAAGTTATTTAGTAATTCCTTTTGGATATCACCTTGTTTTGGCCGATCTTAGTATAGGCCTTTTTTTATGGATCTCCATTTCAAGTATTGCCCCTATTGGACTTCTTATGTCAGGATATGGGTCGAATAATAAATATTCTTTTTCAGGTGGTCTACGGGCTGCTGCTCAATCTATCAGTTATGAAATACCATTAACTCTATGTGTGTTATCAATATCTCTACGTGTGATTCGGCGGAACATTATTATTTTCCCTCTTTTCTAGAACTAGAAATAGAATAAAGAAATTTAATATATTATATTCAATGGATATTTTCTTTTTTATTTATCATTAGGGTTGATGAATTAAGCTAGATAGTTAGATGAGTAAAAGCAAACTGCTTATAAATTTGCAGTAAAAGGATTAAATCTCATTCCCTATGTACGAGAATAGAAACATAAGCAGTATAAACTGTTTACCCCAAGGTTAAGATTCTTTGACCAATTATCCATATCTTGAAGCGGGTACAAAAGATCACCCATATGGGGTTTCTACATACTGTCTTGTATTTATTACCATACTGGAGATCAACAAAAAATCAGTGGACAGTTAGGAACACCAAGGTACACAAAAGATTAGTAATGGAGATAATTTAAGATAAAAAAAAGGATTTTTTTACATAAAGCTTTCGATAAAACGAATCATAATGAGGACTTTAAGTTGGTAGAAATGACCAAGTAGTACTTCTCCACGATTCCGATCTCGAGTATGCTCCTATTCACTGATTAAAGAAATGACTATAAAAAATGAATTAATCCTTTTTTTTTTTTCAGAGTACCTCCTCTCCTCTGAGAAAGAAGAATAGGACAGGAGCAAAAGAAATAGAATGCAAAATATTGAATGGGAAAAATGAAATAAAAAAATACGATACAGGATATTTATTTCTTTTCCCCATTCAATATTCATATCTACTATATACATACATGGAATTCTTAATCATAAATTTGGAATTAATGATCAATTCTTTCTAACTAATTCTTTCTTTAGAGTTATTGATAAAACCTAATTTATTGATATAACGAGTATTTTATTTAAGGATTAAGTTATTACCGAATAAAGAGAAATTTTAATTTTAATGGAAAAGATCAATTCGGAAGCGCTTTTTTATTCTAGCAGACGGAATTTCGTTGGTCTAATTTTGGACTTCCCGGTATTAGAATTAGAATCTAAAAATTACAATAATACCAAACAAGTACTTACATTTATTTGTGACCATAGAGGAGCCGTATGAAGCTGAGGTCTCATGTACGGTTTTGAAATAGTGATATGAATAGTAATGTTATTATCGACTATGATTATCTAACAGTTCAAGTACAGTTGATATAGTTGAGTCACAGTCAAAATATGGTTTTTGGGGGTGGAATCTGTGGCGTCAGCCTATAGGGTTTGTTGTTTTTCTAATTTCTTCCCTAGCGGAATGTGAGAGATTACCTTTTGATTTACCAGAAGCAGAGGAGGAATTAGTAGCAGGTTATCAAACAGAATATTCGGGTATTAAATATGCTCTATTTTACCTTGCTTCTTACCTAAATTTATTAGTTTCTTCATTATTTATAACAGTTCTTTACTTAGGCGGGTGGAATTTCTCTATTCCGTATATATCTATTCCTGAATTTTTCGGATTAAATAAAATGACAGGAGTTTTTGGAATAACAATTGGTATATTTCTTACATTAGCTAAAGCTTATTTGTTTTTGTTCATTCCTATCACAGCAAGATGGACTTTACCTAGACTGAGAATGGACCAACTTTTAAATTTTGGATGGAAATTCCTTTTACCTATTTCTCTGGGTAATCTATTATTGACAACTTCTTCCCAACTTATTTACCTATAAAGAATAGAATAAGATAACGATATTCTCCATTCATAACTGATCTTAAACAAGAGAAAGAAACATCAAATTATTCACGGAGATCTACAATATGTTCCCTATGGTGACCTGGTTCATGAATTTTGGTCAACAAACAATACGGGCGGCAAGGTACATTGGTCAAAGTTTCATAATTACCCTATCCCATACAAATCGTTTACCTGTAACTATTCAATATCCTTATGAAAAATCGATCACATCAGAACGTTTCCGCGGTCGAATTCATTTTGAATTTGATAAATGTATTGCTTGTGAGGTATGTGTTCGTGTATGTCCCATAGATCTACCCGTTGTTGATTGGAGGTTTAAAAGAGAGATTAAAAAGAAACAATTGTTTAATTATAGTATTGATTTTGGAGTCTGTATATTTTGTGGTAATTGTGTCGAGTATTGTCCAACAAACTGTTTATCGATGACTGAAGAATATGAACTTTCAACTTATGATCGTCACGAATTAAATTATAATCAAATTGCATTAGGTCGGTTACCAATGTCAGTAATTGGAGATTACACAATCCAAACAATTATGAATTCCAGTCAAATCAAAATGGATAAAGATAAACCCCTTGATTCAAGAACGATTACTGATTACTAATATTTTTTTATATAAAGATAAACAGAAACAAGTCTTTTTTTTTATGAGAACCTAATAAACTTATCTTATTAACTATTGATTATTGAGAATCACTCTTTAATTTAAACTGTGAATATGTGTTTTCTTAATTATTTTAAAATATTAAAAAATTTTAATTTCTAAAAGAAAAAAGAAAAGATTGGCCGATAATTTTAATATTTAATAACTTTATCTATATCCACAGTAATCCATCCATATTAAGATTTAATTGCATTAAAAACTCATCATATAGCAGAAAAAAAAATAAGGGGAACACCCCTCTCTTTCCTGGACTATTTAGTAAGGTCATGAAACATTTTGACTGATTTTTCTCTTATACATAATGGATTTACCTGGACCAATACATGATATACTTGTAGTATTTCTGGGATCATTTCTTATATTAGGAGGTCTAGGAGTAGTATTGTTTACTAATCCAATTTATTCCGCCTTTTCGTTGGGATCGGTTCTTGTTTGTATATCCTTATTCTATATTTTATCAAACTCCTTTTTTGTAGCTGCCGCCCAGCTTCTTATTTATGTGGGAGCCATAAATGTCTTAATCATATTTGCTGTTATGTTCGTGAATGGTTCAGAATATGCTAACGACTCCTATCTTTGGACTATTGGAGATGGAGTCACTTCACTAGTTTGTATAAGTATTCTTTTTTCACTAATTACTACTATCGCAGATACGTCATGGTACGGAATTATTTGGACTACAAGATCAAATCAGATTATAGAGCAAGACTTTATAAACAACGTTCAACAAATTGGAATTCATTTATCAACAGATTTTTATCTTCCGTTTGAACTAATTTCTATAATTCTTTTAGTTTCTTTGATAGGCGCAATTACTATGGCTCGTCAATAATAAATAGTTTAGTTAGAATTAAAATTTTTTTTAGTTTAATCTACTGTCAATATTCCCTTTTTTATGTAATCGCTCGATTCTAGTCAATCAACTTGGTTGAATTTTTGTTCATATTGAAACGAATCGAGATTGATCAGGAGTTAGTCAATGATGTTCGAACATGTACTTTTTTTGAGTGTCTATTTATTTGCAATCGGTATCTATGGATTGATCACAAGTCGAAACATGGTTAGAGCACTTATGTGTCTTGAACTTATACTAAATTCGGTTAATATTAATCTCGTACT